>CAWTZB010000110.1:0-159182 GCA_963919705.1 Alexandromys oeconomus | reverse complement strand
ATAAATAATTCATATTAATGTTATTATAAAAATGTTTATACTACTAAACAAATTCGGGTTTCTGTGCATATCTATAAAGGATCATAACTAGTTTCCATCCATCAGAGTTTAAATACCCAGGGTCCCTTAAATTCTTGAAGATGAGTGGTTTCGTGGAGATAAGAAGAGGTCCCTGCCCTCAACCTATATGTTATTCTTTTACCATTGGTATGATTATTATCCTTGTGAATGAGTTGTTATTTATCTTTTCCATGGGGCTTCTCCTCTTCAAACTTTATTAATTTTGTTGGTGTGCACAATTTTTCCTCTCCTGGTCGACACAAGAACAAAACTCCTGCCTCAAAAACAGCATACCTCCTGGCTTCCATTGCGAGGTCAGCACATCCTTGAAATAATCTGGTTGATTTAATTCGGCAAACTTTTTCCATTATCCAATGTCTTTCTGCAGCCATTGTCCCCGTCTAATTAGCATTAAGAAAATTCAAAATTAATAAAGCCTTAGGTAATCTATTTCTAGGGGAGCAATCCACCCTTTCTTTTGTTTACTATTCTTTAGAGTTCAGTTTGATCTTTCTATATGATTCCTTGACTGGTAGGATTGTATGGTATATCTGTAACATGCTTATTGTAATGAAAAGACCATTTCCATTTAGCTTCCTAGAGACATAAACTGAACCATTATCTGTCTTTATTTGTGTAGGTATACCCAGGATGGGCAATAACTTCTAATAAATGAGAATTGCTGAACCAAAGCTTTTTTGAGAAGTTAGAAGCAGTTTCCCATTGAAATCCTGAATACGTGTCAATGGTGTGGGTATATTTAGAATTTTCCAAATTCTGGCAAAGTGGAACACATCCATCTGCCAGATTCCATTCCTTTGAGCAACCTTTGGATTAGTCCCTGCAGTGGTGGTGTTGTATGGTTATAGAAAAACAAGTAGGACATTTCTTTATTATTTTAGCATGCAGCCATATAATGAGACATGAAAAACTCTGTCTTCAGGCCTTTGGTATTGACATGATGTATTTTATGGAATATGAATTCTAGAGGCCTGCAGCATATTACCAATCAACAATTTATCAATATCTGCATTACCATGTGCTAGAGGAACTTGACAGACCCATATGGGATCACAAGTGCGTTATATAGGGAAAAGTCTATTTCTGATCCTGTCTTGTACCTGAATAAACAATGAAGTCAATTCTGTATCATCTGGTATAAATTCAGCAGTTTGCATATGCAAGATAACCCTTTCTGCATATTGCAAGTTAGTAACTACATTAAGAGGGTTTTTAAAAAGTCTGTTAGAACCATAAGAATGACATAAATTCTGCCTTCTGGACAGAATCATAAGGACTTTGTTCGACCTTACTCAATTCTTCTGATTTCCTAACACACCTTCCCTGATTTATTATTTATCAGGTATAAAATGTACAGCCTCCGGTTATTGGAGCATCATAGGTGATTGGAGAAGAATCCAAGAATTTCTCTTTATAAAGTTAAGCCTATTTCTTTTGGGATAGTTGTTGTTACTTTCAAAAAAATTAGTACAAATTCTTTGCATAGTTCTTGTCTTCCAATAATCATTTTTTATCTCATATTAGCAGTGAAAGGCACTAAAATTTCTGCTGGGTGTATGCCGCTAACTGACGAAGTAACAATTTATCTTTTATAATTAATTAAGAGACTTTTTCCTCATAAATTTTTAAGTCTTTACTTGGTTTAAGTGGTAAAAAGATTCATTCTAAGACAATATCATCTCTCTGCATTAAGATACCTGGTCGGAGAAATCTTTGGAAGGCAATATGACAAGAATACAACTAAGCTCTGGATTTACCCTATCCACATGTGCCTCCTGTAACTTTTCCTTTAATCATTGTTAGTTCCTTTACTGCTTCTTAGCTGTTAATTCTCTGGGACTGTCCAAGTCTTTATCCTCATCCAAGGTTGTGTTTAAATGAATTATTAGATCAGGTGTTACCCTAACAGCCAGTCATAGGTCTGGAAATATCACCTAGCAATCCTTGAAAAGTCATTAAGAGACCGTAACTGATCTTCTCATAATTTGTGCATTTAGTGTCTTAAAATTTTTTGTTAACATATTTTATCACCTAGATAATTAACAATATCTCCTCTTGTATTTTTTTTTTCAGGACAAATCTGCAAGCCCCATTTAGGTAAAACTATCTTTTACTTCTTCAGTCTTTCCTCTAAGGTATGTATGCTTGAATCAGACAACAGATTATTGTCCAGGTAATGTTATAAGATAGACTTAGAAAATTATTTGCATATTATTTTCCAATGGTTGACTTTCAAAATATCGTGCACAAGTTTGGACATGGTTCAACATGACCTCTAGGAAGAGAATCCACTGGTACCTCCTCATAGGCTGAGAGTTATTATAAGTAGGGTCTGTGAAGGCAAACATTTCTCTATCTTTTTCTTGTAAAAGAATAGTGAAGAAACAATCTTTTAAACCAATAACTAAGAGAGGCCATCCCTTTGGTAACAGAGTGGGCAAAGGGAATTCCAGATTGCAGAGGGCGCATAGGTTGAATAACCTTTTTAGTAGCCCTGAGATCTGTCACCATTCTCCATTTGCCATATTTTTTTCTTAACAACAAATACAGGAGAATTCCAAGGGCTGGTAGATTCTTCTATATGTCGACCTTCTAATTGCTCTCGTACCAACTTTCCTAAACCTACAACTTTTCCTCAGCTAAAGGCCATTGCCTAGTCCATATTGGTTTATCAGTCAACCATTTTAGAGGCAGGGCTGTTGGAACCTCTGATGTGCCATCAATTGCTTTGTGTTCTTGTAAAGCCCGAACAACTGGTATCTGCTGTCTGAAAATATCTTTGAATATTTTCCTCAGAAACATAGGATCTCAAAACAGCAGGAATGTTCAAATTTGGGTATTCCATTGCTGCAATAGGGCATGGCCCCATAAATTCATTGCAATATTGGCTACATATGGCCTTAGTTTTCCTATTTGCCCTTTCTGGCCCTATGCATTCAACCCATTTTGTGCTTTGTCTTACTTGAGAGAAGGTTCCAATTCCCAGGAACTGTACATCCACCTCCTAAAAGAAGCCAATTCTGATGCTAAGATTCCAGAGTAATGATACCACATCCGCATCTGTGTCCAGAAAATCAGTAATGAAAATGCCATTTACACACACTCTTAGCTTTGGTCTTTGTTTATTTATAGAAGTCAGTGAAAATACACGATAAGTTGTCCTTCAGGCCATTATTGCTTTGAACAGCAGGCATGGGGCTTTCTTTTTCCTGACGAGGCATGTTCTCTACAGTAACCAGAAATAACTGGACCACATTCGCTATGAGGGCTGCAAGAAGCCCCTCATTGCGTTTCCTAATGGTAACTGATTGCCTTGTCTACCACTTGTTGATCTACACTCATTTGTCCAATGCCTGCCTTTTCCACATTTCCTACATAAACCTGAAGGCTGAGTGCTTCTAATTCTGTTATTTATAGAAGAAGGGCATTATTATTATTATTATATTATTATTATTATTATTATTATTATTATTATTATTATTATTATTATTATTTCTGGAACTTGGTTGTCTGCAATTCCTTTTCATATGTCCCATTTTACCACAATTAAAACATTTGGTATCTTATATTTTTGGTTGTGAGCCTAGCCTTTAATGGCTGAGCCATCCCTCCAGGCCAAGATTTGGTATCTTGATGCCTTCTTTTACCATTGGAAATTGCTTCGCTACCCATGTTTTAGTACCATAGTCAAATGTATCAACATTCATTGTATGTAAGACCCATACATTCAAGGGCACTGATCGATACCCAAAGGTTCCAGGATCCTTTTGGACTCTACATTGGAATTCTCATAAGCCAAAGACTCATTTAGTATACGTCTTGCTTCTGGGTTTGGTATCTCTATTTGTCAGCCTTAGTTCGGTCTTTGTATAAAGTCACTAAAAGGGTTCTCACTGACCCTGTTGAACCCTGATACTAAGATTCCACTCTCTGTCCTCGTCCCTGAATCCTATCCTAAGCCCTAAAAGCTGCTGTGGCACATATGGATAAAATATGATTAATCATACAGAGCTGTTCTTGAGGATCAGAGAAAACTCCTTCACCTAGAATTTGATCTAGGAAATCTCAATTCCTTCTGCTGTTTCCTGTTTTTCTAGAAGTCGGCCTCTTCCCTGCAAAGGCGATCTGAAATGCAACAGAGGCCCACTCTCTAGTACTGCTGAAGTTAATTGAGCCCAGTGGTGAGACATGGCCTTGATACTAAGAACCCACAGTTTTGAGTATCTCTCTAACAAAGGAAAATATAGTTTGTAATTCACAATAGCTTGTTTAATTTCTTTTAGATCACTCACATGGACAGGCTCTCATGTATGTTCCTTGATGACCCTAGGGTTTTGGAGACGGGCACCTTTCAGATGTTATTACTGGAAAGGCAGGTAGAACTCTGGGGAAAGTATCCTGAGAGGTTTACTCACTCAAGGAGTTTACTTGTTGCCTTTCAACCTTTTGCTCCTGTTCATCAGAGTCTATACTTTCCTCAAGCTTTTTCAATCTGTATACCTTTGCCTTCTGTAAGGCCTGAATATACTGTCCAGTATTCTGCTCCAAAGCTTCGTCAAGGATTTTAAGGTATGACGTTTATCCGTTAGAGATAATATCTCACCCTTCTACATAATTTTCCTAGCATGAATTGTGACTCATTTTATTGAAATTCTGTCCATTAATCTTTCATACCTCTTTGATGAAGACCTATTAATACATTCAGCAGTTTGACTCGTCTCAGGTAATATTTCAGCACCTACAGACAGGGACTTAATTTTATGCGCCAAATCAGCTGTCCCCTCCACCAGAGCAGCAAAGCTCTTTTAAATATTAGACTGCACCTTTTCTAAATTTTGCTCAGTTGATGGAGTCATATTAGACAAATATCTATTCACCCCTTGAGAATTTCAAACTCTTTCTTGAGGAGGTTGGAGTCAGTGTGAATTGTTTTTGAAATTACCTCAACTGACTGAAAGTTGTCACTCAAAATAGTTGTGCCATTTCTTAAGCATTCAACCTCTACCCTAATAATCCTGTATTCATTCTGTAAGGACTGCATCATTTTTCTATTATCAAACCATATTAAAAGAAGCCGCCAAAAAAGTAGAATAATAAGCCCCCACGAATATCCAAACCAGTGGGATATCCCTCTTGTACAATCTCAGACATGTTATAATTTAAACAGCTGTGAAGACTTTGATTGATAATTTTTCTGACATTTTTAAGCAAACCTGTCATTATTTGTATTTAATAGAAAGAAATTTTACCTGTAATGACCATTGCCCACCGCGGGCTGGAGGGGGGCGGGAGGGGGGGCAGCAGTTGAGCTGAGTCGAACTTTCTGAGCTCCATTCACTCACTCACTTTTTCTGCAGCAGCGGAGCAGTCAGTCACTGAGATCAGCTCTGGGCTGTGTGGAGGAGGAAAGAGGTGCCAGAAGAGAGCTTGCCAGCTCCTGGCAGCCATGCAGCAACCAGAAGCTAGGAGGCAGGTAGCCAAAAAGCCGCACTTCAGGCGCCAATTATGGGCGTGGCTGATCAGAAGTTGTAATTAACTAAGCCAACTTAAAATAATATTCAGCTTTAATAAACAGAAGAAAGGAAAATTACAAAACCAGCAATTCAGGAGAGCAGAGACACAAAGAGAGTTAACAAGAGCACATGGATGTTTTCATTGGATATGTTTGGCCCCAGGGGGATGCACCTTAAGCAGCATGCGATTGGCTGAAGCCCCATCATAAGAAGAAAGTCTATATCAGTAAAATCATACATAAAGAACTTGAAGAAATGTCACATAACGAACTTAACAGCACACATATATAGGAATTAGAGCAAAAAGCATCAAATTACTCTTGAGTAATAGATGGCAAAAATTATTAAGGTAATGGCTAAACAATAGAATTGAAAGAAAAGAGATAAATACAAAGAATCAATAAAATAAAAATTTAGTCCTTTGAGAAAATCATCATGATAGACAAACCATAAAAATAATAACACAAAAGCAGAGAGAGAGAGAGTCCCAAATTAAGAAAATTAAAAAAAAGACATAATAACAGTTAGCTAGGAAATACAGTCATATCTAGGAAATTTCAAGTCATATTTCAAAAAAATAAGCTCCACAACACTTGAAAATCTAAAAGAAATGAACAGGTTTCTTGATAAATTTAACATACCAAAATTAAACAAAACAAGATAAAAAATTTAAATAGACGTACAATTCCTAAATAAAGAGAAAATATCATTAAAAGTTTCCCAACCAGAAAAGTGTAGTCATCGGAAACTGGACGCGCATGGCAGCGGCGGCCGGAAACCGGACGCGCACGGCAGCGGCGGCCGGAAACAGGACGCGCAGGGCAGCGGCGGCCGGAAACCGGACGCGCACGGCGGGCGACGTAGCTGGCGCAGCGGCCGGGACTGGCGGGTACTGACACAGTGGCAGACAAAGCAGGCGACAGGGACCAGTGCAACACCAAGAGCAGATCGCCTCAGGACAAATAAATCAAAGAGGTAGGCTTTGGTTGGCGAGGTCATGGCAAACCGGGAACCTGGTTCTTTTCCTGAAGACCCGTCTGAGGGGTGAGAGGGATCTTGGCCCCTGGCAGGAGCCAGGAAACAGAAGGAGGGAATTTTGCAAGAGGAGCCTCTGGCCAGCAGGGAAACCTGATCTAGTTTTAAAAGACCAATTATAGATCATCAATAGGAGGAGATGGGCAGGCGCCAAGGCAAAAATTCTCCCAATAAGCTGAAAAACAACATGAAAGCACCAGAACCCAATGATCTTACAACAGAAGGACTTGAACACCCTAACACAGAAGAAGTGGAAAAAATTGACTTTATGAAAGCAATAGAATCCCTTAAACAATATGTAAAAAACACCTTTATAGAAATGGATGAGAAGTATAACAAAAAGTTTGAAGAATTGAGTAAATACGTACATGAGACCCACAAACAGGTTCAAGAATTGAAAACTGAAATGGAAGCAAGGAAGAAAACACAAACGGGGGACCAGCTGGATACGGAAAATCTAGGTCAACGAGCAGAGCCTACAGAAACAAGCATAATCAATAGAATACAAGAAATAGAAGAAAGAATCTCAGATTCTGAAGACACCACAGAGAAAATAAATGCACTGATCAAAGAAAACAGCAAAGCCAACAAATTCTCATCACAAAACATTCAGGAAATATGGGACACAATAAAAAGACCAAACCTGAGAATAATAGGAATAGAAGAAGCGGAAGAATTACAGCTCAAAGGCACAGAAAATATATTTAACAAATTATGGAAGAAAACTTTCCCAACATAAAGAAAGATATTCCTTTGAATATCCAAGAAGCATACAGAACACCAAACAGACTGGATCAAAGAAAAGCATCCCCTCGCCATATAATAATCAAAACACAAAATATACAGGTTAAAGAAAGAATATTAAGAGCGGCAAAGGAAAAAGGCCAAGTAACTTATAAAGGTAAACTGATCAGACTTACACCTGACTTCTCTATGGAAACCATGAAAGCCAGAAGGTCCTGGATAGAGGTTCTTCAAAAACTAAGAGACCATGGATGCAAACCCAAACTTCTATACCCAGCCAAGCTAGTATTCACTATCAATGGAGAAAACAAGACATTCCAGGATAAGAACAAATTTAAACAATACGTAGCCACAAATCCAGCGCTACAGAAAGTAATAGAAGGAAAATCGCAAACCAAGGAATCCAACATTGCCAACACTGACTACAATAACTCTAGGAATCTAGCGAACCTTCACCAGTACAACTCAAAGAAGGGACACACACAAACTCTACTACCGAAAACAGTAAGAATAACCGGAGTAAACAACCACTGGTCACTAATATCACTTAATATTAATGGTCTCTCCAATTCACCTATAAAAAAGGCACAGGCTAAGGGATTGAATGCGAAAACAGGATCCAACATTCTGCTGCTTGCAAGAAACACATCTCAACCACAAAGACAGGCATCTACTCAGAGATAAAAGGTTGGGAAAAGGTCTTTCAAGCAAATGGTCCTAACAAAAAAGCAGGTGTGGCCATACTAATTTCCAACAAAACTGACTTCAAACTAAAATCAATCAGAAGAGATCGAGATGGACACTTTATACTCATAACAGGAACAATTCATCAGGAGGACATCTCAATCCTGATTAGCTATGCCCCTAATATAAAAGCACCCACTTATGTAAAAGAAATACTTCTAAAACTCAAGGCAGACATAAAACCACACACACTAATAGTAGGAGACTTCAACACACCTCTCTCCAATGGACAGGTCAATCAGACAGAAACCTAATAAGAATTAAGAGAATTATTGGAGGTAATGAAGCAAATGGACTTAACAGACATCTACAGAACACTCCACCCAAATAGGAAAGAATATACCTTCTTCTCTGCAGCTCATGGAACCTTCTCAAAAATTGACCATATACTCGGAAACAAAGGAAACCTCCACAGATACAAAAGAATATCAGTGTCCACCTGTGTCTTATCAGATCACACGGATTAACGTTAGATGGCAACAACTATGCTACCCCAGAAAGCCGACAAACTCATGGAAACTGAACAGTCAACTACTGAACCACACCTGGTCAAGGAAGAAATTAAGAAAGAAATTAAAGTCTTCCTTGAATTTAATGAAAATAAAGAGACAACATACTCAAACCTAAGGGACACGATGAAAGCAGTGCTAAGAGGAAAGTTCATAGCACTAAGTGCCCACTTAAAGAAAACAGAGAAAGCATACATTGGGGACTTAATGGCACACCTGAAAGTTTTAGAAAAAAAAAAGAAGCAGAGGTGCCCAGAAGAAGTAGAAGACTGGAAATAATCAAACTGAGGGCAGAAATCAACAAAATAGAAACACAGAAAACAGTCCAAAGAATCAATGAAACAAAAAGTTGGTTCTTGGAGAAAATCAACAAGATCTACAAACCCCTAGCCAAACTAACTAAACAACAGAGAGAGAACACGCAAATAAATAAAATCAGAAATGAAAGGGGGGACATAACCACAGACACAGAGGAAGTCCAGAGACTCATTAGATCTTACTATAAAAGCCTGTATGCCACAAAACTGGAAAATGCAAAAGAAATGGACACTTTTTTAGATAAGTACCATATACCAAAGCTAAAGCAAGACCAGGTGAATGATCTAAATAGACCTGTTAGTCGCGAAGAACTAGAAACTGTTATCAAAAATCTCCCTTCCAAAAAAAGCCCAGGACCAGATGGGTTCAACGCAGAATTCTACCAGAACTTCCAAGAAGAGCTAATACCTATACTCCTTAACGTATTTCACAATATAGAAACAGAAAAGTCATTGCCAAATTCCTTTTATGAAGCTACAGTTACCCTGATACCAAAACCACCAAAGACTCAACGAAGAAAGAGAATTACAGGCCTATCTCACTCATGAATATCGTACGCCAAAATTTCTCAATAAAATACTGGCAAAACCGAATTCAAGAATACATCAGAAAAAATTATCCATTATGATCAAGTAGGCTTCATTCCAGAGAGTGCAAGGCTGGTTCAACATACGCAAATCTATCCCATATAAATAGACTGAAAGAAAAAAACCATATGATCTTTTCATTAGATGCTGAAAAAGCATTCGACAAAATTCAACACCCCTTTATGATAAAGGTCTTGGAGAGAATAGGGATACAAGGGTCATACCTAAATATAATAAAAGCTATCTACAGCAAACCGACAGCTAACATTAAATTAAATGGAGAAAAACTCAAAGCCATCCCACTAAAATCAGGAACAAGACAAGGATGTCCACTTTCTCCATACCTCTTCAATATAGTGCTTGAAGTTCTAGCAATAGCAATAAGACAACATAAGGGGATCAAGGGGGATTCGTATTGGAAAGGAAGAAGTTAAACTTTCGTTATTTGCAGATGATATGATAGTATACATAAGCGACCCCAAAAAATTCTACCAAAGAACTCCCTACAGCTGATAAACACCTTTAGTAGCGTGGCTGGATACAAGATCAACTCCAAAATATCAGGTGCCTTCCTATACACTAAGGATAAGGAAACAGAGAGGGAAATCACAGAAGCATCACCTTTCACGATAGCCACAAAGAGCATAAAATATCTTGGGATAACCCTGACCAAGGAAGTGAAAGATCTATTTGACAAGAACTTCAAGTCTTTGAAGAAAGAAATAGAAGAGGACACCAGAAAATGGAAGGATCTCCCTTGCTCTTGGATTGGGAGGATCAACATAGTAAAAATGGCAATTCTACCAAAAGCAATCTATAGATTCAATGCAATCCCCATCAAAATCCCATCAAAATTCTTCACAGATCTGGAGAAGACAATAATCAACTTTATATGGAAAAACAAAAAACCCAGGATAGCCAAAACAATCTTATACAATAAAGGAACGTCTGGAGGCATTACCATCCCTGACTTCAAACTCTATTACAGAGCTACAGTATTGAAAACAGCTTGGTATTGGCATAAAAACAGAGAAGTCGACCAATGGAATCGAATAGAAGACCCTGACTTTAACCCACAAACCTATGAACACCTGATTTTCGATAAAGGAGCTAAAAGTATACAATGGAAAAAGAGAGCATCTTCAACAAATTGTGCTGGCAAAACTGGATGTCAATCTGTAGAAGAATGAAAATAGACCCATATCTATCACCATGCACAAAACTCAAGTCCAAGTGGGTGAAAGAACTCAATATCAGTCCAAACACACTGAACCTGATTGAAGAGAAAGTGGAAAGTACTCTACAACACGTGGGCACAGGAGACCACTTCCTACGTATAACCCCAGCAGCACAGACACTAAGGACCTCATTGAATAAATGGGACCTCCTGAGACTGAGAAGCTTCTGTAAAGCAAAGGACACTGTTGCTAAGACAGAAAGGCAACCCACTGACTGGGAGAAGATCTTCACCAACCCCACAACTGACAAAGGTCTGATCTCCAAAATATATAAAGAACTCAAGAAACTAGACCGTAGGGCTAATCAACCTTATAATTATAAAATGGGGCACTGAGTTGAACAGAGATCTCTCAACAGAAGAAGTTCAAATGGCCAAAAGACACCTAAGGTCATGCTCAACTTCCTTAGCGATCAGGGAAATGCAAATCAAGACAACTTTAAGATACCATCTTACACCTGTCAGAATGGCGAAGATCAAAAACACCAATGATAGCCTTTGCTGGAGAGGTTGTGAAGAAAGGGGTACACTCATCCATTGCTGGTGGGAATGCAAACTTGTGCAACCACTCTGGAAAGCAGTGTGGAGGTGTCTCAGGAAATTTGGGATCAACCTACCCATGGACCCAGCAATCCCACTCTTGGGAATATACCCAAGAGAGGCCTTATCACCAACAAAAGTATATGCTCTACTATGTTTATAGCAGCATTGTTTGTAATAGCCAGAACCTGGAAACAACCTAGATGCCCTTCAATTGAAGAATGGATGAAGAAAGTATGGAATATATACATATTAGAGTACTACTCAGCAGTAAAAAACAAGGACTTCTTGAAGTTTGCAGGCAAATGGATGGAAATAGAAAACACCATCCTGAGTGAGGTAAGCCAGACCCAAAAAGAGGAACATGGGATGTTCTCACTCATATTTGGTTTCTAGCCATAAATAAAGGACATTGAACCTATAATTTGGGGTCTTAGAGAAGCTAAATAAGGAGAACCCAAAGAAAATCATATAGGCATCCTCCTGAATATTAAACTTCATCAGGAGATGAAAGGAGACAGAGACAGAGACCCACATTGGAGCACCGGACTGAAATCTCAAGGTCCAAATCAGGAGCAGAAGGAGAGAGAGCACAAGCAAGGAACTCAGGACCGCGAGGGGTGTACCCATACACATGAGACAATGGGGATGTCCTACTCGGGGAACTCACCAAGGCCAGCTGGCCTGGGTCTGAAAAAGCCTGGGTCAAAACCAGTCTCGCTGAACATAGCAGACAAGGAGGACTACTGAGACCTCAGGAACAATGGCAACGGGTTTTTGATTCTACTGGAACTATTGGTTTCGTGGGAGCCTAGGCAGTTTCGTGGATGCCCACCTTACTAGATCTGGAGGGAAGTGGGTGGCCCTTGGACTTCCCACAGGGCAGAGAACCCTGATTGCTTTTTGGGCTGACGAGGGAGGGGTACTTGATTGGGGGAGGGGGAGGAAAAGGGGAGGCGGCGGTGGGGAAGAGACAATAATCTTTAATAAATAAATAAAAAAAATCAATAAAAAAAGTGTAGTCATGTGATTTCAGAACCAAATTCTTTCTTAATTTCAAAGAAGACATAAGAAAAACAATCCTCTCATTAAGCTCTAAAAAAGCATTTGTTAAAATCCAGTATTCCTTTATGATAAAGGTTCTCAAGATGGCAATGCTACAATTTACATGCCTAAACACAGTAAATAAAATTTCCTGTAAATGAAGAGCCAGTATCAAACTAATTCAAGAGAAACTCAAAGTGATTCCAATAAAATCAGGGGCAAAAATTCTGTTCATTCTCTTCTTATATTCTCAAAAAAGTTCTGGATTTAATAGCTAGAAAAATAATGCAGCAAAAGGACATTGAGAGTATACAAATTGGAAAGAAAGAAGCCAAAATTTATCTAATTTCAAATAATATGATTGTTATAATGACTCCAAAATTTCTACCATGGAACTCTAACCACTGAGAAACACCTTCTGTAATGTACCTGGATATAATATAATTCAAAAAACTTAATATATCCCTATTATATAAAAATAACAAATGGGCTGAGAAAGATGTAAGTAAAACAACAATATACAACAGCCCCCACTCAAATAATATAAAATATCTTGGGGGGAAACTCTATTCACAAAATTTCAAAATCCATTTGACAAAAATTTTAAGTTTTAAAGAAATTGATTGGGGGAAATATCAGATAATACATCTACTTCCCTCAAGGACTAATTAAAGGTAAAAATGGTGATCTTAGCAAAAGAAATCTACAGATTCAAATCAATCTTTATCAAACATTTCAAGAAATTCTTCACGGACCTTGAAAAAACAACATTTAGTTTAACACAGGAAAAAAAAAAACCTCAAGATAGTGTAAACATTTTTGTAAAATAAAGAAAAATTCTGGATGAATCATAATCTGTGAATTCCAGCTCTATTATAGGGCTTTATAACAAAAATAATTATGTATTGGCATTAAAAAGAGAACTGTGGATCAATGAATTGAAGACTCTGATATCAGTCCACATTTCTATGAGCATGTGATTTCGACTAAGAAGCTAAAATTATTCAATGGATAACTGAACACATCTTCAATTAATTGTGCTGGTTTAAACGGATGTTTTTAGGTAGAGAAAGGCAAGTGTATCCTTATCTATGATCCTGTGAAAAACTAAAGTCAACGTTGATCAAAGATTCAAGATAAATCTAGTTACACTGAAAATTATAGGAAATGAAAAATAGCTTTGAATGCATTGTCCCAAAAGACAATGTTAGGAGAATCCATTGCAGCTCATATTTCAAGAATGAAGACCACACTCCTCTTGTGTCACACACAACTTATTCAGCTACTTGTTATTTAAACAAGACACATGCAAAATTTACTCTTTTTTTAGGAGAACTGAACCTCATGGGTAAGATTAAACTAAATGGATGAAGTAAGTGAATTAATAATTGTTCCAGTACAAAACCAGAGTAAAACACTGAAAGCAGAAAAAAAACACACCTACACACAACAGACTACAAAGCAATCACTTAATCTCTCTCTCTCTCTCTCTCTCTCTCTCTCTCTCTCTCTCTCTCTCTCTCTTTTCTCCCAAACACACACTCACAACCACATATACAGAATGTAAAATGACACTGATGCTCTATGTTCAATGCCAAAATAAACTAGACATTATAGTTTTTTTTCTCATTCATAGTAATTTGCTTTTATCCTTAGTAATGCTTTTTATATCCCAAGAAGAACCCTTTCCCTTACTAAGTCATGATTCTAGAGATGCCACATGATTACTACAGAGAACACTGGTAAGCTACTTTGAGAAGTCCACTCTCTCTTTGGCTGAAATTATGTTGTCCTTCCTCCTTAATATGATGAGTCTTGGGAAAAACATTGTTGCCAAAAACTACTATTTATACTTGAGGACAAATTATGAGGCCTCAGCAGGAGCTTGTTTTGTAATTTGCCTAAAATTCTGTTCCATATATCTTGACCCAACAGTTTTTTTTCCTGTTGTAACAGAAGAAGAGATAGTTGATTAAATAAGGCCCTCTGCAATTCAATATCTTGGTAAACTTTATTTGTTTGTGGGTCCCCTTTCAGTGGGATTACAACGTGATCTTTATGCATGAGCTGATATCGTGGAACATATTCACTATGGTTGGATGCCAACTCGAACCTTGATGCAGAGGAAGGATCTTGGTCTTAAGCTCAACTTGATATGTCAAGCTTATTGGCATCCATGTTATGCCTGGCACTTCCTGAAAGTAGGAAAATGCATAGGGAGTATGCTAGATGTTATTGAATGGAGTGAAAAGTGAGAAGGTATGAAAAACTGTACATGGTATGCAAAATAATTGGAAAGAAAACAGAACTGAATAAAATGGGAGATACTTTGTTTTGAAAATTAGATCAATCCTTTTTCTGATTGCTGGATAATATGATTTTATACCTTTAGTAACCTTAGAGTATTATGTCTTTTGGAGACTTCCCCCATTTTCCCATCTTTATTTCCTCATAATCATAGCTAGAACATCCTATGTTTACTACAGGCAATAATCATACTGTGATTTCTTCAAAAATATTTTGGTGTAGCAGGTCCTTCTGTGTATGTGTTGCTTTCATTGGTGAATAAAGAAATGCGTTGGGCCTACATTAAAGCTGTAGAAGAAGAGCTAGGTGGGGAAAAGTAAACTAAATGCTGGAAAAGACAGGTGGAGTCATAGAGTGGCTTCATGAAACCACTGAAGACAGAGGCAGAGAATCTTATCTGGTTAGAAACTGTCATGTGATGATATACAGATTAATAGAAATGGGTTAACTGATATATGAGTTAGCCAATAAAAAGCTAGAGCTAATAATTCAAACAGTGATTAATTAATAGTTTCTGTGTGATTATTTTGGTTCTGTGAGGTAGGTCAAACAAACGACCCTCTCCTCCTACACTATTTGGACGCTTGGCTTCCTCAATAGACTGGTTTCTTCCCTTGCCCTTTTTGTGAATGTTTTGAAGCCATAACCTATCTAAGATCATAAGTTTGCATTATGCTACTTAAAATTGCAATGTGATCATATGGCATATTCACCAGAGTAGCTTTTTGTGTATGAAAATACATGGATGAAAGATTATCTAAATTTTTACCCTTAAAATTGTATACTGTGGCTTCAGAAATTAGGAGTGAAATGCTACAAAATTAAAAATGAATTAGGAGGTGGAGAAAATGCCTCAATCCCAGCACTCACAAAGCAGAGCCAAGGATATTTGTAGGCTGTGGCTGCTTGTTCATTTCTGGCTGTCCAGAGCAAGAAATAATCACACAGAAACTAGATTATTTGCAATACTGTTTGGCCTATAGCTTAAGCCTATTTCTGATACTTTTATATCTTAAATTAACCTATTTCTATTTATCTGTATGCTTAGCCAGGTGGCTGTGCTTTTACCAGGTAAGCATTTGTCTGGTGTCTGTCTCTGGCAAGGCAACATGGCTTCTCCCTCTGAATCTGCCTAACTTTCTTTTCTCTATCTGCTTACCATTTGCCCTATTCTGCTAAGCCACTGTCTTAAACAGGTTTATTCACTGACCAATAAAAGCTATGTAAAGACAAAAAGCCATCCCATACCAGGTCACTGTATGTTCTATGTAATCCTAGTCTAAAGAGTGAATGAGAGGACAGCCAGACATACACAGAGAAACCATGTCTCAAAAAAAGAAAAGAAAAAAAGAAATGAAAAAAGGAGTTTCAGCTATATCTGACTATAATATTCTTATGTAAACCCTGGAGTCACTGAAAAAAATGGACACACAAATGAATTCTGATTGTGCAATTTTAAACAACACTTCCACCCAGCCATTTAATAACTCAAAGCAAAACAAATGCACAAGATAGTCATGAACACATGAATACCTCCTAATTACAGATAAGATCTTTCTCGACAACCCGGAGAAACACCAACCTCTTTTAGCTGTGTTCATGATATTTCTTTATCTTCCAAAAACAGTCTATGAACCTTCTGGGCTACTGGCAATCACAAGGACAAGCTTGGAGAACTCAACTGGAGCTTGTTTTTCGAGTCAACTCTCATACCTCTTCATATATATATAAGGTCCATACAGGCTAACTTTCTTTTCTCCTATCTGCCTAACTTTCATATATATAGTATGGAGCTGAAAATTGTATACATTTAAGTGGTTGTGGTGCCCGTAGTGGTATGCTCAAAATCTGAGCTGAATTTACAGATCTTATCCCGATGCTTATTGTATCTTTAAGCAGGGATAGGATTTTGAACCTAACCCCAACATGATAAAACATGGTCTCTTGACTCCCATGCGATAACTGCTGCTTTCTTCATGGAGAAAGAGTGATATAAAGAGGTGGTATATGGAAAGTGAGTAGAGTGATCTGGAAGACAGAAGATAATTTGTTGCAAAATATGGATGGTACAAAAAATAAAAAAAAGAACATTAAATAAACATATAATTTTACTGAGAAATATATGCCTGTATTCTGATTGTCGGGCTATAATCTTTTTTACCTTCAGCTATCACTGGTTCTTATTTCTGTGTGCATATTCCACTACACATCCATTTTTTTCTTAAGTCTTGGAAAGTGCTAATAGTAGATAGGCTATTTTACATCTATTGTATAAAAGAATAACAGTGTGATGTCAATTGATTGATTAAATCATGGCTTTCTTTCTAATGGAGAATCATGATGACATAGCATTTTGCTACTTAATGCTACACATGTGCTATTATAACTACAAGCGAAACATGCAATTGAAGCTACACATCTCCAATTTCTTTGAATTGTTAATGCAGGGGCTGTTTGTTTGCAGAAAACTTACCTGACATGTAGTTGCTCCATGAAATCAAAACGCAATTGTCTTAAAAAGGGATATTCAAAAATGAAATAAGGAAATAAGTAAGAAAAAAAACAAGAAAGCCAGGAAGAAAAAAGTAAAGAAGGAAAGGGAAAGAGAAGTGAAGAAAGGAGGGAAGGAAAAAAGAAAGGAAGGGAGAAAGGAAGGAAGGGAGAGATAAAGAAGAGCAAAAGGGAAGCAAGGCATGAAGATAAACTATGAAAAAATAAAAGAATGAGAACCACATGATTACAAGTGTAATTATAACAGAAAAGAGTAGAAAGACACAATAGAAGATGAGTTATGTAATGTGAGAAAATTGCAAGGCAATAGGAATGGAAAATCCCAAGAGGTAAATAGGAACCACTGATAGTTGAAGTTAAAAAATGGTTATAGCCCAGCAATCAGAAAAGAGGCATGTATTTCTTTCTCAGTAAAATTATATTTTTATTTATTTATTTTTCATACCACCCATATTTTGTTACAAATTATTTTTACAATTGAATAAAGAAGTGCTATTATTTAGTTAGTAATGCATAGTAATAATTCATACATAAATATACATATACATATATTATAAAATCTGCTACAGTTGCTAATATATTTGTATAATATATATCTTCTTGTAAGTAAATATACTTTGTTTAATCAAGCAACAAAACTTAATGAGAAAAACTTCATGAAATTCTAGAAAAATATAGTTCCTTTTTGAACGCTTATGTGGATTTTTTTTGTAATTAAAAGAAAGAAATAATAATATCCACTGAATGATTTGCTAATCCCTTTAGATGACTTTCTCACATTCTCAGAACACCAGCGGTTCTTCTTCTTTGTGTAGTTTTGAGGTCGCCTGGTGTTTTAATCATACACTTTAGCACTCTATTATCAGTCAGTTCTGATAAGGTTGTCGTACTTGCAAAATTGTGTAAGACTGAAGAATAAATTCTTTCATAATTTGCAGGATTGCTGCCCATAAAAGAGGGAGAAATAAGCCGGGCGGTTGTGATGCACGCCTTTAAACCCACCACTCGGGAGGCAGAGGCAGGCGGATCTCTGTGAGTTCGAGACCAGCCTGGTCTACAAGAGCTAGTTCCAGGACAGGCTCCAAAACCATAGAAACCCTGTCTCGAAAAACCAAAAAAAAAAAAAAAAAAAAAAAAAAAAGAGGGAGAAATACCCGAATCACATAATAACTACAAATTTAAACATCTCTCACTTTGCACATTAGAACATTCACTCTACTACAAGTTGAAAGACCAAACTAGGAAGGACCTCTTGAGACCTCTAAAATAAGTGAGTATTTAGAGAGGCCATAGAGACCCAGGATCACAATATGTTCTTATATATAGTTAGGATTTATGTCTTCTATTCTGAGAAGAGAGTAAGGGGAGCTCACGCTGTTTTTTTTTTTTTTTTTTTTTTCCTCACAGCAATAGCTGTATGTTGACTCCCCTGGTGGTTTTATAAATCTTGTTTTTCTGTTAAAACTGGCCACAAAAGTAACTTAGAAATGTGTTTATATTTTTTCTTGGTCAAGAATTCCGGAGTTCTGGTTGCATATACTAGAAACGATACTCTTAACTTTAGTAATATATTTTAAGAAAAACTAGAATTCAAAAACAGACAGAACACCTATTTTCTCCCTGCAAAAGAAATTTACATTTAATTAAAAACTCTTCCATGGGATAAGAATAGTTATGAGTATATGAGTATATAAAAACATACCCACAATAATGCTCAGAATCATAAACATATACAAACACACATACAGAGTATAATAAATGGTAATATTTTTAATATTTACAAAATAGTACATTACTGGGTGGCCTATAGCACGAAGCATCTCTGAAGGCCACTCAGTATCCACCCTATTTGAAGACTAGTTTTCTTTCAACATATGGAAACAATTTCTGAAATGCAATGTGTAGTTTATCTCATTCTTCAGCACTGTTCATGCTGGGCATTTAGAAAGAAAAAAAGAAAAAGTGATAAAAAAGGAAAAAAAAAACAAAGAAAGAGTGAAGAATAGATTAAGAAAAGAAAAAGAAAAACAGAAAGAAAACTCCATCCATAAAATACACCTGCTTTATCTTAGGAAATAAAGATTTCACTCAATTTAAACACACAGAAAGGAACCAAATATGTACCTAGTAATCAACAAAAACAATTCTGATTTTGAGTATAATTATACCTAGAAAATTAAGCTGCTCTTACATAGTTTTACTCATTTTGATAAGACATAAAAAATACCTTCTCCTTACCTGTGTAACAAGGAAATGCTACTATTTTACATAATTCTAACCAAATGTGATTTTCACAGTTTGAGTCAATGGAATAATGTCAGATTTAAAGGTTGAACAGTAATATCCTTTATATTTCACTCAAACATTCCTCTTGTGAAATTGGCATCACTCCAATGTTCCAAGATCATATGAATAGTAATATAAATGGAAGTATAACCTTAGGTAGTGAATAGTACAGTAGTTGCATATAGAAATCCATTGACAGTGGAAAATGAGGCAATGCTTCTGATCTAGCAGTATGCAACAGAAGCACCCTGTCATGTAGGGGCATAGAGGAGCTAGGCTATTTTCAGGGACCTTCGAATCAAAATGTCATATAATTAATTCAATTTTCCAAAGTTGTAGTGACATTCTGGTTCAAACCTTGTAAATACCTTCAGAGAGATGATGTTGGGCAGCACCCAAATTTGAGAAAAATCCCATTATCCATCAAGGTCAGTCTCAACTGTGAAATGGCTTAAATTGTTGCTGAACACAGGAAAGAATACCACACTTACCCTGTGGTAAATAACATTGAGTTATTGCCTCTTAGTCAAGAGATTTACTTGTCTTGCATGAGGACATTAAATAGCAATAGTCTTCTGCAGGTATTTCTATATTCACAGAAATTAGGTAACTTTGCATTAGATAATAGCTTCCATGGCTAAGCTATTTCCATGGCTTTATTGTTGATTGGAATTGGAAACTCACTTAAAATGTGGGTTTACATTAAAAGGTGTACAATAGGATGACTTCAGAACCTTAAACTACTCAAGTATACCACTGCTTTTCAGCTGTTCTCTGCTTCTTGAGCCAATGATATGAGTAGAGAGTATTTGGCCACGGTTTCCATACAGCACATTATAACCTAACAGTCTTTCATTATATTGTAAATTTACACATGCTAAACCAACCACATTCGCTCATGTTCTCTAACTAGGTTTATCAGAGCCTCCTTCAGGTGTAACTATTTTTATACCACTTATACCACATTTAAATACTATACAGTCAGCACATACGTAAAGGTGAAAGCATCACTTTCATGGCCATTCTGGTACACTAATGAGCACTTAGATATATGCTCTATCTCACATATTTCCCAAATAGATACATTAGTTGTGTGCCTCTGAATCAATCATCCCATTGTAATTCAACAGGAAAAAAAAAATGTGCCTCATACTCTTTTTAATGTGAACTTGACCCCAAGGTCAAGCTACAAATAAGTAGAAAAAAAAATGATGAGTGGATAAATGTTCACATATGGAAGAAACACACTGATAGACAATAAGGAACAGAATAACACATACCTTCACTTAAATGTATGCACACACACACACACACACACACACACAAGCACATGTACAGGAGATAAAAATTGATACCTATGCGCAAAAGCTCACATGCTCACATATATTCTTTGCCTTTGGAAATGAAGGTAAAATTTTTCTTTAGATTCTTAATATGTTGCCTTCTTTTCCCTTGGGAAAAGCTTATGTTACCCTCAGACAAAGTCTACCCCTCGGGCCAAGTCATGAATATACAGAGGCAAATTGTTCATTGTTGAGATCTATAGAGAAATAACTTTTTTTTTCTTTGATAAAATGACATCTTCAATATTTACCAACCTAAGTCAAGGAAGCCTCTTTTTTCTGACAGCTTTTCTTTACTCAAAATATTAGGTCTCTATAGAGACTTGTTATTTAATTTAATGTCCTTAAATGGTGATCTTTCTGGTTTGAGCATGCAATCTTTCTTATTCTTAGAAAAGAATAAAAATCCAGTTGACCTTTGTCCACTGCATGTGGCTTACAGTTGTGTATCTTTGTTTTCTTGTGTGTCCCCTAGAAGTGTAATCTGGACCTCTCATGTCAGAGCTGACATTTTGGAATGTATTTTCCATTCTAGGATGATTGGCCAGGAATTAATGCAGGCAAATGTGTTTTGTTCTAGTCTCAGATTGATAGTTGATATTTTATTGATTGAAATGGTTGACCTGTTCCTGTATTAATTGAAGAAATGTGGATGTCAGAATGTAGGAAGAAGAATAATGATGTCCATGGGAAGAAAATACATACTGTGCATGGTATGTAAAATAAATACATGAATTTAATATAGAAAAAAGGAATAGATAACCATGGTTGAGCAGGATAGATATATCTATTTTCTTATCACTAAACTATAACTGATGCTTAATTATGTAACTGTGGATATTTGTGTCTGTATGTGGTTTATACAGTAAAGACATCTTGGTTTTGGGTGTCATCTTAAAACTTGGAAAGAGCTGATAGTAAATACATCACCATATAACCACTACATACAAGAATCACAGTGTTTATCTGAGGCTTGGCTTCCTCGTGAGAAGACATATATAAAATGATTTTCCACCTGCCATTATATGGATTTGTGAAGTCAAACCCTATCTTAGTCAATAATTAGGCCCCATGCTACCCATTATTCCAACTGTGATTTCCCTGCATCTTCACTAAGAAGGCTATTTAGCTAAGGAATTTCATTTATGGTAAGATTTTAAAATTTTGAACATTACTGTACTCCAGAGAAAGTAGGAGTGAATAGCCCCAAATTAAAATAAATCATGTGATTCAGCACACAACTTTGTTAAGTAGCTACAAAGACCTTGAAATCTGGAAAAATTAAACTCCTAATATTCCACGGGTTCTCAAAAGTATCCCACACAAGTTTGAATGTCCCTGGTTCTACCTGTGCTCTCCCTGATACAGGGTACAACAATTTTACAACATGGTGCTGCACATTCACATCCACTTGCATAGAATCAGGCCTAACCAGTATTTCAAGCTAGAGGGTACCCTTCACATTGTATTGATAATGAACACGCACATGCTGTTGGCTTGCAGAAACATGTCTTTCATTTCCTTTTTGTATGAACTCAAACTTATTTGAAGGATGACACTTGAAAATCTGAAAAAAAAAAAAAAAGAAAGGTAGTAAAGAAAGTAGGAAGGAAACCAAAACAAAAACAGAAGAAAGCCAAGTGGAACAAAATATATCAGACATGGAAATTTTTAGGAGAGAATAAGAGATGCTGAATGATATAAAGTGGTTAGAAGGAAAGAAGGTAGGAAAGAAGAAGCAAAAAAGGCCAAAGGTTGGAGTCTGGAAAATGTTTCATTAAAATTATTTAAGGAAGTGTATTAATACACACACACACACACACACACACACACACACACACATATATATATATATATATATATATATATTTATAGATAGATAAATAGATCAAGAATTGATAAATGTATTACTATATATTTAATAGCTATATAATCATAACAAAATTAGGAAAAGGGTCATGACTCTTCTAGGAATTGAAGATAGTTGGTTTTGTAGACACATATGGAAAGGATTTTGTTGCATTATTTTATCACATAAAGGAAGCACTATTAGTATTTAATGAATGACTGTGATATGATGTAGGATTCCCCTCTGTATCATGTGAGTATGTTTTATTATAATTTGTTAAAAATGAGGCCATTTTGGCCTATGGCAGGGCAGAAAAAATTTAAGCAAGACACTTACACTGAATAAAGTAAAAAAAAAAAATGCAAATCAGGCAGATAAATTATAAATAATCAAGAAGCAAAATATGAGATAACAAAGCATGCATCCTGTCATAAAATGTAAAATAATAGAAATAGTTTAATTTAATATGTAATTACTTGCTAGGAATATACCTGAGTGGATGGTCAAACAATATAGTAATTATGGAGCTTTTTCAGGATTATTCTGGTTTGGGTGGCCAGTCAGAAAATGTGCAGTCTATGTTTATGTTTTATTTCCTTTGAGAGATTGTTTCTTTGAGTCACAGAATGTCTAATCTTGTTTTTTTTTTCTTTTTTTCCTTTTTTAACATCTTTGAGAAGGGTAACTAAATATGTTAGTTGAGGCTTCCTGGTGTTTCATTCATATGCTTTAGCATATCTATTGCCAATTTTTTTTAATTTGATAAGTTTTTTTTAATATACTGGTAATATTTTGTAACCATGGAGAGTACATTTGTGTATATCTTGAAGTATTTGTTATATACAAGCATTGAGATAAACAATTTAAAAACATAGTTATAAATAATCTCATTTAGAAAAGAAGCATGGAATGCTTTCAGTTCCAAGGTTAGAGGACAGAATAACAAAGAGGTATTGAACCCCAAGTTATGAGGAATAGGAGGGTTTAGAGAGGTTGTAAACACTCAGACACACTCTTTGCAACATTTGTAGTCAATTATTATTGGATCTCTGCTAACAAGATAGGAAGAAAACTTAGGCAAATTCCAAGATTGCATGAATTTCTTAATATACTTCCTGATTTCTATAATTTTTCTTTACTACTGAATCTGGTCAACAGAAGAACTCGGAGACCCTGTTTCAGAATAAAATACTCAAGTATGACAGTGTACATTAGCTTTTCCCTGCTTATATATGTTTTGAGCCAACTCTCTTCCTGTTTGTTTAAAGAAAAAATAACTATTAATATTATGCCCTCTGCACGTGTGTGACAGTTGTATAGCTTTTCTGTAGGTACAGCCCCAGGCAATGGAGACAGAACTTGTCTCTGGGCAAGAACTGAATTTTTGGTTCCTATTTCCCATGCTGAGGAAACTCTTCAAGCTTTGATACAGGGATAGACCCTTGATACTAACCTCAACTTGATAATCCAGTCTAAGCTGACAGACAGGGTTTCTTGGCTTATTTGGTAGGATGGAAGAGTTGGGATTAGACATGCATGATGTGGGCAGAGAGAATATCAACCTAAAAGTTATATTGTGGAAAATATGGATGATATGTAAAATAAATGAAAGAAAAAATAAAGACTAGAAATATGTTTATTTTATGATTGTTGGGCTATAACCTGTGGTAAACTCCATTATCTTTCAGGATTTTTTCTGTGTGTTGCTTCCATCATGTGCGCAGTTTGCTTCTTATTAAAACTTGAATAGTGCTAATAGCATATGTGTCACCCTACATCTAATATAAAAAAGAATCACTGTGTTATCACTTCTAAATTTTGGGCATTTTCTTTCCCTCTTGAGGACAGACAAGCAATGCTTTCTTTCTTCCCATTTTATGGACTTGGTGAAACTAAACATATGTTGTAAGTATACCACTTGCTATGTGTTACTGTACCTGGAATCAGGTAGTATCTTCACCAGGAAGGCTCACTAGAAATGGAAAATCATAAATTGAAGGCTTTATAGATTTGAACCTTGAAATTCTATGATAGAATTTGAGGTTGTGGGGCTGAACTGGCACAAAATTAAAAATGGATCAGATATTTCAGCATTTAACTATGTTAGATAAGCAACAGAATCATTTAAATCTGAACACACGGAACCCTTCCTACTCCACAGCTCTAAAAACACTCCACCACAGCATGGAAGTCTCTGTTTTCATTTAGGTTCACCCTGAAAGTCAGCAGAGTATTTTGCTATTGATACTACAAATGCAGTAGTAAAACCAAAAGCTCCATCTGCAGTCAAACCTATAGGAATCTCTTTATATTATTAATGGTGATTTTTTTTTTGTTTGCAGAAAAATTATCTGACGTGTCATTGGTCTGTGAAATCAATCTTTGGCCGTCATAAAGGTAGACATTTACAAAAGAAAAGAGAAAAGATGAACGAAAGGAAGAAAGAGAAAAAAAGAGAGAGAAAAGAGAAAGAACGAAAGAAAGAAATGAAAGCTTTACCAAAAATGAAAGGGATGAAAGTCGGGCTGAAGCGCAACCGGTTACCAGTTCTAATGCAGGCCATGAGCAGAGCAGTCACCATGAGGCACTGCAGGGCCTTCCCGGGTGTGTTATGGCGGCACTGGTGGCGGCGGCAGCAACAGCAGCTGAGGAAGAGGCAGTACTGGTGGCCAGGCAGCCACAAAGGCAATGGCTCTGGCTTCACGGCCATGAAGCTATCTGGGGTTCAGGAGAAAGTGTTTGCGGGGCAGTCAAAGATCTGTGCCTCCATGAAGCCAAACAAGTGCTTCGGAATGTGCTACCCTTTTCAGGAAGAGAACTCAGTTGTACATTACCAGGTCAAATGCCAGGGGAAACCATTATCTGGAAACTTCAGGAAGCCAAAAGAGGAAAGAAATGCTGAAAATATGATCCAAAGTTCCGTGAATTCCGATGAACAGAAGATAGAAGATGCCAGCAGAGGACCCATGGCATCTTTTCCAAACCAAAAAACTGAAGCAGCAGATCCCCCGCCCTAACTCTACCCTCATCATGTGATTCTATCCATACAGTGGCTGCCAAGCAGGCCCTGATAACATCTCAAGGGCAAGCAGGCCCCTCAGAAAAAATCTCTAGGGAAAACACAGCAGAAGAGAAAACTGACAGATTTCCACCCAGTGCGAAGGAGCTCCAGGAAGAGCAAAGCTGAGCTACAGTCCGAAGAAAAGAAAAGAAAAAAATGATGAACTGATTGAGAGCGGGAAGGAAGAAGGCTTGAAGGTTGAACTCATTGATGGAAAAGGCCGGGGTATAATTGCTATGAAGCAGTTCTCCCAGGGAGACTTTGTGGTAGAATACCATGGGGACCTCCTTGAGATCACCGATGCCAAGAAGCGGGAGGCTCTGTATGCTCAAGACCCCTCCATAGGCTGCTACATGTACTATTTTCAGTATCGAAGCAAACCCTACTGCGTGGATGCCACTCGGGAAACTAATTGCCTCGGAAGGCTGATCAATCATAGTAGGTATGGGAATTGCAAGACCAAACTGCATGACATTGATAGTGTGCCTCACCTCATCCTCGTTGCCTCCCGCGACATTGCAGCTGGGGAAGAGATCCTATTCGACTATGGTGACCGCAGCAAGACCTCCATGGAGGCTTATCCTTGGCTGAAGCATTAACCATGTGGCATCCCTGTCTCCCTACCACCCTGCCTTCTTCTTCAAAGGAAAAAGTGCCCTCAAACTGAAATGATTTTTTTTAACACACTTACTCTTACCTAAAAACTTCAGATGTTTTCAAAAACACCATCCTGAGTGAGGTAAGCCAGACCCAAAAGGAGGAACATGGGATGTTCTCACTCATATTTGGTTTCTAGCCATAAATAAAGGACACTGAGCCTATAATTCGGGTTCTTAGAGAAGCTAAATAAGGAGAACCCAAAGAAAATCATATAGGCATCCTCCTGAATATTAACCTTCATCAGGCGATGAAAGGAGACAGAGACAGAGACCCACATTGGAGCACCGGACTGAAATCTCAAGGTCCAAATCAGGAGCAGAAGGAGAGAGAGCACAAGCAAGGAACTCAGGACTGCGAGGGGGTGTACCCATACACTGAGACAATGGGGATGTCCTATTGGGAACTGACCAAGGCCAGCTGGCCTGGGTCTGAAAAAGCCTGGGTCAAAACCGGTCTCGCTGAACATAGCAGACAAGGACTACTGAGACCTCAAGAACAATGGCAACGGGTTTTTGATTCTACTGGACCTATTGGTTTCGTGGGAGCCTAGGCAGTTTCGTGGATGCTCACCTTACTAGACCTAGATGGAAGTGGGTGGTCCTTGGACTTCCCACAGGGCAGAGAACCCTGATTGCTTTTTGGGCTGACGAGGGAGGGGGACTTGATTGGGGGAGGGGGAGGGAAAGGGGAGGCGGCGGTGGGGAAGAGACAGAAATCTTTAATAAATAAATAAATAAATATATAAATAAATAAATAAAAGAAAAAAAAAGATGGGGAAAAGTAAAAGTCATGGAGAGAAGAAAGAAAGAAATTTGACATTACTCCCCAAAAAAAAAAAAATCTATTAAAGATGCATTTTCATGTAGCATTTACATATCTCTTACAGGTTTCCAAGGTGGACTTGAACAGATGGCCCTGTATTATGAAAACTTTTATATTCTCATTGATTTTGTACCGTTGTGCATACAGTAGAGCTTTTGTGCTTCCCGGGGAGTAGAGGACTAGGCTGGCATAGGCGTACACATTGACTTGTGTGAAAATTTTTAGCAAATGTATTGCAGCAAGCTCGTCTTTCCCCCTGCTTTCTGCAAAGGTTACTGAGCCCGGGGCTTGGAAGCTTTGCGGGGAGCAGACTTCTTCCATGGGGAGAAAGAACATAATCACAATATAATCTTAAAATTATACAAAACTCACTTTACACAAAACAATGGTTTGCATTAAACTCCAAAGATAGAATCTAGAATAACCAGAATCCATTGAGACCCAAAGAAATAAAAAAAAAAAAAATGGAGTCTTTAGAGAGGCCATAAATAACCAGGGACATGCTATGGTGCTTGAATAGTTAGGGTGACTATTTTCACTGCCAAGAAGCCATGAACAGAGTTCAGGTAAGGTTGCTATTTCACAGTATCCATATATAGTTTCCTGGATTTGTATGATGTTGCTTTCTATCTATAGTGGGTCACCAAAAGAAAAAAAAAAGAGAAAAGAAAACACAGAGAATATGATTTCTGTCTCATCCTGGTCTAGAACTCTAGATGTCTGCATATCTGAACTAAAAACTGGACATTAAAATGGGTCTATTGACATTTAAATACTTAAAACTTCACAGAATGAACTTTACCTTCTCCTAGAAAACAAAGATTTATTTCAATTGAAACACTTAAAAGGGAATAAAGGAAAGTACTGCATATATTAGTTAAACAATTCTGCTTCAAGGTAACATGTCACTAAGAAGTCAAGCTGTTATGACTTGGTTTTACTCACTTGGTTCATTTTGAAAAATAATTGTCCCCTTGACCTGCCTACCAAACAAAACCACTGCCATAGACAAAGATAGACACCGATGTTCAATTAATTCAATCTTGCCTCTAGTGAAATGGTACCACACAAATCTTGAAACACTATATACAAAAAAATATATAAAGAAAAATAACTTCTTAATTTGCAAAAACTACAGTGGTCTCAGAAAGAAATCCATTAACAGTGGAACAAGATACAGCAACCAGTCTCATATTACAACAGTAACACACAGTGATGTATAGCACCCCAGGACCTGAGCTAAGAAGAACTTAGCTATATCGGGAACCCATAGTCAACATGATATATAAAAACTTAAAATTTCTTGTAAGGTACTGACATTCTGGATCCAAGCTTCTAAATACCTTCAGATAGTGTATGTTTTGCATTTGCCATTTTAAAGGAAAAAAAAAAAACCTAAAACAGCCTCACACTATGGTTTAAAACTTTGTGGAACATAGGTAAAAATGGAAAACTTAACCCTTTGGAGATAATGTTGATTACTTATGTATCTTACTCAAAATTTTTAATTCTGATGGAGAAGAACATACACCAGCTACAGGCATTGAATAGCTTCTTCACAGACTATAATCACTGAGATTAGGTGTCCTCTCCTTAGATAACACTTTTAGTTAACCAATATCCAAGGTTTTGTTTTTGGGTTGTTTAGGAAAATCACTTCCAATGCTTGTTGATATTAAAGGTTGTAAAATGGCACATGCCTGTGGAGAATAAAATATATAAATGACACTGAATCTTGTCTTCTTCTGTGCTTTTTGGAGTCAGGTAAGGGCAGAGAGAATTCTGCCATTGTTACCAGACAACCATTTGCATTTCACTATATAATCTACCTCCAAATTTTAAATCAACCACACCCACTCATGTCCTCACATTATATCCACTTTTACTTTATCCAAAGGACAGTTTCCCCTCTATCTTATAACTATTTTTAACTTCTCTTACACCACAGCTACCAACAAGAAATGTGGCCCAGTATATTTATCAGTGAAGCTATCATTATACAAATCTAGGATATTTACATTGAGCATTCAGATCTATTCTATATAATTTGCAGTTCTCATATCTACAGAATGGAAACAACATTATGACTCTTATACTTCTTACTTTTTTCAACCCTATATCACTCAATTGAAGACATGTATACTTCAAGCAATTTTCTTTTGGGAAACTAGACCACATATGAATGAAAAAAATGAATGGATGAGAGCTGTGTGTTCCATTTTAAACACAAAGTCACAAACTGAAGGAGAGAAAATCCACACATTCATTTCACAGATGAACACAAACACCCACACAAGCACAAATGTAAGGCACCAAAAATGACTGTGATGTTCACAATACATATGCTGACATATATTCCTTGCCAAATGTAACCAGAAGTGACAGGTTTCTCTAGATTTTGTAATTTGCCTTTTTACTTTAAGAAGGTATTTTATATCCCAAGAAAAAGCCTCCTCCTCTCTAACTCATGAGCCCATAGACGAAAGCTGAACACTGTTGAGAACTTTGGTAAGATCCATGGAAAAAGACTGACATCTGTCACTAAAGGCATGGTATTCTCCCTCTTAAACAAACCAAGTCAATGAACACCATTTGTTGCAGTCAAGTGCTCTTTTCTCATAAAGACTAGCTGTGAGGTCTCAAAGGGTAGTTTCTCTGAATTCATTCCTTGAAAAATTTATTTCGATATTTTGAACCAATAGCCATTCCTGTTGTCACAAAAGAGGAGATTATTGATTATTGATTAAAGTAGAACCTCTGCAGGTGGTTTATATTTATGTATAGTTTTTTGTTTGTGAAACCTCTGGGATTGGGGACAGAATCAATCCTGGTGCAGGAGATGACCCTGTGGAAATAAGAACCAAACATGGGATAACAGCACAAAGCTTTAAGCATGGAGAAGGATCTTAGTCCTTATCTCAACTTAATATGCCATACTTTGAAGACTCTCATAGGAGCCCCGGTTCTTTCTGAGATAAAGAAGAGTGTATTGGGCTTGGCAATATTTAGTATGTGGGTGGAGGATATCAAAAGGGAGGATTAGGGGAAAATTCTTGATACATAAAACAAGTAAAAATAATTAGAAATGAAAGATAAATGCATAATGACACTGAGAAGTGTTAATATGTCTCCATATTGATTGAGGATTAAAACCCATGTTTATTTATGTTTATGTGTTTCTGTTTATTTTCCAAATAATACAGAATTCAACCTTCTTAAAACATGGAAAAGTTGTAAGTCTTGACATGGAATCCTACAATTCAAGAGTCTGAGTGTGATACTTCTCCATTATGGAGTGTTGCAATCCTCTTTAAGGACAAACAGAATACATTTTGTCTTACCATGTTGCATATTTTGTGAAGAAACATGTTATGGTCGATTTTATGTAAGCCATATGCCAGATAATATTCTTCCTGTGATTCCAAGTACAATCACAAAGAAGACTAACTATCTAGATATAAAAAAACATGGATAGAAAACTGCCTGGCTAAGATTATACATTATTTTGTAACTTGATGTTAACTATTCACAAGCAAAACCAATATCTTAATTTGTAATTTTTACTAAAGAGCTCCCGTCACATTATATCAATAATGGGTATGCTATTTGCATGAACATATATGGTGTGACATGTCCATGCTTCATGAATTGATACTTCAGATCTCTTTAAGGCACAAATTTACAAAGAAAAAAGAAAAAAGTACGTAAAGCATGAATAGAAATCAAAATCAGAAAGTAAATAAAAAAATAAAAAAAAGATAGTTAACAAAAGACTTGATTAAACCTGAAAATGAATGAAAGGGAATAGTAGAAGATGAAACATGGGAAGTTGGGATGTGGTCCTAAATTAGGAAAGAAGAATCCAAGAAGTCCCCAAGTGGTAGGGGCCTGAAACTAAGACAGTGCTCTTTAATTAGGGATAATTATTAATACATAGAAGTTTGCATAACTGTACTGGAAACATTACAGTTCCTTGTGATCCAAAGAGTTTAAAGCATTGTAGAATTCACAAAAAGAAAGGATATCTAGTTCTTTAAGAAAATGAAAACCTCCACTAAACATACAGAATAAAGAAAGAATTTTAAGATCTGCAAAGGAAAAGAGCAGGTAAAATATAAAGATACACCTATCAGAATTACAACTGAATGCATTCTCATTGCAGACAATGAAAGCCAGAATGTCATTTTCAAGGGTAATGCAGAAATAAGGAGACCATGGATGACAACCCAGACTAATACACCTAGCAAAACTTTCAATTATATCCAGCAAATCTTTCAATCACCATAGAAGGACAAAAGAAGATATTCAGTGAAATAACTAGATTTTACCAATACCTAGCTAAAAACCCAGCCCTGCACAAAATAAAAAATGGAAAACTCCAAGCAAATCAACAAAAACAGAGGAAAAAATGATTATCTCATAGCAGGAAATCTCAAATAAGGGAAAATGCACAAATTAACATCATCAACAATGACAACTTAATTAACAAAAGAAAGCAATCACTAGTCATTAATATCCATTATTATAAATGGACTCAACTCAAATATAAAAAGGCACAGATTGAATACCAAAACAGAATCCATCCCTTTTCTGCATACAAGATACACATCTCAAACTCAAACACAGACCTTGTCTCAGAGTAAAGCGTTGTGAAAATTATTCCAATCAATTAGATCTAAGAATTAATGGACGTAGCTATCCTAATAGCGAACAACATAGACTTATAACTAAGAATCAGTCAAAAGAAATAAAAAGTCATTATGTATTAGTCATAGGAAAAATCCATCGACATTTTCGAAATATGACCTGATGATTCTCTGTATTTCCTTCGTGTCTGTTTTTATGTCTCTCTTTTCATGCTGGTTTTGTTAATTTGGGTATTTTATTTCTGCCTTTTGGTTAGTTTCTATAAATGCTTTTTTTTATTGAGTTGATTTTCTCAAAAAACAAACTCTTTGTTTCATTTCTTTGTATTGTTTTCTTTGTTTTTCTTTTTTTCTGTTTTGATTTCAGTTCTCAATTTAATTATTTCTTGCTGTCTGAATCTCTTATGTGCTTTTTGCTGTAAAGTTTTCAAATGTTCCATTAATTTATTAGTGTAGGATTTCCCATGTTTTTAAATAGGCATATAGTGCTATGAGCTTTCTTCTTAAAACTCATTTCATTGTGTCCCATAAAATTGGGAATGTTTTGAAGTCATTTTCACTGAATTATAGAAAGGCTTTAATTTTGCCCATTTCTTCCATGACCCATTGATGACTCAGGTGAGCATTGTTTAATTTCCTTGTGTTTGTGATTTTTCTGGAATTAGTATTGCTGTTGACTTCTAGTTTTAAACCATGGTGATCTAATAAGGTATATTGGGTTATTACATTTTTTTTTGCAATTTTTGAGATTTGATTTGTTACTGATTATGTGGTCAGTATTTGAGAATGTTCCATGAGGTGCAGGGAAGGAGGTATATTCTTTTATGTTTGGATGGAATATTCTATAGAAGTCTGTTAAGTCCATTTGAGTTATAACCTCTGTTACTTTTCTTATTTCTCTGTTTATTTTTTTGTTTGACTGTCCAGTCAAGTGATGAGAGAGATGTTTTGAAGTATCACACTATTAGTGTGTGGGGTTTGATGTATGATTTAATTTTTACAAGTATTTTTTTTAAATATGAAGGTGCTGTTGAAATAGGAGCAGGGGGGCGTGTTCCTGCTGCCCAGCTCCTGGCCACCAGCTAGCTTATGCCCCAAAATATTTACAAGGAAATACAGATTCCTTTAAACACTGCTTGGCCTTTTAGCTTTAACCTCTTATTTGATAGCTCTTACATATTGATCTAACCCATTTCTAATATTCTGTGTAGCACCATGAGCTGGCTTACCAGGATAGATATTAACCTGCTTCTGTCTGGAGTGGGAGAATCATGGCGACTGCCTGACTTGGTTTTCTTTCTCCCAGAATTCTGTTCAGTCTACTCTGCCTATCTAATTTTCTGTCCTATTAAAGGGCCAAGAGAGTCATTGTATTTAACCAATGAAATCAACACAAAACAGAAGACCCTTCCCCATCAAGCTGCCCTTGTATTTGGGAAATATATGTTCAGTATTGAGGTTTTCTTTTGATATTACTAGGTATTGAGGAATTTTGTTTTCTAATTCTCTGAGAAATGTAAATCAACACAACACTAAGATTTCATCTTACATCAGTAAAAATGGCCTAGGGCAAAAACACTGATGACAACTTGTGCTGGAGAGGTTGTGTGGGAAAGGGGACACTCTGCACTACTATTGAAAATACAAGACCCTTTGGATATGAGTGTGACAATTTCTCAGAATATTCAATGTTCTTATTGCTAATGAGAAAGTAACAATTTTTACAGAGATATATTGGGTAATTGCCAAACCTTCCAAATTAAATCATCTGGAAAATTGAAGTATGTCTTAACCTCACAATGGAAACTAGAAAATGTGCTGTGTTGGGAAAGGTGTTTTGCCTTTGTTTTAATAAGAGAAGAAAATCTATGGATACCAATAAATTTAATTAAAATTTTGACCAGGCGGTGGTGACACACGCCTTTAATCCTAGCACTCAGGAGGCAGAGGCAGGTGGATCTCTATGAGTTCGATACTAGCCTGGTCTACAGAGCTAGTTCCAGAACAGGCCCCAAAGCCACAGAGAAACCCTGTCTCGAAAAACCAAAAAATTAAAAAGAAAAAACATAAAATTTCGGTAAAAAGGAGAAACCTATTGATGAACAGGAATAACAGCTCATTCACACATATGACAATACTACAGATTTTCAGGAAACCAAAAGAAATGTTTGGGTCAGGGTTCTATTTTTGCCTTTGCAGTAAAGTACCCATTTTTGAAAAGTCAGGAGACCCTGGATATCTATATGCATAAAAAAAGAGCAATATCCTGAAAGAATATCCAAGCAAAGTGATATCTAACTAATTATACCAATATCCTCTGCAGGGTCAAATCTCACTAACTAAAAATACCTATCTTCCTATTTCTCAGTATAATGGTAGGGATGACTCACTTAAAAATCAAAGTCGGCTTTGGATGATATTTTTTCTCTGACTCCAACCATGTTGTTGAAAGAAGAATTTAGTTTCTGTCTCATACTAGGAGCCAACTGGCACTGACCAGAGAGAAGGGAACAAGTAGTGGTAGTAGGAGCCGCAGGCACTTCTCACCACCTGGCTAGCTTTACCCAAAATAATTACACTGAAACGGTATTCTTTTAAACACTGCTTGGCACATTAGCTATAGCCTCTTACTGGCTAACTCTCACATCTTGATTAACCCATTTCTAATCATCTGTATAGCACCGCAAGGCAGTAGCTTACCAGGAAATATCTTAACCTGCCTCTGTCTCAGAGAGGAGAATCATGGCAACTGTTTGACTTGTCTTCTTTCTCCCAAACTTCTGTTCTGTCTTCTCCACCCACCTATCAAAGGCCAAGTCAGTTTCTTTACTAACCAATGAAAGTAACACATAGACCCTCCTCCATCATTTCTGCTTTTTTTGTTCAAAAAAAGGCTTTCATTTGAACATAGTAAAATTACATATAACAAAACTGTTATCAAGCAAGAAGTATAGTTTCAATATTTATATCTATTTTATCTTTTATCATAACTAAGGAAAAATATAACTATATATTCATTCTTCAACTCCACTAAAGACTTTAGAAGGATATAATATTACCTAAGTAAACAAGAAGTAATCAACTTCCAAAACTCTAGAAATGAGAGACAACTTACTGGCTGGACAGTCAGCCAAAGTTCGTCTGTACTGTTGGGGCATCCATATTTGGCCTACAGACCCATAATTTTCAGCAGATATTTCCACAAAGCAGGGAATTCCAAAGACAGTTCAGTCATTTTCTGCTGTGTGCTGCAGAATGTCTCACAGACCCTTTCAAGAATCAGGAACCCCGAAATATCATCTCACATTTAGGCAAGTTCAGCAGTCCTCTCTCTGCAGGTTCTTTGTTTCCAGTTCATGCAACAGTCCAGGCAAGAGCAGTTTCCTGCCCAAATGGCTAACCAATCCATTAGGAGGTTCTTTGATACCCATCTCCTCTTGAAGTAGAATGATGCTGCCAAAAGCAGACATGTCTCCTTGTCATGAACAGCCCTAAGTTATTAAAACATTTAAAATGCCTTATTCTATAGTCTTTGAAAAATATGAAGAATGCCTATTTAACTGAAATATATCTCTATATATCTAGAAAATCTAACTAACATGACTACAAAGTTGACTATTATTTATGATTGTCCATCAACAACCTATATTTCCTAATTATACATTACATTTATAAATGAACTTCACAATCACAATACCTTAATCAACAGCAGAAATACATATACTTATAACAAATTGACCTTAAAATCTATACCAATGCAAAATATTCATATCAATATCATATCCCCTTTAAATGTAAAAGCACATTTATAAACAATATTTGGGAATAAGGGTGCAGTTATTTCTCTCCAAACTGCTTCATGCTGAATGGGAGTGCTGTATTTTAGTTCTTTCATGGTATAACCTGTGTGCTAGTTTCATCTCAGTTTTCAGTTAAGCAAAGTCATCTTTTTTTTGAGAAATTCAAAGCAACCATTAATGAGGGCATGTTCCATCATATCATATTGGGATAGAAGCAATCCACAGGGTCTCAACCTCTGTGAAAACAAAAGAAGACCCTCTCCAAAGCATCATATCCTTAGACCCAATTTCTGAAATCATTAAACCCTAATGATATCCATTCTAGTTTAGCTTGGCACCCCATATAATGAAATGTTTCTCTGTACTTAGCTCCTTTACAGTAAAAAACTTTAAAGAAAACACAATGTACATAATCCAGACTGTGAATTTTCCATTTTATTGGCTTATTTTTCTTTATTTCTTTTAATCTATGAGTATTTGTACTCTGTCTCTTAAAAGACTTTACCCCTTTTTTATTCTTTTTCTTCAGCCCCCCAAGCCTACATACATTCATTCAATACTATTTCCCATTTAAAGGTCTTTTATGTCTGAATCTGTTTTATTGTGAATCTGTAATTCCTTTTACTGCCCAGGAATATTTCTTGATTTGTGCCTTTAAATCGCTAAGTGCTTAAGTATCTAAGCTGTGATATTGGAGCCACTTGTGCCTCTGAGGTGCAGAACAGAGGGCTGCTCTGACGTTGACTCCACCTCTATCCAATTTCAAAGTAGAGGGCTTACCATTTTATGCTAGCTCTGGGGCAGCCAGATAGGAGCTGCACTCAGCACTTTAACACTGAGACAGAGTGTGAGGCACAGAAACTCTCTTCACCTAAGTTAGAGCCAAATCTGGAAGGCAGAGCACTGAGGAGCCTGGAAACATCTGTCTGCATGGCGACAGAAATCTGCCATGGTCTCTCACCTGCCTAAGGCTCATCCCAGTTTGCCTAGGCGGGGAGTGCAGGCATGGTCTTAGAGTACTTTCTTCCCAATCCCGAGTGGGAAAAAAACATCCACTCCCATGAAAGCTATTGGAATGCTTTAAAGCCGGATTTCATGCTGGTGGCAGAGCCCCAGGAAGCCGCATTTTAAAATGACCACAGCTTTTTTGTTCTGTCACAATTTCGGAAACCCAAAATCTCTTTAAAGTACGTCCTAGCAAAGAGCAAAATGCTGTGTTAAACTCTGTTTTTTCTGTGTTAAAATTAAGCTCTCTCAGGTTTTACGTGGAGTTTGTTACCAAGTTGGGCAGCCACTCTGTTGAAGGAGCGGCAGGAGATTCCCACAACCTGGCTAGCTTTACCTAAAATAATTACATGGAAACTATTCTTTTAAACACTGCTTGGCCCATTAGCTCTCGCCTCTTACTGGCTAACTCTCAAATCTTGATTAACCCATTTCTAATAATCTGTTTATCACCACAAGGTGGTAGCTTACCAGGAACGATTTTAACATGCAACTGTCTTGGAGAGGAGAATCATGGTGACTGCCTGACTTGGCTTCTCTCTCCCAGCCTCTGTTCCATCTTCTCCACCCACCTAAGGGCTGAACTATCTAAGGCCAAGCCAATTTCTTTATTAACCAATGAAAGTAATGCACAGACCCTCCTCCATCATGTAGGGACTATGGTTATTAAAACTCTGTTTTCAAAAACGTTTACTACTCTGCATACCTCTTTTCATCTTTATGGTACATTTTTTGAATATATGTTTATTGAAATTCAAACTTTGTACTTTAATGTAAGTAGGGTATTGTAATTTATTGTAATACCTTAATATAATAAGGGTAATGATCTTTCCAGAGTCCAAAGGATACAAACTGCAATATGTTGTCATCAAATACCAACAGGCAACAGCATTGGCTCCTTTCTATAATTATTTCAAACACAGGTGCTGATAGACTGGTAAAGTGAACACTCAACTTGAAGATGTACTCCTTCACACTGATATATCTGAAGATGAGATTGAACAACGATATAGTCAACCTGGGAACGCAAGGGAAGGTAGAAAATATATTGAATCATGATATACAGATGTGTATATATACATATACATATATATACATATAAGGCGCTAAGCACTTATACTTTGTCTTTGCTATCACAAGACAATTTTCAGTTATATATATATATATATATATATATATATATATATATATATATGTAACTATTTATATATATAACTATATATATATATATATAATTTCCCTTTATGTTTTCATGCATTTACTATTATTTTTGTATTGACAGAACATGTGTGAGTATCTGAATCCTTTGTTTCATGACACAAAATCAATACAAATCTGATAGATATTTCCCTAACTTAAACATTCACTTTTAGAAAATCTGCTTCATTTCATTGTTGTCCATAATGTATCCCTACTTAAGGGGGTATCTATTTTCTTCTGTACCAAACTGAATCTCAACATTTTCTGATTATAGCAACATATTTAGCTCACTTCTCAGTTTATATTTTTGGATGTAGTGATAATGTACATGAAAAACTTTGTCCTGGGGGATGTCAATGTGTTCTTGAACAGTAATATAGAAGGCACATAAATGTATATGTCATTGACACCTCTCAAGCCGAAGGTCTTAATAGCAAACAAGCTGCATCATCTTCCTAATCGCACACTTCTCCACAGTCTCCCTGGAAAGTGCTTCCTAAGTGTGCAGTTGCTGTAGTAATTGGGAAGTTATATAAGTAAGGTTGGTTTGGAATTTATGGTTGTTTGAGTAACACCCTGCTCACACATTCTTACTTGCCAAAGCAAGTAAGCTCATTGACAAATGAGCTAGGCTGGCAGCATCTGGGTTTGTAGTATCCACATCCCACGAAGAAGTTGCAGGTATTTCAGAACCAATTTGGAATCCTTCATGTAACACAACTTAAGTTTAAACTTTGGTTATTGGGGTGACAAGATCAATTTGAAAGATATAGAGATCATACATATCTTCTAAGTAGCAGGAAATGTTGAACAAACAAGGCGTCACACAAAAGGTGCATCATGTCCAGCAAAAGAAGTTCTTTTAGAAAATTATTTCATCCCAAAACAGTGTCTCATAACCAACCCATGGCTCACAAAACCTATCCATTCCTCTCCTTTGCCTTGCTTACTTAGAGCCTCATTTATACACTTCAGGGTTATCAGCACACCCAATATTCCCATCCCTCCAATGAGATCCACACAATCATTATCCTAATTTTGTTCAGAGAAAAACAAAACAGATATTCTGTTTCACATACTCACTTTCGGGAATTCACACAGGTGTAATGGACAGTACAAACTCCATAACCCTCATAGACACTCACATCCTTCCAGCACATATACTCTTCAGTAGGATTTATTCATATGGAATTGATGTCAATACACAGCTGAATAACTGCAAGTTTTTTTGGCACTCTGCATATTCTGACATTGAAAGTTGTTAATAAAACTTACATAGAATATATGGAATACTGGAATCTATGTTTCTTCAATCAAGTCCAAATGTTAGGGACTGCCCAGTATAAGAGACTAATGTTAAAAAAATTTAAGCTTCCATGGTTTCCAGAGAAGAATATATAATTAGCATATAACTAGTTTTCTGATTGACATATTGTCTTAAAGGATCAGGATGGTTAATGTCCCTATCATGTGTTAGTTTTAAATTAATACTTAATCTATTTCATTTCGTACTTCAAAATGTTTCCTCATGCAATAGTACAATGAGCTGATAATTTGTGATCCTAGAGAAGATAAATAAGAAGCTGAACCCAAAGAAAAACATAGAGTTCTCCTCCTAGATATTGGAAGTAGTCAAGATTGCTGGGCAAATATTTTGGAACTGGGGGTGGGGTGGGATGGGGGAAAGGGGAGATGGGGAGAGAAAAGTGAGAAGGGGACGATAGAGAGAACTTGGGGAAATGGGAGGGTTGGGGTAATGGAAAGATGAATATGGGAGCAGGGAAGTATATATCTTAATTTAAGGACCCATTTTAGGGTTGGCAAGAGCCTTGACTCTACAGGAGTGCCCAGATGTTCAGAAGATGTAACCAACTAGGTTTTTGGGCAGCTGATGAGAGAGAGCTCGAAATGGTCAGATCCTATAGCCATACTAACGAATATCTTGCATATCACCATAGAACCTTCATTTGGCGATGGATGGTGATAGAGACAGAGACCCTCATTGGAGCAATGGACTGAGATCCCAAGGTCCAAATGAGGAACAGAAGAAGCGAGAACATGAGCAAGGAAGTCAAGACCCAGGATGGACATAGGCTAGAATCTTCCCAGTAAGCGCACCTTGGGGCTACACACATCATTAGAAATGGGCTAGTCCAGGTGCTAGAGTTAGCTAAGAGGCTAGATATAATGGGCCAAGCAGTGTTTAAGAGAATACAGTTTGTGTGTTGTTAGTTCGGGCATAAGCTAGCCAGACGGCTGTGAGCAGAGGAGCAGGAATGCAACCCGCAGCTCCCACAACAACCATAGATCCACCACTTTATCCCATCTTCCTTTTCATGTTGTAAATGGTAAATTCTGGAAATAGATCTTGGGTCTTCATCCTTATAAGACAGATGCTTTCCTAACTGACCCATTTTCTCAAAATAGTGATTTGTATTCTTAAGACAAAAGGTACTAGAGCCAATATGTACCTGATGGTTAAAGTCAGAGTAAGCTGAGGTGGAATTTCCTGTGTGTCTGAGCCCACTGACCTGTAATCATTGGGGCTAACTCATAAACACAGAAAATGGGAGATCTGAATTTTGGAAAAGTGTATTGGGAAAGTTCTAGGGATGTGCGAACAACTTTTGAGGGAGACAGAATGTGACTGGTGTCCAGATTGCTTTGACTGCAGGCAGGACACAATGTTCTCCATAGAGCAAAAACAGTCCAGGAAAAGTCATGACCTTATGAAGCTCCATTTCTCCCAGCTCAGTGCTCATGGAGAAATGAAGGGCTTTTTTTGACCATCTTCCACCCTCCCTGAGAATATAATGAATCAGATTCTGCACCATGGGCTCTGCAGAATTTAAGAATGTGGTTCTCTTTCTCCTGTGTCCTGCTCTAAATGGAAACCTTGTTTTGATTGTTCTCCTCATGATTGTGGGCTCAACACCATATTCCCTGAGAGACAGCCAACATTTGGAGCTCATTGCCATATTTCTCACCTGCAAAGAAATCAAAGTGAAGTCTGAAACAGAGCATTTTTTTTTAAATAAAAGTTGAGAAGTTAAGAGAAATGGCCCTTTCTGGAGCCTTCACTGGGATGGTAATTTCAAGTGAGACATCAGACCCTTGTGACATTGTTTTCCTTTAATATTGGTTTTTTTTTGTTGGTGTTGTATAGATTTGTGTGTATGTGTATGATAATTCCATGCTTGTGTGCAGTGTGTGACAGTCAAGTCAAGGTTTTCAGTATATTCACCTCTTCAAACATTTGAAAAATTAATCCATGCCAGGCCGTAGTGGCTCATGTCTTTAATCCCAGCACTTGGGGAGCAGAGCAGAATCTCTTTGAGTTTGAAGCCAGCCTGGTCTACAGAGAGAGTTCTAGGTCAGTCAAGGCTACACTGAGAGACCCTGCCACAGAAAAACCAACAATAAATAAATAAGTAAATAAATAAAGGTCTCCAGAATCATCCAAACATCCCCACAACGTGCAAGATACTTCTTATAATCAAGGGTCTGTGGCACAGTACCATCTGTCCTACAAGAAACACATTTTTCCCTGCCCTGGAAATATTGTAAAATTTTTCATCTTCTCAAGTTACTCTAGAAACAACATCTTCTCTCCAGAAAGATATAGAAGGTTCTTTAAATGTGCATGGTGCTCAGCAACTTCAAGCTGACTCTCAGGGTAGTTGGGACATTCCCAATGGATTCCAAAGTCATCAGAAACTTTGACATCTCCCCAAATGGTTTTTAAATGCTCAGAATCTTTATCTGTTAACCTAGAAACTCTGACACCTTTCCTAGAAACACTGGGAAATTCCATATCTGCCCAAAGTGCTCTGTTTCCTTCTGATTCTGACCAACAAATTCAGGAATCATCATCTCTCAAAAAAATCTGTTCAATCTTCTCCATCTTTTAAATGTTCACTGAGACCTACTCCAACTGTACTATGGACCTCCCAATATTTATTATCAGCTCAATTGTTCTCATTATTGTTTATAGCTACCAAAGAGACTCTAGGATCATCACCACTTCAGTAAGGGTGTTGAGCAGAGTCATTATCCATGCAAAGGGCTCTTGGAACTTCAAGATCAGCACAAGCATTTGTAGGACATTCAAAATCTGAACAAAAATATCTAGAAATGTTCATATTTCTCAAGAGTATCTAGACCCTTCCATAGCCCAAGAGGTTTTTATACATTCATCATCTATTCCACAAGATTGTGGACTTTCTCAATATTCAAAAGATCCTTTAGGAACATCACTATCTACACAAGGTGCTAGGAAAACTCCATTATCTATCCAAAAGTGTATAGTAACAGCACTGTTATTAGCTCAAAGTGTTTTAGAAATTCAGACTTCTTTGGAGTGGCTTCTGGGTACTTCCCAAATTTGCTTAAGAGACAACAGATCCTTTGCCATTTTATGAAGTGATTTATAGTACTTTGAAATCTCTCCCGGGGTTTATAGAAACTCGGACTCTATTTTAGAGACACTGAGATTTTCAACATTTGCCAGAGGTGCACAGGCCCTTCTATAACTGAACAAGTGATACCGAGATCACCAACAATTTCCTACAGATCTCTGGGATTTTCTCCATCTGACCAACACTTTATGGAAACTGCCTCATCTCAAATGGGGCCTGATAGAATTTCATTAATAGACGGAGGTTTAAAAAATTATCTTCATGTGGAAAGGTGATTTTATGAAACCACTGCAGCAAAACTGTCCAAAAAGTATATTGTCTACACAAGGGGCTCTAGGAATGTCCATATCAGCACAAGAGTCTGTTGTACACTCACCATTTGTTCATGGTTCTCCAGATACTGCCTTGTCACTTGAAGTCTTCAGGCACTTATTTTGAACAAGGGCATCCAGGGCAATCCTTATCTAAGGCAAACATTATCAGGAGTTCTTGGGCTATCTGAATATTCACAGGGGACACTAGAAACACCACCATGTACCCATAGCACTCTAGAAATACCATCTTCTACCCAAAGGATTATAGAAACTTCACCACCTGCCTAAAATTCTCTAGCACATCTGCCTCTTTCAGTGCAGATTCTAAAACAGGCTCCCCTTATGCCAGAGACATCAGAACTTTTGTCATCTACCAAAGAGGCTTGTAAGATATCAGACTCTTCCACAAGAACTTCAGAAACTTGTCCATCTACCTCACAATCTCTGAAAATTTCATTTTCTGCCAAAGTACTCTGGGACCATTTGTATCTGAGAAAGAAATTTTAGGACCAGCAGTATCTCTGGAAAATCCCTGGGACCTTCTCCTCCTGATCAAGCATCTATGGGTTCCACTCCAACTGCATCTGGGACAGGGTCACTCTCCCCCTCAGAACAAGGTTGTCAGGATATATCATTAGGTGTAGAAGGAGATTCACCATCTCATCAAACCTAAGCAAAATTTATTGAATTCATAAGAGGCTCTGAGATTGTATATATCAGCAGATACATATTCAATAAATGCTTCTGGGTCTCCAGATACTTCCTTGTCACCTAAATATGATTCAGGCACTTGTTTGGAACAAAGGCATTCAGGACAGTCATTATCCTTATCATTATCCTATCTAGGAAATTTTGAATGCTCTGAATATTCAAAGGGCCATGAGAAACACCAGCAACTACTCATAGCTCTCTAGAAAAGGCATCTTCTACCCAGGGTATTATAGAAACTTCAGCACATGCCCAAAATGTTCTAGCACATATGGCTCCTTCAGTACAGAGTCTAAAAGAGGCTCCCCTTATGCCAGAGACATCAGAAACTTTGTCACCTACCATGAAGCTTGTTATATATCAGACTCTTACCCAGGAATTTCAGAAACCTTTCCATCTACCCCAGAAACTCTCAAAATTTCATTCTCTGGCCAAAGTACTATAGGACCATCTGTATCTGAAAAAAAGAAAATTTTAGAACATCAGGGTCTCTGGAAGAATCTCTGGGAACTTCTCTTCCTCAAAAAGGTTTACTAAGACCCACTCTACCTGCATCTGGGACTTGTTCATTCTCCTCCTCACCAAAAGGTTGTCAGGAAATATCTTCAGGTGTACAAGGAAATTCAACCTATCAGCAAACCTATACAGGAAATCCATTGCTTTCATTAGAGGCTCTGGGACTGTCTGTATCAGCATATGAATCACTTAGATGTTCATCATCTGCTCAAGAATCTTCAGATAATTCTTAGTCATCCAAGAGGCTTTAGGCCATTCATTGAACCATAAGCCTTTAAGATAGTCATCATCTGATCCAGGAATGTTTGGACTTTCTCACTCTGATTATGGGACAATAGAAACACCACCATTTACCCAAAGTTTTCTAGAAATACCATCTTCTTGCAATGGGATTACAGAAACTTCAACAATTTCCCAAGATTCCTTTGAATATCAACCTCTTTCAGTGCAGACTCTGGAACTTTCCCTTACACCAGAGAACTCAGAAATTTTGCCAAAGGCAAAATGTTTGTAAGACTTCAGAACCTGGTCAGGTGCTCTAGAAACTTTATCACCCTTTTTAGGAGATCTAAGACATTGGGATTCTGAAAATTTTACTCTAGGCCTTTCAGTATATAAACACAAGAATCTGGAGCCCTCAAAACCTCTTTATGATACATTTGGAAATCCCACACCTTCCCAAGAGCTTGTAGAGCCTATACCATCTACCCAAGAAGGAGTGGAAACTTTCTTTTCAATGGAGTCTTTGGGAATGTTCACTTGTATTCATGACAGATTCATTCCTATTCCTTCTCATGGAAACTGCCTGAGATATTACCCTTATCCCAATAAAAGCCATAGATTTTCCAATTCTACCAAAAAATAGTGAACCATGCTCCATTTCTTAAATGAATTATCAAATATTTACTTTTAGAACGTGATGCCTTAAGATCATTCACTCTGCCAAAAGTAGGCTCACAACTTCCATAATATATATATTATGGAAAGGACTCACATTTTATCTCTACTCCTCCAAGGAGCGTCTCACACCATGTACCATCAGAACTGAAATTCAGATCTAGTTCCCCTCCTAAAAAGTATCAAAGATGTCCCTCTTTACAATGTGACTCCAAACATTTGAAATCAAAGAACACAAAATCAAAACTTGCTTCTAAAGAATCATGCCTCAAATCTATCCCAACAGAAGATGAAGGCTTGAAATCTCACCATTCTCCCAAAAGGCGGGCAGAGATTAGGTTTCTAAACATGCTGCTCTAAGGGTTAAAACTGTGCCCAAAGAGAGCCTCATTACTACTTCTGCAAAGGGAGTTTGGAGATCAGCACAATCTGATGAGGAGGGCCTCAGATTTTCGCCCTCTTCTCAAAGAATTCCAAGATATTCCAAATCTACCAAAATCAATTAGGAACAGGTCCCCTCTAACAAAGCAGTTGTTCATGTTTCCCATTCAGAACATGAGGGCTGCCTAATATGCTCTTAGTCCAAAACAGAGTCCAAGCATCCATGCTCCAAATGTGACCAGAAACCAATAGCTACTCTTCAAGAATGCATAGAAACTTCCATCTCTAAGGGAGTCTGCAGATCCTCATGATCTCATGAGGATAGTGGGACAAGTATTGCTTCTCCCCAAGGCAGCCATAAACATTCAAGATCTAACAAAACTATATTGGAACAGGTTCTAACAAAGCAGATGTTCATGCTTCCCATACAGAACATGGGGACTGTAAGCATCTCTCTTTGTCACAAAGAGGATTTAGACATGCTTCATCTGCCAAAAAGGACAAGAAACCAAATGTTACTCCAAAAGAGAGCATAGAAGCATCCACTTGTACAGAAAAAGACATAGCAACTACTCCCTCTCATGAAGACATTCTTCATCTCCTCATGGGACTTCAGTGTTAGTTCGATTTATACCAGGACAAGATTCAGTCATTCACCATATACTCAAGAAGTTATCAAATCTTCCACTGAAGCAAAAGGAAGCTTTAGTTCATCTACAGATGGAGACATTTCCATTGATAATAATGAGTCATGTCTTTCTCACTGCCCAAAAGCAATGCTGTCAGACATCCTGTTTCAACAAAGCAGGATTTTATATGCATACTTTCTATCCACGAAGGACGGAAACTTTCCACTGGTGGCAGAGAAGGGAGCAAGGCTTGGATTTCTATACAATGGGACTCATATATTCACCAATTCCAAAAAGGACTGCAACATCATTCTCTGTTGTCCAAGGAAATTTCCGACATAGCTACCTGAACTTGTGGAACTGAGACATTCCATCACTTACCAAGGCAGATGCACAGGCTTTCAGTATGAACATGGGATCCCTATACATAACCTGTCTGTCCTAGGAGGCCATAGATAATCACATTCAGTCCCATACAGTCTTGAATATATTCCACTGGGGGGGGGAAAGTAGTATTATCCTGCCTGCCTGCCTGCCTGCCTGCTTGCGGGTCAGAAGAGAGCACCAGATCTCATTACAAATGATTGTAAACCACCATGTGGTTGCTGGGAATGAACTCAGGACCTTTAGAAAATCAGGCAGTGCTCTTCATCACTGAGCCATCTCTCTAGCTTTGAAGATCTGCTTTTTAAATCAGTGAAATGTGTTTAACCAAATGAATTTCTCAGATGCCTGATTTTGGATTTTTGTTTCTGCATTTAGACCTGTGTTTATGAAATGCTTATGATGAGGATCATGTCAGAATAAAAGGTAATGGGACTCACAAAAAAAGCCTAGGTTCTTTCCTCCCCCTCAAGAAGGCATCAGAACATATCAATGTGACCAAAGGGGCTTCAGATTTTCCCATGGCCAAGGCAGCTTCAGAATGTTTCAATCTGAAAGTGAGAGCAAAAAGAATTACACATCTAACTCACTGATCCTCAGATTTGCTCCTAGTGATCAAAGGGAATTCAGAAATGTTCCCTCTAATTTAGATTGGTTTAGAACTTCAACATCTGGCCCAGGAAGACACAAACACAATCCTTCTGCTTCATGGAGGCTTCAAACCTTACAAGCATGTCAAACTGAAGTTCTAAAGATGCTCACATCAAGGGGGGGGTAGTGGGTCCTACTCTCTCTTATCATGCCATATTTACATCTTCTTATTTACAGGCCAGCCTCATATTTTCCTGCTCTCTGGACCACATGAATAACAGGAGTTTATAACTTTTCATTCTCATCAAATGCCCGTTAAACCTTTGCTTTCCATTTTTTGGCTATCTCAGATGCACATTAAGGCAACAGGTTGGTCCATCTGAGTATAAAAAAGGCAGAGGTTATGCATCTGTTTATTAATAAGTCACAGTTTCTACATAGAACATGATATACTGTCTAATATTACCCACTGAGAATAGCATGTGCTTTTTATGACTAATATTGCCCTCAACCTACTAGTGGGTGAAAGATCAATTCCCTCTGTCTTAGAGGTTCAGAGTGTTTCTAATCAAATCTTCTGACTTCAAAGTTTCTGTCCAAAAATAAATCAACCTAGGTGCCTAAAGTTCTAGAGCATTACAACATCTAACAGTGCCCCATAACCAGTATATGTGCCTTAACTTGATCAGCAGAAAAAAAATAAAGAAATAACATAGTCAGAAGGAATTAGCTGAATTGGTTCAGAACCTAGCTGAGAATTGCCTCCTAGCATGTTGGAGATTGATCACACTGCTTCCTGCCCTGCAAAACATTGATATTCTAAATCCCCATGAAGATATTATCAGGAAAATGTCCAGGGCTTCTCTAATTCCTCAATTGACTCTTGATATCCCTTGCTTCCCACAAGAGACATTGACCTTTTTGCATTCCCCCAAAATGGCATAAGACTCTCTGTTTCTGAAAACAGAAAATTTTGTATTCAAAATGCCCTGTTTGTCTGTGGTTATACGTGAGGGGAGTAGTCTTCTATGTCCATGTGTTGTAGAGTACATGCCCCTTTCTCTTCTATCAGGTTCAGTGTGTTCAGACTGATATTAAGGTCTTTAATACATTTGGACATGAGTTTTGTGCATGGTGATAGATATAGGTCAATTTTCATTCTTCTACAGATTGACATCCAGTTTTGCCAGCATAATTTGTTGAAGATGCTCTCCTTTTTCCATTGTATACCTATTAGCTCCTTTATCAAAAATCAGGTGATCATGGGTTTGTGGGTTAAAGTCCGGGTCTTCTATTTGATTCCATTGGTCGACTTCTCTGTTTTTATGTCAATACCCAGCTGTTTTCAATTCCGAACCACTGTAATAGAGTTTGAAGTCAGGGGTAGCAATGCCTGCAGAGGACAGAGAACCCCTTTTATTGTATAACGATTGTTTTGGCTATCCTGGGTTTTTTGATTTTCCATATAAAGTTAATTATTTTCTTCTCCAAGGTCTGTGAAGAATTTTGATGATGATTGCATTGAATCTAAAGATTGCTTTTTGGGAGAAATTGCCATTTTTACTAATGTTGATCCTCCCAATCCAAGAGCAAGGGAGAGCCTTCCATTTTCTGGTATCCTCCTCAATTTGTTTCTTCAAATCCTAAATGTTCTTGTAAAATAGATCTTTTATTTCTTTGGTCAGAGATTACCCCCAAGATATTTTATGATATATGTGGCTATCCAGGATAATATCAAATTTAAACAATACGTAGCCACAAATCCAGCCTTACAGTAAGTAATAGAAGAGAAATCTCTAACCAAGGAGTCCAACAATGACCACAATAACTCAGACATCTAGAGACCCCTCACCAGCGCAACTCAAAGAAGGGATGCACACGAAATCTACTACTAAAAAAAATTGACCAGAGTTAACAACCCCTGAACATTAATATCACTTAATGTCAATGGGCTCAAGTCACCTATAAAAAGGCACAAGCTAAGAGATTGGATATGAAAGCAGGACCCAACATTCTGCTGTTTACAAGAAACACACCTCAAACACCTCAAAGACAGGCACCCTCCTCAGAGTAAAGGGCTGGGAAAAGGCTTATCAAGCAAATGGACCTAAGAAACAAGCAGGTGTGGCAAAACTAATTTCTAACAAACTTGACTTCAAACTTAAATCACTCAGAAGAGACGGAGAGGGACATTTTATATTCATAACAGGAACAATTCATCAAGAGGAAGTCTCAATCATGAATATGTATGTCCCTAATATAAAAGCACCCACGTACGTAAAAGAAACATTACTGAAATTCAAGGCAGCCATCAAACCACACACACTAATAGTAGGAGACTTCAACACTCCTCTCTAACCAATGGACAGGTCAATCAGAAAGAAACCTAACAGAGAACTAAGAGAATTAATGGAGGTAATGAATCAATTGGAATTAACAGACATCTATAGAATATTCCACCCAAATAGGAAAGAATATACCTTCTTCTCTGCAGCTCATGGAACCTTCTCGAAAATTGACCATATACTCCGTAACAAAGCAAACTTCCACAGTTACAAAAAAAAATAGTAACCACATGTGTCTTATCAGATCACCATGGATTAAAGTTAGAATTCAACAACAATGCTACCCCCAGAAAGCCTGCAAACTCATGGAAAATGAACAGCCAACTACTGAACCATACCTGGATTAAAATGAAATAAAGAAAGAAATTAAAGTTTTCCTTGAATTCAATTAAAATAAAGGAACATCATACTCAAACTTATGGGACACTATGAAAGCAGTCCTGAGAGGAAAGTTCATAGCACTAAGTGCCCACTTAAAGAAAACGAGAAAGCACACATTGGAGAATTAACAGACACCTGAAAGCTCTAGAAAAAAAAAAGAAGCAGACTCACCTAGGAGGAGTAGAAGTCTGGAAATAATCAAAATGAGGGCTGAAATCAACAAAATAGAAACACAGAAAACAATCCAAATAATCAATAAAACAAAAAGCTGGTTCCTGGAGAAAATCAACAAGATTGATAAACCCCTATCCAAACTAATCAAACGGCAGAGAGAGAATATGCAAATCAATAAGATCAGAAATGAAAAGGGGGACATAACCACAGACACAGAGTAAATTCAGAGAATCATTAGATCTTACTACAAGAGCCTGTATGCCACAAAACTGGAAAATGTAAAAGAAATGGACACTTTTTTTATAAATACCATATCCCAAAGTTAAACCAGGACCAGGTGGACAATCTGAATAGACCTGTTAGTTGTGAAGAATTGGTAGATATTATAAAAATCCTTCCTACCAAAAAGAGCCCAGGACCAGATGGTTTCAATGTGGAATTCTACAAGAACTTCCAAGAAGAGCTAACACCTATACTCCTTAAGGCATTTCACAATATAGAAACAGAAGAGTCATTACCAAATTCCTTTTATGAAACTACAGTTACTCTGATACCAAAACAACACAAAGACTCTACCAGGAAAGAGAATTACAGGCCAATGTCACTCATGAACATCGACGCAAAAATTCTCAACAAAGCACTGGCAAACCGAATCCAAGAACACATTAGAAAAAAATATCCATTATGATCAAGTAGGCTTCATCCCAGAGATGCAGGGCTGGTTCAACATACGAAAATCTATTAATGTAATCCATCATATAAATAAGCTGAAAGAAAAAAAACATACGATCATTTCATTAGATGCTGAAAAAGCACTTGACAAAATTCAACATCGCTTTATGATAAAAGTCTTGGAGAGACTAGGGATACAAGGGTCATACCTAAATATAATAAAAGCCATATACAGCAAGCCAACACCTAACATCAAATTAAATGGAGAGAAACTCAAAGCCATCCCACTAAACTCAGGAACACGACAAGGCTGCCCACTCTCACCATACCTCTTCAATATAGTGCTTGAAGTTCTAGCAATAGCAATAAGACAACATAAGGGGATCAAGGGGATTCAAATTGGAAAGGAAGAAGTTAAACTTTCATTATTTGCAGAAGATATGATAGTGTACATAAGTGACCCCCAAAACTCCACCAAAGAACTTTTACAGCTGATAAACACCTTTAGTAATGTGGCAGGATACAAGATCAACTCCAAAAAATCAGTCGCCCTCTTATACACAAAGGATATGGAAGCAGAGAGGGAAATAAGAGAAGCTTCACCTTTCACAATAGCCACAAACAGCATAAAATATCTTGGGGTAACTCTAACCAAAGAAGTGAAAGATCTATTTGACAAGAACTTTAAAGCATTGAAGAAAGAAATTGAAGAGGATTCCAGAAAATGGAAGGATCTCCCTTGCTCTTGGATTGGGAGGATCAACATTGTAAAAATGGCAATTCTACCAAAGGCAATTTATAGATTCAATGCAATTCCCATCAATGTCCCATCAAACTTCTTCACAGATCTTGAGAGGACAATAATCAATTTTATATGGAAAAATAAAAAAAAAAAAACAGGATAGCCAAAACAATCCTATACAATGAAGGCTCTTCTGGAGGCATTACCATCCCTGACTTCAAACTCTATCACAGAGCTACAGTAATGAAAACAGTGTGGTATTGGCATAAAAACAGAGAAGTCGACCAATGGAATCGCATAGAAGACCCTGAATTTAATCCACAAACCTATGAACACCTCATTTTTAATAAAGGAGCTAAAAGTATACAATGGAAGAAAGAAAGCATCTTCAACAAATGGTGCTGGCACAACCTGTAGAAGAATGAAAATAGACCCATATCTATCACCATGCACAAAACTCAAGTACAAATGGATCATAGACCTTAATATCAGTCAGAACACACTGAACCTGATAGAAGAGAAAGTGGGAAGTACCCTACAACAGATGGGCACAGGAGATCACTTCTTATGTATAACCCCAGCAGCACAGACACTAAGGGCAACATTGAATAAATGGGACCTACTAAAGCTGAGAAGCTTCTGTAAAGCAAAGGACACTGCCACTAAGACAAAAAGTCAACCTACTGACTGGGAGAAGATCTTCACCAACCCCTCAACAGACAAAGGTCTGATCTCTAAAATATATAAAGAACTCAAGAAACTAGACTTTAAAATGCTAATTAACTCAAATAGAAAATGGGGTACTGAACTGAACAGAGAATTCTCAAAAGAAGAAGTTCAAATGGCCAAAAGACACCTAAGGTCATGCTCAACCTCTTTAGCAATCAGAGAAATGCAAATCAAAACAACTTTGAGATATCATCTTACACCTGTCAGAATGGCTAAAATCAAAAGCACCGATGATAGCCTTTGCTGGAGAGGCTGTGGTGGAAGGGGTACCTTCATCCATTGCTGGTTGCAATCTTGTGCAACCACTTTGGAAATCAGTGTTTCGGTTTCTCAGGAAATTCGGGATCAACCTACCCCTGGACCCAGCAATACCACTCTTGGGAATATACCCAAGAGATGCCCTATCATATGACAAAAGCATTTGTTCAACTATGTTCATAGCAGTATTATTTGTAATAGCCAGAACCTGGAAACAACCTAGATGTCCTTCAATGGAAGAATGGATGAAGAAAGTGTGGAATATATACACATTAGAGTACTATGATGCGGTAAAAAACAATGACTTCTCGAATTTTTGCATGCAAATGGATGGAAATAGAAAACACTATTCCGAGCGAGGTAACCCAGACCCAAAAAGATGAACATGGGATGTACTCATTCATAATTGGTTTCTAGTCATAAATAAAGGTCACGGAGTGTATACCTGGTGAACCTAAAGAAGCTAAATAAGAAGGTTAACCCAAGGAAAATCATATAGTTATCCTCTTGGCTATGGGAAGTAGACAAAATTGCAGGGGAGAAAATTGAGATCTTGGGGGTGGGGGTGGGTTGGGGATAAGGGGGGACAGGGAGAGAAAAGTGAGAAGGGGAGGATTGGAGGAACTTGGGGAAACAGGAAGATTGGGATAAAGGAAGGTTGAATATGGGAGAAGGGAAGCACCTATCTTAGTTAAGGGAGCCACCTTAGGGTTGGCAAGAGACTTGAACCTAATGGGGCTCCCAGGTGCCCAGGGCGATGTCCCCAGTTAGTTCCTGGGGCAGCTGAGGATAAGGAACCTGAAATGACCCTATCCTATAGACATACTGATGAATGTCTTGCATATCACCATAGAACCTTCTTCTGGCGATGGATGGAGATAGAGACAGAGACCCACACTGGAGCACTGGACTGAGCTCCAATGTCCCAGTGAGGATCAGAAGGCGGGAGAATATGAGCAAAGAAGTCAGGACCACAAGGGGTGCACCCACCCACGGAGACAGTGGGGCTGATCTATTGGTAGCTCACCAAGGCCAGCTGGACTGTGACTGAAAAAGCATGGGATAAAACCGGACTCTCTGCTCATGGCGAACAATGAGGACTGATGAGAAGCCAAGGACAATGGCACTGGGTTTTGATCCTACTTCATGTTCTGGCTTTGTGGGAGTCTAGCCAGTTTGGATGTTCACCTTCCTAGACATGGACGGAGGGGGGAGGACCTTGGACTTTCCACAGTGCAGGGAACCCTGACTGCTCTTTGGATTGGAGAGGGAGGGGAAGAGGAGTGGGGGGAGCGGGAGAAGAGTGGGGGGGGAGAAAGGTGGGAGGAGGGGGACGGAAATGGGAGGCTGGGTGGAGGCGGAAACTTTTTTTTTCCTTTTCTCAATTAAAAAAAAATTTTCTGGGCCTTTGACGTGTGAATCTTCTCCTTCTATCCCTATTATATTTAGGTTTGGTCTTTTTATTGTGTCCCATATTTCCTGAATGTTTTGTGATGAGAATTTGTTGGCTTTGCTGTTTTCTTTGATCAGTGCGTTCATTTTCTCTATGGCATCATCAGAATCTGAGATTCTTTCTTCTATCTCTTGTATTCTACTGATTATTCTTGTTTCTGTAGTCTCTGCTCATTGACTTAGATTTTCCATATCCAGCCCGTCCTCAATTTTTGTTGTTTTTTTTTTCCTTGCTACCATTTCAGTTTTCAATTCTTGAACTGTTTCCATTACCTGTTTGATCGTTTTCTTTTTCTTCGTTTCCCAGGGTATCATTTATGTATTTACTCATTTCTTCAAATTTTTGGTTATACTTCTCATCCATTTCTATAATGGCATTTTTTACATGTTGTTTGAGGGACTCTATTGCTTTCATAATGTCAAATATTTCTACTTCTTCTGTGTTAGGGTGCTCAGGTCCTTCTGTGGTAAGATCATTGTTTTCTGATGTTTTCATGTTGTTTTTCAGATTGTTGGGTGAATTCTTGCCTTGGTGCTTGCCACGTCCTCCTCCTACCAATGCTATTTAGTGGGTCTTCTAAAACAGAATCAGATTTCCCTGCTGGGGAGGGGCCCCACCTGCAAAATTCCCCCGCTTCGTTTTCTGGCTCCCGCTGCAGGCCAAGATCCCCTCTCACCACTCAGGAGGGTCTACAGGAACAAGACCAGTCTCCCCGTTAACCAGGTATCTTGCCAACAAAAGGCCTACCACTCTGCAGTCCAGCCACCAAAACAAAGACACTCCCACTGTCCTCTGCCTCAAGCAGTTGACCCAGCACCCAAACAGGCTAAACTGGGTGGCCCTGCAAAGAGGAGGTAGAAGGAAGGAAGCCTCTGGGCACAAGCTGGGATAAACCAGGGGAGACAGAGGTTACAACAGAGGGAGAGCAGCGACAGCAGAGGGGGAGCAGCCCCCGGCAGACTGACCTGCAAGTCAAGGGGGTTGGGGAATGCCCCCGGTCTATTTCCCAGGGTCCTGCCGCAGGTCAAGAACACTCTCACACTTAGGAGGGACTTCAGGGACAGGACCAGGCTCCCCGTTCGCCAGGGACCTAGCCAACAAAAGGCCTACCACTCTGCAGGCCAGCCACCAAACACCTATTTGAATTAGTTGTAGTGGGACGATCTGCTCTCAGTGTGGGCTTCACTGTTTCAAGCTTGGACTACCAAACAATATAAGTTCGAGTCTGTGCCGCGTCCACCGCATTTGTGCCATGTCTGCAGCATCTGCGTTGCATCAGCTATGTCTGCACCGTGTCAGCCACATCTGCACCACATCCACAGCATCTGCACCATGTCTGCCCCATCCATCGCATCTGTGCCGTGTCTGCCACTCCGTGTTTGTCTGTGGATGCTACATTCTAATTCTGTACATGGGTTCTCCATTTGTTTTATGACAAAAAGGCCTCACACTTAGTCCTTCAGGCCCAAGAGGAGTGGACCTCAAAATATTTTTATGGACTCACTGGGTGCTCAGGCACATATCTACTGAACCAGGATGCAGAATGAACTCCACTAATTCTCAAGCAGGCTATAGTCCTACCATGACATTATAAGAGATTTTCCAAAGAGATGTATGGATGAAGGGAACTTCTGACCACTCCTTTGGAACTGGGGGTTTCAGATCTTCCCAAATGACCCAGTTGGCCTCAATCTTTTCTGCCTAGAGCCAAAGTAACTAACTCACAGCTTTTACCAGTAAACTAATAACCTGTCAAGAACAAAAGCTTCAGCCATTACCCTGTGTTCAAAAGAAGATTGATACACTCTCCTCTGAGAACCAGGAGAACTCAGACATTGTGTAATTGCCCAAAGGGACCTCATACTTACAACTTCATAACAAGGGTGGCATGCACATCCTCGATGCTGAAGGAAGCCTGAGACATAACTTGAGAAGTAAAGAGGCCTCAGATTTTCACTATGCCCCAAGAACGCCACAAATACAAACCTTTTAAGTGAATGAGACATAGAATTTCTGCTAATCGTTACACTGGGAATTCAGATTTATTACAGAAGCAGAACAGTTCAGGCCTCCAGCAACAACTCTATCTTGTCTTAGATACCCCCTTCTAAATTAAGTTAGTTCACTAATGGAAGAAGCATACACCTTGGTGCACTCTCTTCTGAAGAGGGTTTTAGTTATTTCCTCCAACCACAGTAGCCCTTGATTTTCATACTTTACCAAGGAGGGATTTCTTTTACATGCCGTCTTCAAACAAGGAAACACAGCTTCCATTGTCTCTACTGTAGGAGTCTGAGATATGCCTGTTTGATAAAGTAAGTTGTGAAAAAAATGGCATTTTAACTGAAAAAAGAATCTCAAATATTAAGACCTGGCTGACAGGTACTTGAGATTGACTCCCTATTACTAGGAAAACAAAGGAGCTTCTCTATGTGTTCATGGCTGATTCAGGTCTTCCACATAATAGAGACTAGAGCTTCTCTTTCAGAACTGAATGACTACAAAATATGTTTCTGACCAGCAATCTGACTCTAGATTGAAGTTACATGGAAAAAGAATAAAAAGTACCCTGGATCTAAGATCATCTGTTTTCAAAGGGCACACCAGATATATGCTTCTCCTCAATGTCTACACCAGTGCAGGCTATTCACAGTTTAAGTTGGGAACAGACCTAGGGACTATAATTCAACTTGTAAGAAGCACGTTCTGATTGCCATTAAACCTCATAAAGAGTTGTCAGGGGTAAGAATTTTCAACAGTTCACTGACGAGTTGGAGAAAGACTAGAGAATGCCTGGATCTTCTCCTCTACAGAAGGTAAGCAGTTGCAATCCTATTTGCCCAACAAGGTCTAGGATCTGTCTCCTTTCCAAAACTTTATTTATTTATTTATTTATTTATTTATTTATTTATTTATTTATTTATTTATTTATTTATTTATTTTGCTCTGATAACTTAGGACAAAAAATACTCCTTTTGGCCCAAATGGATTTCAGAAATTTCCCTCTGAGGAAGGGCACATGGAATACTTCACCACTGACCAAAGAGCAATACTCCCCTGTGGTTAGTTTACAGAAGTCAAGAAGAGTAGGCAAATCTAGGAACCCATGCTTTGCTTCCCTTATTAAAGTAGCCAGGAATAGATTTCTCAGTCATACCCTGTCCTGTTTGACTGCACAGAATTCTTGGGAGTCAATCACACTGTGCCTCTTACACAGGATCTTAAAGTATCCCGATAGTGATGCTTTGTCTTTTGCAGATTCAGCTAAAGATATAAAAATTCTAAACTATAAAGAAGAGTTAGATGGTGAGGCAGTTTTTGGAAGTTTATAGGTTATAAAAATCAATTGAATTTTTGATCATGGTTATATGAAATTTTCACATTCTAATCATATCTCCCCTGCCTCATGGGTCTCAGAAACTCCTTTCTTCACAGGGGTCTACTCCTCCATATTGATAAAGGAGATATCTTATCTTCATCCTGGAACAAAGGGAGTCATACATCATTCCAGTTTGTTCAAAGGAGGCTTAGATGTTCCCTTTCATTTGAGGGGGCCCATATAATTCCTGTTATTATGGAGTGAACCTCAGACACTTTTCTTAAAACATGGGTCCCAGATTTCCACTGCAGTAAACTGTAGGCAAAATATTGATCCTATGAGAGACTCTGACAATAAATACCCTGTCAAGATTGGTGGTAATATTCTACTTTCCTTGAAACTGGGGACTTTAGACACACCATTTCCCTTCAAGGGTACTGATAGAAACCCATCTGATTAACAGTATACTGACCATGACAGTGACATGAAGACTCACTCAGATGTTCATCTTTTTGCCATGTAAACTACAAAGAAGCAATCCGTGACCTTGGCTTCCTTCAAAAATCCAACTTTATTTGCAGAAACCTCAGCTCTATTTCTCTAACTGAGAAGATATTAATATTTCTTTTCTGACATGGGTGTCCAGGCATGTCAAATGACCAAAGGGATGTCAGAGCACTCTGGACTGATATCCTGGGACAAAAACATAAATATCTGATCCCTGATTAATCCCTTTTACTTCTTATAGTCTCACCATTATTGAGTGGTCCCATTTTGTCTTCTATGCCTGTGCTTCTGATAAAAGGCCACAGGGCTAGGAACTGCCAACCAAACAATAAAAGAAACACTTTGCTTCCAAGGGGATCTCCTGAGAAAATGGAGAGCATGGGAAAATTGGAAGAAGGTTGAAGAGGAGGTTAGATGCAGAGAGGAAATAGAGAAATATGTTCAATCAGAATCAATAAAAATCGGAAAAAAAAACCCACTCTGATTGCTTGAAATGAAGTTTCCGAACCTCCAAACACATGAGTATTCCATAGTGTGATGACATTGGACCTGATAAGATATTGGCTCCACCTTCTTGTAGTTCCTAAGGTAACCTGGGAGCCTCATCTTCTGCCTGGAGGGTTCTGTACCTGTAAGCTCTTTCTTACCTTCCCAAAATATTCTCCCTTTAAAACATGGGGCCAGAAACCTTCCATGTATGGCCTAATAGGTCTTCCATCATGCTGTTCAGGTGTATGTCCATGGGAGACTCTCTCTATAAACAATGGACACTAGTCTACACTTGTTTGAGGTCACATAGGCATGTTTAGCAAATCAAAGCATAGAACCACTTGACATCTGCATTCAAATCAGTCAATATAAATGGAATGATTTTAACATCTCTGTCTAGATAAGGACTGCTGAACACAAACTACAGGAAGTAACCTAGCCAGGAACAATCATCCACGTCTTTGGAAGAAGATCTAGATTCCTGTTGACTTGTCTCTCCCAGATGGAACACAAACTATGAATAAGAGTTAAAAGATCATGATCAGTGCTGGGAACTTTCTCCACTATATGAGATGCCCAGAATATTCCCTTTAATAGAATATTAAATAATAAATATTAATATTAAATATAATAGAATATTCCCCTTTAATAGTGTATGGCACTTTCAACCTTTGTCCAAAAGAGATTCTGCTCTCATTTATAATGGGGTCTCAGAGGTTTCCTCTCTTAAACTGGGCTCAGAATTTTCATTCTCCTATTATTATTATTATTACTGTTAATATTAGTCAATTATTCTTCTTCAGTACATGGACCAAGATGTCAGTACTCTCTTAAGACTTAGATTTTCCTAAACCCATTTTCCAATGAGCCATAACCTAAAACAATTATTTGGTGTTTCATGGTTCTTATATATTCCCATTGCTCCCAAGTGACTCTGTCTTTATTCTTCTCATTGCAGGAGTGCCAGACCTAGAGTGCCTTAAACCACCAAGTAAAACAAGTACCAGACATTCATGGTCTTCACTGAAGGTTTGTGAGCCAATTATCTACTTCCATCCAGGAAGAGGATTTCAGAAGTTCAGTTTCCACAAAAGGAAATCTGAAAATTCAAACTCTATTGAAAGGTCTCTCAAAACTGACCCCTGTATAAAAGGGATGTCTCAGACCTCCACCCTATGATCTTCAGCACTTTAGGATACCTAAAGTCTAAAAAACCATTAAGTTTACATTTTGCGATGTTGATGTCACACATTCCTCTAAGATTGCTTGAGATCTGGCCCTGCTGACCAAGATAATCATACAAACACATATGTGATCAATGGGATCTTAAAACTTTCTGCTTTTTGATCACAGGACAGAAGGTGGAAAGATAAAATTGTCCTCTCAAGCCACCTGTCTCCAAGATCATTTTTCAAAAATGCACTGTTTCTATATTTACAAATATGTACAGCTGAACACATCCTTGAGGAAACATCAATGCTTGCATTACTACTTAGTCTGTTGGAAGATTGTTATGAAATTTGCATTAGACTCTCAAAGATTTCACATTGGGTATGTATGGTTGCATTGTGAAAAATAGCTGGATGCTAGTGTAGAGCCAGACTCTTATACCATTACCCATGATGCCTTGGGACTTTCCACTTTTGATCATGGGTGAATTGCATATTATTATTCTACCATATATGACTGGAGCCCTCCTCCCTGTGAATAAAGACATTCAGGATTTCTCATTTGCTGAAGGGAGTCTCATAATTTTCCATTCTAGGAAGAGGTTCTCTGTAGTCCTGTTTCCAAGAGACCTCATATATACTTAGTTTATTGAAGGTTTCATGAGAAATTCCCTGGGTCAAACTGGGTCATAATCCTCTCCGTTAAGAATGTGTACTTCCACCCTAATCCATCTATCCCGGGAAGATCAGGAAGCATTGTCTTTGAATCAAGGAAACTCATGCATTCCTTTTATTCACAAGATGATATTAGAGATGTTATTTTGAATCATACTGCATCCTACCTTGTAGGATTCTGTCAAAAACTCTCAAGAATTTTATTCTGTTTTCAAAGTACCTCCAAAATATGCCACTCTAAATAAAAATGACTTAAACCTTTAATATTTGGTACAGGTGGCTAGTGAAATGCATTGCACCACTGTAGGTTTTTGGCCACTGTTATGACTTTAGAACTAGAAACTGAATCCTAAGCTATCTTTTTCAATGCAAGCACTAGAAATTAACTGGCCCCATCACTCGTGGCCATATATGGAATAAGAAAACAACCTGTCAAATAGAAAAAAAAAATCTTGCTGTTGACAGGCATCCAGACATAATGAAGAAAGCACTTGTTGCTCCCTAAACTCTCCAAGAGTCAACACAAGAGGAGAATGCTCCAAAGAAGTATTGGAAGCTAAAATGCAATAATGGGACTTTCCTTCAATGAATGGGTTAGTAATAACATTCACCTACAACAGGATTGTGCATGATACTTCTCCCCTGGTGGCAAGAGTTTTCCAACATATACCCTTGCCCTACACAGTTCTCAAAATTTACCCTTTCTCACAAAGAGCCAATGTCTCGACTCTCCTCAAGTTACCTTACTCCATTTATTTTACTAATGAAACTGTAAGACCTCCCTCCTTGGACAAAGCCTACTGCAGACTTTCCCCTTTTGCCAAAAGTGGTCTCAAGGATTCATTTTTTTTTTTAGGAAAAACTCTCAAGTTTTACCTTTGAATAAAAAGGGCCCAGATTAAATAATCCTTACACCACTGACACTGTAAAAGTGAGAATCAGATTTGCCCATATTCAGTCCAGTGTAGTGAAAGTGGGAACTATGATTACAAACTTCAACCACAAAGATTAAAAAATATCCCATTTTTTTCCAAAGGGTGTCTGGAATATTCCACAGTGGTGAATAAGATGTCAGAATTGTTGTCCATGACCAAAGGGATTGCAAATCATTCACTTAGTATAAATTGAGCTTCAGGTCTAGCCACTGATCCTGTGAGGCCCTAGAGCATGCCCCTGCTTCCATAGACTCATATAGTCCCAGGGTCTAAGACTGCTAGGGAAAAAACTTGTAATCATGGGACCTCACAAGGCACTAGGTAGAGGGAAAAATATAAAAAAGCTAAAACGAATAATCATGGACTCTGCCTAAAATATAGTAGTCAGAAATGCAAAGTGTTCATAACTTTCATGTAAATGAAGACTGCCCTTATGTTTCTGAACTGCCCCAACCCAAATAATTACACAGAAAATTACAATATCACTTAGCTTATTAGCTCAGTCTTCTTATTAACTAGTTTAACATCTTAAATTAACCCATTTCTATTAATCTTTGAATCAACATATGGCTGTGGCCTAATGGAAACATCTGGTGTACTTCTACTTCAGCAGCTACATGGCCTCTCCTGGGATCCACCTGATCTCCTCCTATATCTCTTCCACCCTGACTATATTCCACCCTGCCATAGGTCAAAGCAGATTTATTCATTAACCAAAAAAGAAAAACACATATAAAAGGACATCCTGCATCACTTACATTGATGGATATGCACAGATCATTAAGCTCTTAGGAAGCATCAGAGTTTATCCCACCAATAATCATGATGAAAGAGCATTGTAATTGTTTCTTGTACTCTTCCCAGTATTTGATGTAATATAAAGGTCATGGAATTTGGAAACCAAGTAGGAAGCAAATGATGCCTAGCCAAACCTTACTCAGGTTAAACTAGTTCTTTCCCTTCCACACAATGGTGTGATTGGATCTTGATATTTGGTCAAACATTGTCAGGCACTTTCTCACAACGCTAGACCATTCAGAATGACCTCAGAAAATTACCCTCTGATCATGGGCTCCCCAAAATGTTCCTATTCTCCAGGCATCTCACACTGTGCCTTTTTGATGATTGGTTATCTGAATATATTTATGATTAAAATTGCTGTAAGGTCTTTCTGCTATTACAGATAACACGTGAGGCTTTTCCCACTCTCTTTAATGAAATCCATAAAAATAAGAGGTTTTTTACTAAAGTCATCTCAGAATTTTCATTTTTCTCAAGGTGATCAGTACCAAAGAATTCTCAGATCATCCCCCATATGCTTGAGGGGCTCAAAATTGTCCCAATAATGGAGATCTTTCCCCCTCTAAGCTGAAACTTAAATGATACCCTGATAAATAGAGTAGAGTAGAATGAGATATGATGTGACAGATGCTTTTATACAATGAGGCCACTCTCCTACTTGACCTTTCTGATGGTAACTAGAAGCCTCGATGCACAATGTCAATACCACTGAGAAATACTGAACATACTGTGGGTCACCATTGAACTTTGTGTCCAGATAAAGCCTGAATGTGCTGTACAACTGTTCATATCAATTTACTTCTGTTATGTACAGAAAAGTCCTGGATTATGACTCTTGGGGTAGTATCAATGAATTATTTCTTAGGGTTCTGGAATATCTGCCCAAAAAGAATCTTGTTCTCTTCAGCTTTCTGAACCCATGTTTTCTTCATATGGGGATGATATTATTTTTACTGTGGGAATGTTTTAATTTTATTAAAGGGGGAATCCAGTAAAAGCTGCAAACCCAATAGCATTCCACTAATTCAACAAGTTAGAACCATCTTTAACCAGCAGTGATGAATTAAGTGCATTACCATATTGTTGGAGTCTTGTGGTAGGCATGCTAATTCAAATTGGAAGAGCAGGGCACACTGTGAGTGAAGTGAAACTAGGTTAAAAACAGCTTGACATTCAAGTATAAACACTGACCTTAAAATAAATGGGCTTACTTATGGATCTTCTTGTTAATCCATTAACTGAGTACCATCTCAATTCACCATGAAAGTGTAAGGGCTCCAACAATCTTGAAATTCCAAGGCCATTTAAAGTCTATAGATTGTGTTATACAATATTATTTCCTAAAGACTAGAGGCCTCTGTAATTATTGATCAAAGGAAAATAGAAAATATAGATTCCTAATTCCATTAGAGAACATGTTTGCAAGGAAAAGGACATAGATGTGACCTAGGACTACATACGATACTGCAACAAAAGGGGACCTTTCCTGGAATCCCAGCTTTCTTGCTAGCAGAAATTCTTATCTCAGTTCTACAGAGTCCTGCTCAGTGGCACAAGCTAGTTCTTGGCTATCCAAACCTACCCAGTCCTCATATCCTGGGGGCAAAATTTGTACTGGTTATTCTGGTTTCTACTGATGAAATTAAGACACATAGTTTTTTCAAAAGCCTTGTTTTTTGTTTTAATTTTGAGATCATGTGATTTTTTTTGTTTGCTGTAACAAAATATTTATTCATGCATTTGCTCTCCAATCTGATAAATTTTTCAAATGTGACAACTTAAAAATTACCTGAACTATCAGTAAAAAGATTTGACAAAATGTATGGGACAATAATAATAATAAATAATAATAGTAATAATCATAATCATAATAATAATATCTTGAGAAAAATAAGCAAGGCTGGAAGTAGTAGAAATTCTGTTGATAAGGGAACAAATTCATTATCCAAAATTCTTCTTTCTTCATCCCTCCAATTAAATAATTATATTATAAAATGTTCTCCCATGTGGCTACTAAGTCACCTGTATTCTTTTCCTTGATTATTAATGGTCTCTTTAATCATTAATTACCTTTGCATAGATTAATGGATAAATAAAAAATATATCTTGATGATACAATAAAAATTAACTACTTGATTATCTATCATTCCTTCCTTTTGTTATTTTTGTTTCTTCTTTCCTACTTCATAAATGCCCTATTGACTCTCTGTTCATAGTTTTTCTTCTTTCCTCTCAGTAATTATTAATTCTGCTTTATTTGATTTCTTTTTTCTTTCTCTTTCATTCTTATGATATAATTTTTCTTCCATATTTCTATTCTATACTCTCTCTCTCTTTTCTTTTTTTTTAAAGTTTTCTTCTTTAAAAGATGTGATTAATAAATTTACTGTCTGATATTTTTGAGTCTGAAAATTTTTTACATGACAATTACTAAATACCTATTATAAAAACATTGTGACAGGTTCTCTATATAGGTATACACATTAGAAATCTGGTTTTGATACTGGATATTTGGTATCAAGGAGAAATTAAAGTGTCTTCTATTGGGAAGAGACTCTCATATGAGGATCAAATCATATTTGAAGCCAATGAAATGGGAAGAGCTTCATGTATCCAGGTTCACTGACATTTTTGATTAAGAGGAAATATTCAGCATCCAATAGGTGACTAATATTTAATTTGCACATATTTACTTTATAGAGAATTATATAGAGAGCTTTATAAACATTCTTTTCATAGAAATGTAACCTTCATTTGTGATGCAGCATTATCATAGATGGAAGGATGACTATCATATGGCTTACTAGTAATACATTACAGGTCTCATACATGAAATGGTATGAGAGTATCCATGCAGAGTTTGTTCTGTAGAGATTAAAAAAGCCATGGGTCATGAAAGATTCTCAAAAAGTGATTCAAGTAAGAAGTATCTATCCTTTTCAGGGTGGTTGTCTACTATATTGTGAGAATATAAAATACCATTTGTTGAAACCAAGGTGGAAAGCAATTGTTGAAACCCATATGAAAAAAAAAATGATCAATCAAAAGAAGTCCATAGCCACATCCTAATGAAAACAATAAAAAGTGAAATATACTTGAAGAAAATGTCAGGAACAAAAAGACGTAAGATTTCTTCTCGGCAAAGAAAAGAGGAGGATGTATCCAAGTCACAGATAGGATCTTCCTTTTTCAAGAAACAGTAACAAAATATAAAAGGTAAAGTTTATTATGCAAATTCATTCCTTAAAGAAGGAAAAGTTCACTATTGTTATATTAATAGTGACTTTAAAATAAAAAAAGGCTGTTTACCAAGTATCGACGACTACCTTCTTTTGTTAGTGATGGAAATCATTGAAAGTAATGATGGGTATTTGGATTTCTGTTGTTTGGTGCATGTGTATGCTTGTGTATGAATATGTGTGTTTACTGGTGCTCACACTGTGTGAACCGGAAGTCTCATTTCCTCAGCTACTTCCACTTAATTGAAAATTGATAAATGTTTCATGTTTCACTGATTTAAAAAAAAAGCAGTATAAATAGAACATATTTTCATGCAAGGCAAAACAGCTGAGCAAAGTAGAAACACCTGAGTCCTGGTGCCTATGTGCCTTAGAAATTAGATCAGGAATATTTTGACTCTCTTTAAGTACCATCAATCAACTCTCTAGGCATAGTGATGCCCTCAAGTGCTTGTGTCTTTTACAACAATCACAGAAGATTGCTTTGTGAAGAAGTCAAAACCAGTCACAACTTATAAAGAGAAATATATTAATAGAAAGTAAATAAATATATAATGTGGTATGATGAGTGGAAGGGCTCAGTTTAATATGAGGAACTGTGCTTAAATTGGGATATTTGAGAGATAATAAGCTGTTTGCCAACTAACCAAGTGTGATTATATTTGATTATCTATATGCAGAAAAGATGGGAGGAAAGTGAGCAGAAGTAATGTTTTTGTTTACTTTTTTTTTCCTTGAAGAGACAACAATTTTAAATATTGTAATGGCATAGAATGACAACAGCTGACAAATTACTTGATATGACTACTCAGGTAGACAACTCAGAACACGATAACACAGAGAGATCACTTGTCAGTATAAAGGTATTTATTTTATTCTAGGTGGTAGAGTGTGAAAATAGGACATGTCTAACCTGCAGAAGGAGGTCTTTTCCCTTTAGCATCAACAAAAATTCAAAACATTGAGGAGGTGGGCCAATGCACCAACCTGAATGTGTGAGAGAATTTCTTTTGACTTAAGGAAAGCATTTCTCAAGTGAAAATTGTCACGTCATTGTAATCCAGAGATCATTATCTGTATTGATGATAAATGTCATGGAATCTATTTGGCAATTGGTGTTTTAAGAATAGCTATCAAAGTATTCATAATGTAGGTGTGTTTGTGTGTATGTGTGTGTTTCTGAGCTTAATCAAATATTGATATACTTACCTCATTCACTGATGTTCAGTTTTTCTGTTGTTCCAATTACACTTATGAGATAATAGTTGCTCGGGAATATTAAGGACATTCTTCTGAACCTTATATTGTGGCCTCTGCATGCAGGAAGCAGATGAGTATCACGATTTTCTTTTGGATATTTTAATATCAAAAGTTAAGTATCTTCTACATTCATTCATTTCAGAATATAGAAATTTTGATTCTCCCAGTGAGTCAATGGCCAAATCTTGAAGAGTTCTGGACCTTAACTGGTATTAGAACAAAGAGTATTGGCACTGGTTACTCCTTCTCTAAAAGCTGCTCAATGACTTTTTTTTGTGGTGGATGTCCTCTGTATTAATAAATTAACTCTAGAAAAATAAACTTAGAATTTGAGAATTACATGTTACATGTTGAGTTTTCTACTCTGTACCTGTCTTCAATAAGATTTTCACTGCATTTTATAGATAGTCCTATGCAAAGAAGATTTGTGGTGTTTGGGATGTGTGTTCATTAGTTTATTTTTCTTTTTCTCTTTCTTGTAGGAGCTGAACAAATACTGCATCTGGTGCTCCCTAAGATATATCCACACTGTCAATAAAGCTAGGGAAGGCTAAATGCCTTGCGTGTTGGCATTGAACCAGGTGTCCATATCATAGCTGATGATCCTGCATTAGTGTTGCAGGACAGTTTCTGTATCCTCTCAGTCATCTTTTAAATAAATGCTGATGGGCCAGGCAGGAAGTATAGGGAGAAACACCAGACAGGAAGTAGAAATTTTGCAATGAGAACAGGAGAATTCTGGGAAGGAGGAAGTTGATTCCTCCCACTCCTGCCTAAACCACCAAAACAGCAGAATGTGATCTGCCCCTCTGAAAAAGTTAAGGAACCTCATGCCTTACATAGATCAGAAAAAAATGGATTAATCAAGATGTGAGAGCCAGTGAGAGGCTAGAACTAATAGACCAATCAGCTTATAATTTATGGAGACCTATGTATGATTTTCTTTGGGGCTTGTTGACTGTGGGTTACTGGGCAGGACAGAAATCCCAACCTGCTAGCCCATCATGTTACAAATATCACCTTCATGTTACATAATGATGCCTATGTGTATAACTGCATCCACAGAAAGCCGAAAAGCTTGTGGAAGAATAGTGTAAAGCATTTTGGTTTTCAGCTGTAGCAAAAAAAAAAAAAAAAAAAAACTGCACTGTTTTAAAATGCTGGCTTTCTGATCCATCCTGCCAGTGAAAACTCTGACTTTTCCAAACAGGCAGTCCCAACTATGGAGCTATAGACACACTCTTATAGCTTGCTTCTTGGTAAGGACCTTGAAATGCCATAGGGGCTTCTGAGTGTTGTTTAAGAACACACTGTTCTTCTGCAACTTGCTTCCTGGCAAGGACCTTGAAATGCCAAGTTGTATCAATAAACATGGCTCTGGCAAATACCTCAGCCATAATTGCTTACAGAATTAAAGGCTCATGTGGTCATAAGAAGACAAATATACAGTAAAGAGAGAGTCATAGAGGGAAAAAAAACTCCTCTAGAAGCTGCTCAATGATTTTTTTTTTGTGATGAATGTCCTCTGTACTAATAAATTAACTCTAGATAGATAAACTTAAAATTTGAGATTTATATGTTATGTTACATGTTGGGTTTTCTATTATATGTTACATGTTTGGTTTACAATGTGTTAAAGTTCTCAGAGTAAATAAATAAGGAAAGATAGAGTAGCCAGTTGTCGTGGCACAGCTGGTAGGATTTACCTGGGAGGCAAAGACAGATGGATCTCTGGAGTTAAGGGAGAGCCTGGTTTACAGAGGAAGTTTCAGGACAAAAATACACAGAGAACCTGTCTCAAAAAGCCAAAAGTTAAAAGTAAAAATAAAAGAAATAGAGGAAAAAAAAACAATAAAGATGAAAAATACACAGAGAATCTTGATACTGTTTACTAATATGTTCTCTTTAAATTGTTTGAATTCTGAGAAAGGAACAAGATATTTCCTTGTAAATGCTACAGAATTAATCCAAGATATGTAATTTGAAAATATCTTGGCTTCAAAATTGAAGTCAAAAGGTATGTTTCTTTGGAGAAGAGATTTTACTTTTGTTTCCATAGAAAATGAGAGGCTGTGTACTTATTCAGAGTTAAGAAATATTAGCTTTAATCAAGGAAGACCACTTAAGAAATCTCTGGCAGGAAAAAATGACCCAGATGTCTGAGTCTCTTCATCCAGAAGAGGTTCAAGACTTATGACTGAGGTGATCAAGACTCACAGGATAATTCAGTCAGGATTTGATCATAACCCCTAAATATTCTTTATGTCCCCATAAGATTATCAGTGCCTCAACAAGCTGGAAGTAGCCTGAAATAGTATGCCCACAACACCAAATTTGGACTGTGGACATTATCTCTTTTTTTTGTTTGTTTGTTTAGAGGTGGAAGGTATGTGGGAGAATTGTCTGTATTCTGCTAATCATGTTTTAAATAAACACTGATAGGCCAGTCAGTAAGTATAGGTTAAAATAACAGACAGGGATTAGAAATGAAGGAATGAGAACAGGGAATTCTAGGAAGGAGGAAGTTGATTTCCTCCCACTCCTGACTAAACCACCAAAACAGCAGGACATGATCTGCCCCTCTGAAAAAGATAAGGAACCACATGCAGGACATAGATCAGAAAAATGGGTTAATCAAGATGCGAGAGCCAGTGAGATATAGAGCTAATGGGCCAATCAGCTTATAATTTATGTAGACTTAGGTATGATTTTTTTTTTTTGAAACTTGCAGACTGTGGGTTACCAGGCAGGACAGAAAGCCCAACAAGCCAGAACCTCATGTGAAAAATGGCACCTTAATGTTACATAAAGTGTCTGATGTGGGAGGGCCTTCAGTCTATGTGATGCTTTTTATTGGTTTATAAATAAAAAAGATAGTCTGGTCTGTGTGGAGGGGCAAAACAGAATTAGGCAGGGAAGGCTATACTGAATGCTTTGAAAAGAAGGCAGAGTCAAAAGAAGCCATGTCACCCTGTTGGAGACAAATGCCGTAAATTGAGTAGGGACAACACAGCCTGTGGCAGTACATAAATTGATAGAAATGGGTTATGTCAATATGTGAGAGTTAGCCAATAATGAGATACAGCAAATGGGGAAAAGCAGTGATTTAATTAATACAATATCTCTGTAGTTCATTTGGGTCTGAGCAGCCCATAACTAACATGCAGCCTTCCTACTACAACTTTCCATGTCAGTATGTTGTTGATGCATACTGAGTGATCCTGGGCCTCTGGTCCCAGTGTCAATTATTTTGTTTTTTAAACTTCTGAAAACTCTTTCAGATAATTGTCAGGTTCCATTAATCCCTTCCAATTTCATTGTATCTTGATATTGAAGTGATGTCATTTTTTTCCCTAATGGAATGAGTCAGTTCATTGGGGATGAAAATCCTATACAATCATCAGCCCAAACAAGAAACCACTCACTCAAGTTCTGTGAGACATCTCTGGTCAAAATTGCATAAGAATGTACATGGATACAAGGGAATCTTTGATAGGGCTCTCTTTGGGAACTTTTGACTAACAAAGTGTCTATTATGTGAACCTACTAAATTATCAGTTGATTTTCTAATTAAAAAACAACTGAAATTCAACTGTCTTGCTAATGTTTACATTGATTGACTTAGTATTCTATGACTTGAATTGGCAGAATTCTGCTTTTAACATGACAGTGCTAGGGCCTCTTCTGTCTTGGTAGTCAAAGGTGATTTAGGTGTATTGTCACTAATGGCTGGTGCCATATCATAAGATACAAAGTGTTGTACAGTTTTTCTATTAATAATATTGAAGACAGATTTCAAGGATAATTCCAAGCCATTTTTAGCAGAAATGCAAAACTGGAGTGACCCAGAAGTCTAAATATGGAGCTTAGTCAAAGTTGTAATCTTCCCTGGATCTTATAGCTCTCTCTCTCTCTCTCTCTCTCTCTCTCTCTCTCTCTCTCTCTCTCTCTCTCTCTCTCTCTCTCCCTCTCCCTCTCTCTCTGTCTCTCTCTCTCTCTTTTGCTTTTCTTTATTCTCCCTCTCCCCTTTCTCTTCTTTATTTTTTTTCCTTTTCTTCAGTATCTCAGTTCAATATTAGACAATCATTACATTAATTTGCCTCTCTAACTGCTTTGCTTGAATTGAATATTTGTCATTCAAGGTGATCCTTCTATAGATTTAACTGTTTGTTCGATTGTTTTTTTTTTTCTGCTTCAGGATTGATTTTTTTATATTAGTTCAATGCTTCCTGATTATGATCTTTGCTATTTTTTATCTGTGTAATGATATTCAGGTTTTCATTTTAGTTTCAACATTTATTTATTTGTGTGGTTACTCAAACAGATACAATTTCCCAAGGTTCTATTACTTTTGTACATTTCAAGAATGTTATATCTCGAACTAGATCCAGTCGGGGCACCAGGAGAGACATCATTGGGGAGCCACCCAAGCAGCAAGGAGGTCCGGTCCAGACAGCAGGAGAGACATCATTAGGGCCCTTTGATTATGAGCCACCCAAGCAGCAAGGAGATCTGATCCGGGCACCAGGAGAGACATAGGGCTTGCATCCACAACCCACCCAGAGTGGTGCTGAGGAGTTCCATCTGGATGGTAGTCCATGTTTGGGTGCTGAGGAGTTCCAGCTCGACGGGACGGTCCCTGTTTCTACACTGAAGAGATACACCCAGAGACTCAGTCACAGCAAAGACTGGACCAAGACACCAGGCCTCTCCTGGCTCCATTTGAAAGAGGAGATGGGAAGGCACCAATGAAAGACTTCCTCCAACAACCTGAAAGGCAACATGACTTCACCAGAATCAAGTGATCCCGCAATAAGAAGAATTGTACACTCTACTCCAGAAGAATTAGAAGAAATTGACTCAAAAGTGAATTATATGAAAATAATAGAAGACCTTAAGCAGGTGGTGAAAAACTGCCATAAACAATTAGAGATTACAAACAAAAAGGTAGAGGAAATGAATAAATCGCTCAAAGATACCCAAGAAAAACAAGAGAAACAAGAAAAAGCAATCATACAGGTACAGGAAGCGGTTCAAGACTTGAAGAATGAAATGGAAGTAATGAAGAAAACACAAACCGAGGGAAGATTGGAGATGGAAAATCTGGGTAAACGAACAGGAAATTCAGAGACAAGTACTACCAACAGAATACAAGAGATAGAAGAAAGAATATCAGACACTGAAGATACCATAGAGAAAATAAACACACTGATCAAAGGAAACAGCAAAACCAACAAATTCTCATCACAAAACATTCAGGAAATATGGGACATAATAAAAAGACCAAACCTAAGAATAATTGGAGTAGAAGAAGGAGAAGTGCAGCTCAACGGTCCAGAAAATATATTTAATAAAATTATAGAAGAAATCTTTCCCAACCTAAAGAAAGATGTACGTATGAAGATTCATGAAGCATACAGAACACCAAGTAGGCTAGATCAAAAAAAAAAAATCCCCTCGCCATATAATAATCAAAACACAAAGCATACAAAATAAAGAAAGAATATTAAGAGCTGCAAAGGAAAAAGGCCATGTTACTTACAAAGGTAAACCTATCAGACTTACACCTGACTTCTCTATGGAAACCATGAAAGCCAGAAGGTCCTGGATAGATGTACTGCAAAAACTAAGAGACCATGGGTGCAAGCCCAGACTACTATACCCAGCCAAGCTTTCATTCATTATAAATGGAGAAAACAAAATTTTCCAGGATAAAAAAAAATTAAGCAATATGTATCCACAAATCCAGCCTTACAGAAAGTAATAGAAGGAAAATCTCTAACCAAGGGAGTCAAACAATGACCAAAATAACTCAGACATCTAGAGACCCTTCACCAGTGCAACTCAAAGAAAGGATGCACACGAACTCTACTACTAAAAAAGTGACCAGAGTTAACAACCCATGGTTATTAATATCACTCAATGTCAATGGGCTCAACTCACCTATAAAAAGACACAGGCTAAGAAATTAGATACAAAAGAAGGATCCAACATTTATTGGAAAACCGAAGTTTTCTTCATTCTTTTTTTTATTTTTTTTTTATTTTTTGTGGTCACTATTTCCAAAGCCTTCTCAAGAACAAGGTTTGCTGGGACCTGAATATCCATGCATTCTCATAGACATTGTGAAAAATATCGTGCGTTATTATGAGGAATCACTACAGCCCATCTTCTACAAGATTATTGTTAAAAAAAAGATGTTTTTAGACATCCATTAGAGTGTTTTTGTGGCCTATACATGGAACCCTATTGTATTGTGGACAGTGCATTTTAAGTATGACCATCAAAAACAAGTTTTCCTTTAGAATTAAAGAACAGTCTCTAAACAAGAATATTTAGTAACAGAACATTAACTTTTAGAAAAAATTCTAATCATAGCCTTGAACAATCAAATACCATATTTCACTTGAATTTAGGTTTATTTTTCCAGACCAGCAATACTTATTTTCAATGCATTAGAATTGGTAGAATCTTTGATATGTTACAGCTTGGAAACTGATTGTTTGTTTTTGAGAAAAATTAAAGCATTAGAACCAATCTACCACCTACAAGGAAAATCTCCATTTTATAATTTTCAATAAGAAAGCCCTGCTTGGGGTGAAATTTCAATTAGAGTTTAAGATAAAACAAAATCATCCCAAACTCATTAAGATAGTGATGAACTATGGATTGCAAAGAGTTCCATTTTCACTCTTAGCTTATAATGATAAAAAGGGGATTTAGGAATTAATGGGTCTTTTGAAATGTTGCTTTATCATTTGAAAACTGAATACTGAGAACTAGAGAGAGGTCTTCACCATTGAGAGCACTTATTGCTCTTACTGGGGACACAAATTTGGTTTCCAGCACCTACATTAGATGGCTAATATCAACCTCTAACTCTTGCTCCATGTAAACTGAGGCCTTTGACTCCCTTGGGTGCCTGCACTCAGGTGCCTATACCTACGAACAGATATATACATACATACATACATACAAATAACAAAAGATAAAATCTTTTTTAAAAAGAAAACTTCAAGATTCTGTAAAATTTATTTTTATTTCTCAACATTTCTCTATAATGATCTGGAGAATTTGTGAAGTAAATGTCAAAATACATCTCTTACCATCATCCAAATTTATAGATAATAAGGACAAATAATATATACATTATACATAACTAAAACAAGTGGAGATTCAGATTATGTACTGATAACATGCATCCCGCCCAAATAATGCATTTTGATTTGGTGTTGCCAAGGATCCTGAAAGCTGACAAAGAACTGTGTTGAGCAAACTTAGCAGAATATTGCCGCGGACCGTCCCTCTCAGAGACCACTATCCACGGGAGAACAAGGTCGAAGGATAGGATAGTCAGGATACGATGCAAGGGAAATGACAGACAGACACACTGTGTAGTGAAAATCTGCTGCGATTTTACTAAGATCATGCTTTCATTATATAGTATTCAAACAAAGAACAAGTCAGAACAAGTCAGAAAGTCATGTATCATTAGTTGGCACAGTATGAAAACTTCTTTTAACAATGTTTAAAAGTGTATTATCAGGAACAGGTGTTAGACACAAGGCGTCCTTAGAAGGGGAACTCTTGTCCTTGGGACTGTAAATCTTAGAAGGGGAATTCTCTCTAACTCTCCTTCTCTCTCCAAATCTGACTCACTATGACGATTCCCTCGCAACATATCAACTTTAGCCGTTTCTGTTTTATAATTAATAAAGTTTCCCAGGCTCATGTGGCGTGGGGCATACTTTATTTCCTCAAGGACTGCTCCAATGAACGGTGGAGTTGAGCCAAGGACGTACTTTGATTTCTTGGTAAGCGGTCAGTTAAAAGTAGGAAAGATAAGAAATACAGAGAGAAATCCATGCAGGGTGCCAGAAGGGCTCGCTCCCAAGGCTATCTCCAGACACGAGATTTGCCTATGGCATCAGGTCTTTTCTCGACTGCTGATTGCCAGGGAGACCACCTGGGGCTTCACTCCAAGAAGCTCTAACCCCAATCCTTCAGCAGGCAAAAGCCAGAGCAGAGGCAATTTGTCACTACACGGCAGTCACTGCTGTGGACGTGGCAGAATATTTTTTTTTCTAAAGGACCCTATAGGACCCTATCTTCAGTATTAAAGGCCCAAGGCTATTTGTCATTTAGGACTTCTTTACCAATCACACAAAAATGAAAACTCCATAGCAGTTAAAAAATACAAGTCTCACAAGAATGAGTTTCTGAAGTCTAGAAGCAAAAGTAGTTTTCACCAAAACTCAGAGATAAATTCCTTTTCAGAATGATGGCTAAAACTACAAATTACATATCCAGGTAATAGTTAAAAATAAAGCAGCAGGAAAATAAAGTATTGATGGAATTGTAAGCAACCGTATATCACACATGGTGTGGGAGGGCATATAAATGGTGTAATGGCTATTCCATGTAAGCAAAGGCTCTAGAACTTTCTGATAAAATTATTAATGCCTCAATAATACACATTTATCCAAGAGAAGTAAATACATCTACTCATTAACACAAAACTGTAAACAGCTCCGGTGGCAATTAAAAAAAAAATTGAAGAATAGTTCTGTCATTTCTCTACAGTTGTACTAGTTATTGTTAAAGATGAAGACAAACATTCTTACGTTTGGTTTTTGAAAATAGTCTTAGTTTTTTCTGAGATGTTGAATGATGCTGTTTATCAAGAAATTTGAATAAAGCAATTGATTATCTTGGCAGTAATTAAGTAAGTATTTAATATCATCTTGTAAACCAGTTTTTATTTTCTCAGTAAATACTTCAATAAAGAGAGGAAGGTACAGAAGCATAACACGCCTTGGTAATCAATTATCTTAAAGAAAACTATCTCTATCATGTAATAGTATGTGGTACTGAGTGTGTTGGCTGCCTCACCAAGCAGAAGTCAGTAGTAGAAACCCCAAGTAGTTAGGCTCAGTGGCCAAGAAATGATGGCCAAGGACAGTCAATGAACTCAGGGGTGAAAGATAAATCTCAGCCTAAAGAACAGCCCAAATAATTCATGTGGAACATGAGATACTTGTGCAACAGTCACAAGAGGTTGAAAATTCCTGGAACTAGATTCTAAGGGTAATACAATGTTGTGGAGCTGAGAGTGCATGGGAAAAACTGATTGGATCAGGCAAAAATCAGGTAAACATACCAAATCATACATCTAAGGAAACCACCAGAAGGACAAAACCCTAAGAAATCTGTATGACAACATATCATGTGGAAAATTTTGAGGGATCTTAAATATGACACTGTCACACTGGTGATGATTAATCCTCTCCATCAGAGTGCGACTCCCTGATGTGTTTAAGATAATCTGTCTATTATGTCTATTTAGTTACAGGGAAATTCATCTTCCTTGCACAGATTAACTAGCAGCATCATTTACTGCACCATCAAAGGCAAGGCAATGAAGTCATGGACATGTTGTTGAATGATGATGATATTGTTGGGAGTGTCTGTGGGCTTCTTCCTAATGTGAAATCATCAGTTAAACCCATGTATGAAGCAGAATCTGTCTCTGTGATATATCCTGTAGGACTGAAAAAAATAAATTAAATGGGTTTTTCTCAAAAAATGGTAACTTTTTTTTCCTATGACCAAATATATGTGTTGCAGGAGATTTTTAAACTCCTTCAGGTAATAGCCACTGAGATACAAGGCCACTGGGGTTTGGTCTCTCTCTCCTTCAAATAGCAGCATCTGCCTGCAGCTAGATCTCTTTCTTCCAGCTTCACTTCTGGCTACTAGGATCCTTTCCTGATCCTGCAGAGGGCTGTTGTCTGGGATGGTGATCTGTAAATTTTTCCTCTTTAAAGAAATATCCCTTCTATGAATCATAATTCTAAACAGGTGTGGTAGACTCTTTGTGACTTATACCTTCATATGTGATGAAAGCCACTACATCCTTTAGTCCCACAAGAACCAACTTTATTACCAATAAACATACCTTGCTGCATCTTTGGGGACCTAAAATGGTTCTAATGTGGTGCTGGAGAGTTCTTATGTACCTTTTTGTGTAATTATGAGTCCTTAAGGGGACAGCAAATGTTTCAGAAAACAAAGGAAGTTGGGTTCAAACCTGTGGTTAGCAGTTGGCTGGACATTGGTACTCTATGGAAATACACTGTAGCTACTCTATGGAAGGCTGGATTTGACTAAGATAGGGAGGCAGCACATGTGGAGGCAGATAGCCTTCCTTTGCAAATGACCCATTTTGAGGCCTTACTTCAGGCTCCTCTGTTCTCTTCATCTTGTTTACTTCAACAGATTAGGACAAGAATTAAACCTTAATCTCCAGGATCTGTGAACATTGAATGAGTTAAGTGTATGGGATCACAGTGAAGTCTGCCAGTCTGTCACCAGGGGCAGAGCTCATGGGCATCTGACTCATTGCATAGGAATGTCAGCCATCAATATGTGGTCTGTCTGACTTTACAGCACAAGAGTTGTCATTGTAGCTCATCTGATCTTCCACATGTGGTCTCCATCCATCGTGAAGCAAAAAAAAAAAAAAAAAAAAAAATCCTTCCCTGAGAGGGCAAGTTCTTTACAAATGAAAAGTTCTAGAACAGAAGAGACAGAGAAAATTTATCTGTGCAAGCTGTTGACAGGATACAGGGGAAAATGGAAGAGGGATTGAATAAAAGAAAGAGAGAGACATGGAAGAATGGATTAATTTATTCATTCATTTTATAAGTGAGTAAACCAATGGATGAGTATGCCTAGTAGGATCAAATGTGCTGTATTCCCCCTGACAGTCAAGCTAAATTGACTATTTATGAGGTTTCCCAATAAGGAGGAGGCTTACTCCATTTTGCCTCCTTTGTGCTCCAGTCACACCCAGGAGAGTGACAATGAGGATGAGGATATAGGGTTAGTATGTACCAGTGTTGCCTGGTACAAGTTCTCACCCACATTGTAGCCAAATTACATGACCTGGAACAGCTTATCTACATGCTAAATGCTGAGTGACAGTTTGGTACCTCTGACCTTTTAACCAAGTTTGGGAAGATGAAGGAACCAAAAATGCCCCATTACAAGAGGGCAGGATCCTTGCATGATAGGAATCAGGCATGAATATAACACTGGTATTTGCATGTCTGAAGGGTTTGTGGTGTCTTTGCCACACTCCACCTAACATCACAGATTCCCTAGTTAACTGATTTTGTGGAGATCGCTGTATTCACCATAGGTGTTCCTATCATACATCAATGTGCAACAATTTGTACATGTTTATCCCCTGTGCCGGTGAGACTGTTCATGAGTTTTATAGCCCAAGTCCCACAGAACCTGAAAATTGACAAGGGAACAGTGTTTTCCACATATGGTAGGTCAGACATTTAAATGATCTCACCAGAGGCTCATATACATCTTCAAACTAATCTAAGGAACCAACCAACTTGCATGTGAAATAAACAGACATTGGACAAATTCTATGTATCTCCAAGGTACAGTGGGTTCTGTCTCATCAAGATCGGGGACTGTAGAAAATTGAGCATCTTCCACATTAATTCTGGGTCCACCAACCTCTCTCCAAAATAAGCTAGGACACTTGTTTTGCACAGATTTATCACCATTTTTTAAAGGGCCTACAGACCTTTGGTCATTTCCTTCTGGAAATCCAGGACATTTACAACATGGCACCAGATCCCATGAAGCTTTTTTTCATTAACATCTAAAGATCTAGCACATTTTCTATGTGACCATCTTTACATATTTACTCAGGGAACTCCAGCTTCTTGACCATATAGCCAACAATCACTACAACAGTCAGCATCTTCCCATGAAGAGTTGGGACTATATAAGTTTGACCAGTGCACAAATAGCATCTGTCTTCTATACCAGAAGAAGTCCATATCCTGACTTCAAACTCTGCTAACTGTAGTGGTGTAAATGAATGCAGACAGATTGTAATAATATATACAGTTTTAATGGGGAAATAGCGTTACAGAACCACAATTTCCTTTGTAGAACAGGAAAGAAGAAGGTGCAGCTGGCTCAGGCTAGCCAAATTTATATGTAAACATTAGCCCAAGGCAAACATGCCCCCTTAGGGGCTTGGGCTATCCCTACAGCTACCATGTTACAGTACTGAAAATAGCCTGGTATTGCTATAAATACAGGCAGGAGGCCAGTAGAATTGAATAAAATTATGGATATCAATACACAAACCTACCAAGCCATGATATTTCACAAAGAAGCAAAAATATCAAATTGAAAAAAAAATGTATTCAGAAAATGATGCTGGTATAACTGGATATTAACATATAAAAGAATGAAAATAGATCTATATCTACCAACATACACAATTACAACTCCAAATGGACAAAGACTTTAATATAACACCATCAAAACTGAACCTCATAGAAAGAAAGGGGTAGTACACATGCAAATATTGTCACAGTAAACCTCTTCTTATATATACCCCCAGAAGCCCAGACTATGAAAGCAACAATTAATAAATTAAATCTTCTGAAACAAAAAAAAAAATGCCATTTTACTGTTATTTAAGGCTGATTGATAAAATCTGCACATGGTTAGTCAGTTAGGTGCTGTTGAACTCTTGCAGCACTAAGACATAACAAGGACAGACACATGCAGTACAGTTCTTATTCATCATAAAACTTTGAAGAACTTAGATCTAGCAAGACCAGTCATCTGCAATTTCTCTTTTTGAAAGTTTCTATTATAATCATTCCACAAGGACTTCTGTCTGGCCAAAACCAATCATGCTGTCAGATAATTATTTATAGAGAACAGGTTGCTAAGGCCTTCTATGCTTCTTTGGTTTTCTTTCTTTCATTCTTTTTCCCTTTCTTTTTTATCTATTTGCAGTTTAGGGCTAAATGTTTGGCTGTTTTATTTTATTTGTCAGGTTGCACACTATTGAGAAAAAGATAATCTACTAATAGAATACAGAAAGACTGTGCCTGACACATGCGGAACACAATGCTGAAGATTCCCAAAGTTAAGTTAGAATGAGAACATGTTAACTATCACACAAGAGAATTTGTTGAGGTAATATTTTTTTTATGAGACATGCCTAGGTGACTATAACCTCCATCAGATATGTCAATCTCTGAAGGATTGATTTCTAAATGCCAGGTGATCTATTGTGTAGCCTTGTCGATCCCTTAGAATGGCCTCTTTCAAACTTCAAAGCAAACCACAATGACACACTTCTCCAATAAAGCTACATCTTATAATAATAGACTTATTTCAATAGTCTTACTCCCTGGTGACCAAAGATTCAAATCTCTAAGCATTTGGGGAACATTCTCATTCCAACCACCATTACCAGAATGTCTTGAATACCAAACTTGTAATTCTCTAACATGGTCTATTGCCTCCTTAACTAAGAAAACTCTACTACCTCAATAAGTATAGGACCCATGGGTCTACTGCTTCTCTCGGGGTTCATCTTGAGGAGAGTTTCTGGTAAGCCAGCTAAAACATCCTGTTTGTTCCTCTCTTTCTTCTGACCCAATGGTGATTAGATATAGGGATTTGTTTACTCCATTGTGGGTGTGGCATTTTCTCACCCACCTGGCGAGCAAATTTGTTATGCATGAGCTAGGCCTATAAGAATGTTCTCAGTGTTGAATATGTGGAATTTTGTTGATCTCCTTTCTAATGACCCAGGGTCTCTTCTGTCTTCTTTCACTCTTCAGGCCCTTGCCAGTCAAGGTAACATAGAATAGGGGTACAACTTGAGGCACCTCTGATATGATCAGGAATTACAAATGTGGCTACCACCACACAAGTGGCCTTGAGTGCTTGCAGCTGAAGGCTGTCCTGGGGCAGTAGCAATCTTACTGGTGTGTTGTTTCTGCAACTGCCCAACATTGCTACTTGGGAAGGAAGGGTGCACAGGAAGGGGAGGGGATAAGAAGAGAAAAAAGGAAACCATGAGAAAATAGAATGCTCAAGAAGGGGAAGGCCGCTGATGAAAAACAACAAAAGAGATGTCGAGATTGAGGGAACTATCAAAGCTCTAGCAAGAAACTTGGCACTAGGGAAAATCCCAGGATTCTACAAAGATCACTCCAACAAAGACTTTAAGCACACCTAGACTGGCCTTTCCCCTCTTAGCAGTGTGATGACTACCTTAATTGTCCATTCAGCAACTGATGAAAACAAATAAAGAGATCTACATCAAAGCACTAGGCCAAGCTACCTGAGACCAATACAAGACAGGAATGACTGATGATAGGAGTTCACATGTCAAGACCATGATAGTGATACCCAAAGAAACAGCTGACCTGAGCTAGTGAGAGCTCAGACCCGGGACTGATAAGTGGGGGAACGTGCATAGGATCAAGCTTGGACCACTGAATGTGGAGGACAGTTATGGGGCTTAGGAAGTTCATAGTGCCGCTTTCACTTGGAGGTCCTAGTATTTCAACTGGCATCATGGAGCACACTCTGGCTGGAGGGATAACCTTCTCAACCTAGATATAGCAGGGTGGGATTTGGTCTTGCATTGAAGTTAAGTGTCAGCCTTTTTGACTCCCCATGATATATGTTACTCTCTCTGAAAGTGTATGGTGGGTGGGATGAAAGTGCAGGACAAGGGGAAAGGAAGTAGTGGAAAAAAAATAGCTTTACAAAATGAGAAAGGTGTGTATTAAAATTCCTAATAAAAGATATATATAACAGCTTGCCCAGATAAATATTCTATGTCTCTTCTGTTCTAGAACTTTTCATTTGTAAAGAACTTGCCCTCTCAGGGGAGGATTTTTTTTTTGCTTCACGATGGATGGAGACCACATGTGGAAGTTCAGATGAACAACCAAGACAACTCTTGTGCTGTACAGTTAGACAGACCACATATTGATGGCTGACAATCCTGTGCAATGAGTCAGATGCCCATGAGCTCTGCCCCTGGTGACAGACTGGCAGACATCACTGTGGTGCCATACACTTAACTCATTCAATGTTCACAGATCCTGGAGATTAAGGTTTAATTCTTGTACTAATCTGTTGAAGAAAACAAGATGAAGAGAACAGAGGAGCCTGAAGTAAAGCCTCAAAATGGGTCATTTGCAAAGGAAGGCTATCTGCCTCCACATGTGCTGCCTCCCTATCTTAGTCAAATCCATCCTTCTCTAGAGTAGCTACAGCATATTTCCATAGAGTACCAATGTCCAGCCAACTGCTAACCACAGGTTTGAACCCAACTTCCTTTGATTTCTGAAACATTTGCTGTCTCTTTAAGGACTCATAACAACACAAAAAGACACATAAGAACTCTCCAGCACCACATTAGAACCATTTTAGGTCCCCAAAGATGCAGCAAGGTATGTTTCTTGGTAATAAAGATGGTTCTGGTGGGACTAAAGGTTGTAGTGGCTTCCATCACATATGAAGGTATAAGTCACAAAGTGTCTACCACACCTGTTTAGAATTATGATGAATAGAATGGTTATTTCTTTAAAGGGGAAAAATTTACAGATCACCATCCCAGACAACAGCCCTCTGCAGGATCAGGAAAGGATCCTAGTAGCCGGAAATGAAGCTGGAAGAAAGAGATCTAGCTGCAGGCAGATGCTGCTATTTGAAGGAGAGAGAGACCAAACCCCAGTGGCCTTGTATCTCAGTGGGTATTACCTGAAGGAGTTTAAAAATCTCCTGCAACACATATATTTGGTCATAGCAAAAAAAAAAAAAAAAAAAAGAGTTAACATTATATGAGAAAAACCCATTTTAGTTTATTTTTTCTGTCCTACAGGATATATCACAGAGACAGATTCTGCTTCATACATGGGTTTAACTGATGATTTCCCATTAGGAAGAAGCCCACAAACACTCTCATCAATATCATCAGCATTCAACAACATGTCCATGACTTCTTTGTCTTGCCTTTGATGGTGCAGTAAATGATGTTGCTAGTTAATCTGTGCAAGGAAGATGAATTTCCCTGTAACTAAATAGACATAAGAGACAGATTATGTTAAACACATCAGGGAGTCACATAGTCAATAGAAGGAGCAGAAGTATGCTTGAGTTTTTTTTTTTTTTTTTTTTTGGTTAGGGTGGAGTGAATCTACCTGTATGGGCCATCTTAATGTTTTTTTTTTTTTTTTTTTTTTTTTTTTTGAGAATAGGAAAAAAAAATTTCCGCCTCCTCACAGACTCCCATTTTCCTCCCCCTTCCTCCACTCTTCACCCCCTCCCCCCATTTTCTCCCCCCTCCCCCCACTCCTCTCCCCATCCCCTCTCCAAATCCAAAGAGCAGTCAGGGTTCCCTGCCCTGTGGAAAGTCCAAGGTCCTCCCCCCTCCGTCCATATCTAGGAATGTGAACATCCAAACTGGCTAGGCTCCCACCAAGCCGGAACCTGAAGTAGGATCAAAACCCTTTGCCATTGACCTTGGGTTCTCATCAGTCCTCATTGTTCGCCATGATCAGAGTCCGGTTTTATCCCATGCTTTTTCAGTCACAGTCCAGCTGGCCTTGGTGAGCTCCCAATAGATCAGCCCCACTGTCTCAGTGGGTGGGTGCACCCCTCGTGGTCCTGATATCCTTGATCGTGTTGTCCCTCCATGTGCTCCTCATTGGGACCTTAGGAGCTCAGTCCAGTGCTCCAGAGTGGGTCTCTGTCTCTATCTCCATCCATCACCAGATGAAGGTTCTATGGTGATATGAAAGATATTCGTCAGTATTGCTATGGGATAGGGTCATTTCAGGTTCCCTATCCTCCGCTTCCCAAGGGACTAACTGGGGACATCACCATCTCCTGGGAGCCACTCTAGGTTCAAGTCTCTTGCCAACCCTAAGGTGGCTCCCTTAACTAAGATATGTGCTTCCCTGCTCCCCTATCCAACCTTCCTTTATCCCAATCTTCCTGTTTCCCCAAGTTCCCCCAATCCTCCCCTTCTCACTTTTCTCTCCCCGTCCCCCTTATCCCCAACCCACCCCACCCCCAAGATCCCAATTTTCTCCCCCGGCAATTTTTTTCTACTTCCCTTAGCCAAGAGGATAACTATATGTTTTTTCTTGGGTTCACCTTCTTATTTAGCTTCTTTAGATTCACCAGGTATATACTCCGTGACCTTTATTTATGGCTAGAAACCAATTATAAGTGAGTACATCCCATGTTCATCTTTTTGGGTCTGGGTTACCTCGCTCAGGATAGTGTTTTCTATTTCCATCCATTTGCATGCAAAATTCGTGAAGTCATTGTTTTTTACCATAGCATAGTACTCTAATGTGTATATATTCCACACTTTCTTCATCCATTCTTCCATGGAAGGGCATCTAGGTTGTTTCCAGGTTCTGGCTATTACAAATAATATTGCTATGAACATAGTTGAACAAATGCTTTTGTCATATGATAGGGCATCTCTTGGGTATATTCCCAAGAGTGGTATTGCTGGGTCCAGGGGTAGGTTGATCCCGAATTTCCTGAGAAACTGAAACACTGATTTCTGAAAAAGCATTTGACACAATTCAACATCCCTTTATGATAAAAGTCTAGGAGAGACTAGGGATACAAGGGTCATACCTAAATATAATAAAAGCTATATACAGCAAGCCGACAGCTAACATCAAATTAAACGGAGAGAAACTCAAAGCCATCCCACTAAACTCAGGAACACGACAAGGCTGCCCACTCACGCCATACCTCTTCAATATAGTGCTTGAAGTTCTAGCAATAGCAATAAGACAACATAAGGGGATCAAGGGGATTCAAATTGGAAAGGAAGAAGTTAAACTTTCGTTATTTGCAGATGATATGATAGTGTACATAAGTGACCCTCAAAACTCCACCAAGGAACTTTTACAGCTGATAAATTCCTTTAGTAATGTGGCAGGATACAAGATCAACTCCAAAAAATCAGTCGCCTTCTTATACACAAAGGATATGGAAGCAGAGAGGGAAATCAGAGAAGCTTCACCTTTCACAATAGCCACAAACAGCATAAAATATCTTGGGGTAACTCTAACAAAGGAAGTGAAAGATCTATTTGACAAGAACTTCAAAGCATTGAAGAAAGAAATTGATGAGGATACCAGAAAATAGAAGGACCTCCCATGCTCTTGGATTGGGAGGGTCAACATAGTAAAAATGGCAATTCTACCAAAGGCAATTTATAGATTCAATGCAATTCCCATCAAGGTCCCATCAAAATTCTTCACAGATCTTGAGAGGACAATAATCAATTTTATATGGAAAAATAAAAAACCCAGGATACCCAAAACAATCCTATACAATAAAGGCTCTTCTGGAGGCATTACCATCCCTGACTTCAAACTCTATCACAGAGCTACGGTAATGAAAACAGTGTGGTATTGGCATAAAAACAGAGAAGTCGACCAATGGAATCGCATAGAAGACCCGGAATTTAATACCCAAACCTATGAACATTTTCGACAAAGGAGCTAAAAGTATACAATGGAAGAAAGAAAGCATCTTCAACAAATGGTGCTGGCACACCTGGATGTCAACCTGTAGAAGATTGAAATTAGACCCATATCTATCACCTTGCACAAAACTCAAGTCCAAATGGATCAAAGACCTCAATATCAGTCCGAACACACTGAACCTGATAGAAGAGAAAGTGGGAAGTACCCTACAACAGATGGGCACAGGAGATCGCTTCTTAAGTATAACCCCAGCAGCACAGACACTAAGGGCAACATTGAATAAATGGGACCTACTAAAGCTGAGAAGCTTCTGTAAAGCAAAGGACACTGTCACTAAGACAAAAAGGCAACCTACTGACTGGGAGAAGATCTTCACCAACACCGCAACAGACAAAGGTCTGATCTCCAAATTATATAGAGAACTCAAGAAACTAGACTTTAAAATGCTAATTAACCCAATTAAAAAATGGGGCACTGAACTGAACAGAGAATTCTCAAAAGAGGAAGTTCAAATGGCCAAAAGACACCTAAGGTCATGCTCAACCTCATTAGCAATCAGGGAAATGCAAATCAAAACAACTTTGAGATATCATCTTACACCTGTCAGAATGGCTAAAATCAAAAGCACCAATGATAGCCTTTGCTGGAGAGGCTGTGGAGGAAGGGGTACACTCATCCATTGCTGGTGAGAATGCAATCTTGTGGAACCTGGATCTTGATAATTACCCTTTAGATGTATAAACTGAACTTGGAACAAGAACATGAAATATATCAGCCAGAAGTTGTTCTCCTATAACTTCAAGCACAAATATGTATGTAGCTTATCATCAAATATAATTCACTCTGATGTTACTCATCATCACCATTACTGCATGAGGTTTCCATTCTCCGTACTTCTAGGGTTACCATATTTCTTTTTTTAATTAATTTATTTATTCATTTATTAAAGATTTCTGTCTCTTCCCCACCGCCGCCTCCCCTTTCCTTCCCCCTCCCCCAATCAGGTCCCCATCCCTCATGAGCCCAAAGAGCAATCTCGGTTCCCTGCCCTGTGGTAAGTCCAAGGACCACCCACCTCCATCCAGGTCTAGTAAGGTGAGCATCCACGAAACTGCCTAGGCTCCCACGAAACCAATAGGTTCAGTAGGATCAAAAACCCATTGCCATTGTTCTTGAGTTCTCAGTAGTCCTCATTGTCCACTATGTTCAGCGAGACCGGTTTTAACCCATATTTCAAATGGTTCTTCACAGACAAATTTCAAACTCCACCTACTTGTAAGAATTTAAAATTGATTTATGTGTAGTATGTGAATGTGTCTCTAAGTGTGTGCACATGCACATGTATAACTGTAGAAGCAAAATAAGGGGCTAGATATTGGCAAATGTTATCTTGCTCTATGGTAAAGTACCTCATTTTGAGACAGAAGCTTTCACCGAATATATATATATATATATATATATATATATATATATGTATGTATGTATGTATATGTATATATATGTATATATATATATGTATATATATGTATATATATATGCATGAGTGTGTATGTGCGCACATGCACATGTGTAACTGTAGAAGCAAAATAACAAATTCTCTTGTGTGATTGATAACATATTCTCATTCTAACTTAGCTTTGTGAATCTTCAGCATTGTATTCATCATATGTCAGGCACAGTCTTCCTGTATTCTAGTAGTAGATTATCTCAAAACTGTGCACCCAGGCAAATGAAATAAAATAGCCAAACATTTAGCCCTAAACTGCAAATAGATAAAAAGGAAAAAGAAAGGGAAGAGGAATGAAAGAAAGAAAACAAAAAAGGATAGAAGGCCTTAGCAACCTGTTCTCTATAAATAATTATCTGACAGCATGACTGGTTTTCGCCAGACAGTTCAACAGCACCTAACTGACTAACCATGTGCAGATTTTATCAATCAGCCTTAAATAACAGTAAAATGGAATATTCAGTTACAGAAGATCCAATTTATTAATTGATGCTTTCAGAGTCTGTGCTAATGTGGGTATATATATGAAGAGGTATACTGTGCCACTATTTTCATGTGTACTTCCCCTTTCTTTTTTATGAGGTTCAGTTTTGATGGTGTTATATTAAAGTCTTTGTCCATTTGGAGTTGTAATTGTGTATGGTAGTAGATATAGATCTATTTTCATTCTTTTATATGTTAATATTGAGTTATACCACCATCATTTTCTGAATACAATTTTTTTTTGAATTTTACATTTTTGCTTCTTTGTGAAATATCATGGCTTGGTAGGTTTGTGTATTGATTTCCATAATTTTGTTGAATTCTACTGGCCTCCTGCCTGTATTTATGGCAATACCAGGCTATATTCAGTACTGTAGCATGGTAGCTGTAGGGATAGCCCAACCCCAAAAGGGGGCATGTTTGCCTTGGGCTAATGTTTACATATAAATTTGGCTAGCCTGAGCCAGCTGCACCTTCTTCTTTCCTGTTCTCCAAGGGAAACTGTGGTTCTGTAAGGCTATTTCCCCATAAAATCTGTATATATTATTACAATGTGTCTGCATTGATTTATGCCACTACAGGTAGCAGAGTTTGAAGTCAGGAAATGGACTTCGGGTTTAGAAGACAGATGCTATGTGTGCACTGGTAAAACTTATATAGTCCCAATACTTCATGGGAAGATGCTAACTGTTGTAGTGATTGTTGGTTATATGGTCTAGAAGCTGGAGTTCCCTGAGTAAATATGTAAAGATGGTCACATAGAAAATGCGCTAGAGAGGGGCTACTCTGCCCGATACCCCCTCTCCCTTCCTATCCCACCCAGCTTGCATCCACATCCCTCCCCCCCTCCATCTGACTCCCTTCCCTCGTTGACCACATAGCATCTCCCAGCCCAGCCTGTCCGGGCTCTAGGACCGAATCCGAATCGGCAGGGCAAACCGGAGGGTGGTAGCTCCTTTGTTCCCACTAGCCTGCCTGCAGCAAGGTAGGTAGCTCCTGTGTTTACAAGACACCCAAGCAGCCAGGAGTTCCGGTCCAGGCACCAGGAGAGACATCACTGGGGTGAGTGAGTTTCGGACCGTGGCAGCAGCCCGGGACAGGGAACTCAGACACCCCTCCTACACTACCTGGTCATCCTCAGGGGCTCTCTGCCCGATACCCCTCTCCCTTCCTATCCCACCCAGCTTGCATCCACATCCCTCCCCCCTCCATCTGACTCCCTTCCCTCGTTGACCACATAGCATCTCCCAGCCCAGCCTGTCATCGGGCTCTAGGACCGAATCCGAATCGGCAGGGCAAACCGGAGGGTGGTAGCTCCTTTGTTCCCACTAGCCTGCCTGCAGCAAGGTAGGTAGCTCCTTTGTTTACGAGACACCCAAGCAGCCAAGAGTTCCGGTCCAGGCACCAGGAGAGACATTACTGGGGCAGCAAGGAGATCCGAACCCGGCACCAGGAGAGACATCAGGCTTGTATCCACAACCCACCCAGAGTGGTCCTGAGGAGTTCCATCTGGACACAAAGACTGGACCAAGACACCAGACCTCTTCTGGCCCCATTTGAAGGAGGAGATGGGAAGGCGCCAATGCAAGACTTCCTCCAACAACCTGAAAGGCAACATGACTTCACCAGAATCAAGGGATCCCGAAATAAGAAGAATTATACACCCTACTCCAGAAGAATTAGAAGAAATCGACTCAAAGTGAATTATATGAAAATAATAGAAGACCTTAAGCAGGAGGTGAAAAACTGCCATAAACAATTAGAGATTACAAACAAAAAAGGTAGAGGAAATGAATAAATCGCTTAAAGATACCCGAGAAAACCAAGAGAAACATGAAAAAGCAATCAAACAGGTACAGGAAGCAGTTCAAGAATTGAAGAAGGAAATGGAAGGAATGAAGAAAACACAAACCGAGGGAAGATTGGAGATGGAAAATCTGGGTAAACGAACAGGAACTACAGAGACAAGTACTACCAACAGAATACAAGAGATAGAAGAAAGAATATCAGACACTGAAGATACCATAGAGAAAATAAACACACTGATCAAAGAAAACAGCAAAACCAACAAATTCTCATCACAAAACATTCAGGAAATATGGGACACAATAAAAAGACCAAACCTAAGAATAATTGGAGTAGAAGAAGGAGAAGAAGTGCAGCTCAACGGCCCAGAAAATATATTTAATAAAATTATAGAAGAAAACTTTCCCAACCTAAAGAAGATGTACCTATGAAGGTTCAAGAAGCATACAGAACACCAAATAGGCTGGATCAAAAAAAAAAAAAAAACATCCCCTCGGCATATAATAATCAAAACACAAAGCATACAGAATAAAGAAAGAATATTAAGAGCCGCAAAGGAAAAAGGCCAAGTTACTTAACGGTAAACCTATCAGACTTACACCTGACTTCTCTATGGAAACCATGAAAGCCAGAAGGTCCTGGATAGATGTACTGCAAAAACTAAGAGACCATGATGCAAGCCCAGACTACTATACCCAGCCAAGCTTTCATTCACCATAAATGGAGAAAACAAAATTTTCCAGGATAAAAACAAATTTAAACAATACAAGCCACAAATCCAGCCTTACAGAAAGTAATAGAAGGAAAATCTCTAACCAAGGAGTCCAACAATCACAATAACTCTGACATCTAGAGACCCGTCATCAGCGCAACTCAAAGAAGGGATACACACGAACTCTACTACTAAAAAAGTGACCGGAGTAAACAACCCCTGGTCATTAATATCACTTAATGTCAATGGGCTCAACTCACCTATAAAAAGGCACAGGCTAAGAGATTGGATACAAAAAAGCAGGATCCAACATTCTGCTGTTTACAAGAAACACACCTCAAACACAAAGACAGGCACCTACTCAGAGTAAAGGGCTGGGAAAAGGCATATCAAGCAAATGGACCTAAGAAACAAGCGGGTGTGGCCATACTAATTTCTAACAAACTTGACTTCAAACTTAAATCAATCAGAAGAGACGGAGAGTGACATTTTATACTCATAACAGGATCAATTCATCAAGAGGAAGTCTCAATCCTGAATATCTACGCCCTAATATAAAAGCACCCACGTACGTAAAAGAAACACTACTAAAACTCAAGGCAGCCATCAAACCGCACACACTAATAGAAGGAGACTTCAACACTCCTCTCTCGCCAATGGACAGGTCAATCAGACAGAAACCTAACAGAGAACTAAGAGAATTAAAGGAGGTAATGAATCAATTGGACTTGACAGACATCTATAGAATATTCCACCCAAATAGGAAAGAATATACCTTCTTCTCTGCAGCACATGGAACCTTCTCAAAAATTGACCACATACTCGGTAACAAAGCAAACTTCCACAGTTACAAAAAAAATATTAGTAATCACCTGTGTCTTATCAGATCACCATGGATTAAAGTTAGAATTCAACAACAACCCTACCCCCAGAAAGCCTACAAACTCATGGAAACTGAACAGTCAACTACTGAACCACACCTGGATCAAGGAAGAAATAAAGAAAGAAATTAAAGTCTTCCTTGAATTCAATGAAAATAAAGAAACAACCTACTCAAACTTATGGGACACTATGAAAGCAGTCCTGAGAGGAAAGTTCATAGCACTAAGTGCCCACTTAAAGAAAACAGAGAAGGCACACATTGGAGACTTAACAGCCCACCTGAAAGCTCTAGAAAAAAAAAGAAGCAGACTCACCTAGGAGGAGTAGAAGACTGGAAATAATCAAACTGAGGGCTGAAATCAACAAAATAGAAACACAGAAAACAATCCAAAGAATCAATGAAACAAAAAGCTGGTTCCTGGAGAAAATCAACAAGATTGATAAACCTCTATACAAACTAATATAATGCCAGAGAGTGAATATGCAAATTAATAAGATCAGAAATGAAAAGGGGGACATAACCACAGACACAGAGGAAATTCAAAGAATCATTAGATCTTACTACAAAGGCCTGTATGGCACAAAACTGGAAAATGTAAAAGAAATGGACACGTATTTAGATAAATACCATATACCAAAGTTAAACCAGGACCAGGTGAACAACCTAAATAGACCTGTTATTCACGAAGAACTAGAAGCTGTTATCAAAAACCTCCCTACCAAAAAAAGCCCAGGACCTGATGGTTTCAATGCGGAATTCTACCAGAACTTCCAAGAAGACCTAATACCTATACTCCTTAATGGATTTCACAATATAGAAGCGGAAGAGTCATTGCCAAATTCCTTTTATGAAGCTACAGTCACTCTGATACCAAAACCACACAAAGACTCAACCAAGAAAGAGAATTACAGGCCAATCTCACTCATGAAAATAGATGCAAAAATCCTCAACAAAATACTGGCAAACCGAATCCAAGAACACATTAGAAAAATTATCCATTATGATCAAGTAGGCTTCATTCCAGAGATGCAGGGGCTGGTTCAACATACGAAAATCTATCAATGTAATCCATCATATAAATAAGCTGAAAGAAAAAAAACATATGATCATTTCATTAGATGCTGAAAAAGCATTTGACAAAATTCAACATCCCTTTATGATAAAAGTCTTGGAGAGACTAGGGATACAAGGGTCATACCTAAATATAATAAAAGCTATATACAGCAAGCCGACAGCTAACATCAAATTAAACGGAGAGAAACTCAAAGCCATCCCACTAAACTCAGGAACACGACAAGGCTGCCCACTCTCGCCATACCTCTTCAATATAGTGCTTGAAGTTCTAGCAATAGCAATAAGACAACATAAGGGGATCAAGGGGATTCAAATTGGAAAGGAAGAAGTTAAACTTTCGTTATTTGCAGATGATATGATAGTGTACATAAGTGACCCTCAAAACTCCACCAAGGAACTTTTACAGCTGATAAATTCCTTTAGTAATGTGGCAGGATACAAGATCAACTCCAAAAAATCAGTTGCCCTCTTATACACAAAGGATATGGAAGCAGAGAGGGAAATCAGAGAAGCTTCACCCTTTCACAATAGCCACAAACAGCATAAAATATCTCGGGGTAACTCTAACAAAGGAAGTGAAAGATCTATTTGACAAGAACTTCAAAGCATTGAAGAAAGAAATTGATGAGGATACCAGAAAATGGAAGGACCTCCCATGTTCTTGGATTGGGAGGATCAACATAGTAAAAATGGCAATTCTACCAAAGGCAATTTATAGATTCAATGCAATTCCCATCAAGGTCCCATCAAAATTCTTCACAGATCTTGAGAGGACATTAATCAATTTTATATGGAAAAATAAAAAACCCAGGATAGCCAAAACAATCCTATACAATAAAGGCTCTTCTGGAGGCATTACCATCCCTGACTTCAAACTCTATCACAGAGCTACGGTAATGAAAACAGTGTGGTATTGGCATAAAAACAGAGAAGTCGACCAATGGAATCGCATAGAAGACCCGGAATTTAATACCCAAACCTATGAACACCTCATTTTCGACAAAGGAGCTAAAAGTATACAATGGAAGAAAGAAAGCATCTTCAACAAATGGTGCTGGCACAACTGGATGTCAAGCTGTAGAAGATTGAAATTAGACCCATATCTATCACCTTGCACAAAACTCAAGTCCAAATGGATCAAAGACCTCAATATCAGTCCGAACACACTGAACCTGATAGAAGAGAAAGTGGGAAGTACCCTACAACAGATGGGCACAGGAGATCGCTTCTTAAGTATAACCCCAGCAGCACAGACACTAAGGGCAACATTGAATAAATGGGACCTACTAAAGCTGAGAAGCTTCTGTAAAGCAAAGGACACTGTCACTAAGACAAAAAGGCAACCTACTGACTGGGAGAAGATCTTCACCAACACCGCAACAGACAAAGGTCTGATCTCCAAAATATATAGAGAACTCAAGAAACTAGACTTTAAAATGCTAATTAACCCAATTAAAAAATGGGGCACTGAACTGAACAGAGAATTCTCAAAAGAGGAAGTTCAAATGGCCAAAAGACACCTGAGGTCATGCTCAACCTCATTAGCAATCAGGGAAATGCAAATCAAAACAACTCTGAGATATCATCTTACACCTGTCAGAATGGCTAAAATCAAAAGCACCGATGATAGCCTTTGCTGGAGAGGCTGTGGAGGAGAAGGGGTACACTCATCCATTGCTGGTGTCGAATGCAATCTTGTGCAACCACTTTGGAAATCAGTGTTTCGGTTTCTCAGGAAATTCGGGGGATCAACCTACCCCTGGACTCAGCAATACCACTCTTGGGAATATACCCAAGAGATGCCCTATCATATGACAAAAGTATTTGTTCAACTATGTTCATAGCAGTATTATTTGTAATAGCCAGAACCTGGAAACAACCTAGATGCCCTTCCATGGAAGAATGGATGAAGAAAGTGTGGAATATATACACTTTAGAGTACTATGCTGAGGTAAAAAACAATGACTTCTCGAATTTTGCATGCAAATGGATGGAAATAGAAAACACTATCCTGAGCGAGGTAACCCAGACCCAAAAAGATGAACATGGGATGTACTCACTCATAATTGGTTTCTAGCCATTAATAAAGGTCACGGAGTGTATACCTGGTGAACCTAAAGAAGCTAAATAAGAAGGTGAACCCAAGAAAAAACATCTAGTTATCCTCTTGGCTAAGGGAAGTAGATAAAATTGACGGGGGGATAATTGGGATCTTGGGGGTGGGGTGGGTTGGGATAAGGGGGGATGGGGAGAGAAAAGGGGAGGATTGGGGGAACTTGGGGAAACAGGAAGATGGTTGGATAGGGGAGCAGGGAAGCACATATCTTAGTTAAGGGAGCCACCTTAGGGTTAGCAAGAGACTTGAACCTAGAGTGGCTCCCAGGAGCCCAAGGTGATGTCCCCAGTTAGTCCCTTGGGAAGCAGATGATAGGGAACCTGAAATGACCCTATCCTATAGCAATACTGACGAATATCTTTCATATCACCATAGAAACTTCATCTGGTGATTGATGGACATAGAGACAGAGACTCACACTGGAGCACTGGACCGAGCTCCCAAGGTCCCAATGAGGATCATCAGATGGAGGGAGAACACGAGCAAGGATGTCAGGACCACGGGGGGTGCACCCACCCACTGAGACAGTGGGGCTGATCTATTGGGAGCTCACCAAGGCCAGCTGGACTGTGATTGAATAAGCATGGGATAAACCCGGACTTTCTGATCACGGCGAACAATGAGGACTGATGAGAAGCCAAGGTCAATGGCAAGGGGTTTTGATCCTACTTCAGGTTCTGGCTTGGTGGGAGCCTAGCCAGTTTGGATGTTCACCTTCCTAGACATGGACAGAGGGGGGAGGACCTTGGACTTTCCACAGGGCAGGGAACCATGACTGCTCTTTGGATTAGAGAGGGAGGAGGAGAGGAGTGGGGGGAGGGGGAGAATAGTGGGGGGAGGGGGAGGGAAATGTGAGGCTGGGAGGAGGCGGGAACTTTTTTTTTTCTTATTTTCAATAAAAAAAAAAAAAACCTTAAAAAAAAAAAAAAAAAAAAAAAAAAAAAACTTTTTTAAGAACACTGAAAATGTTTTTGTCATTTTAAATTGTATTTATAGGTAATTTAATTTGTTAATATATCCTTTACTATCACAAAATGCATTCATTGTTCTATTGTAAAAATTCTACCTTGAAATTGTTGATGTCATTACTAGTAGATCATTTTTTTCCTGTTTGGTGTGTCATTTTTTTTTTTCATTTTCAGTCATTTTCCTAAACTAATATTGTAAAAATGCCAGTTTAAATTTTTAGTCTTTGGTTTTCTTTGTCTTCCTTGATAATGATGTTATTAAGATATATATATATATATATATATATATATATATATATATATATATATATATATATATATATTTTTTTTTTCTTTTGACTTTGTGAAAACTGATGTGACTGGCCTTGTTTTGAAAGGCTCATTTATTTTATTTTGTGACTTTTAGTTTCCAATTTTTTTTTAGATTTTATTGTGCATTAAATTTTGTGTATCTTAACTTCTGTGTTTTTGTATCACAAGAGTTATTTTTCAAAATTAGAATACCTACATCCTGATTTATATCTCTAGTTTACAAATGCTGGGAATTATTTCTGCTTAATGTCACCGATTTCTTTCACCTACACAGTTGTTTTTCATTTCAATTCAGAGTCCTTCTAAAAATTGTCTTTGTGGTACAAAGCGGATAAATTTTTGATTCCTTAGACATATAGCAACAGAATTATTGTGAATGCGATCATTTCTGTTGCATTTATGATTAGGGTTATTCTTTTTGGATGATTATGATGTCATTATTGTAATTTTGTTAATATAATACACATCTGTGGTATATTTAATGTTTATTAGATCATCTTTCTAAATAATGAGACTTTCAATTGTGCATATTTGTATATTTCTTTATTTTAAGAGTTTTAAAGTATACATCATTTAATAGAAAAGAAACTTTTCTGTTTATCCTAATAGCTTCTAGGTATACTATTTTTCTATCGCTGTTTCTTTAGAAATATTCACATTTTATCCTTTACGAATTGTTTCCATGAGACATTCTCTAGTAAATTGTAACTCTAATTCCCTGAAATGTAAAACAATACTTTTAAAGTATTCCTTTAATTTAGATGTAAGTTTTATAGCATTATTATCATTCTTTTAAAGTTCCTTTCTATAATAATCCTATTGTTTTGCTTTCTAGTAATTAACTCATAACTCTCTTTAAGAAGTCCATCAACAAAAAGTCAGATATCTCCATCTGTTTGTTTTCCGTCCAAAGAGTGGAACACATAAAGAATGATAGTTTTGTTGATTTATTCATCTTGAAAGGCTGAAGAAAGGCAATAATTTTAGGTCACAGTACACAAATGTACACATTTCACTTGACTACTTCTCAAGAAAATACAACCATGTTTAGAAACAAATCCTTTAAACTTGATATCAGAGATTGGAAACTGATTATATTTCTCCTCACGTTTACCCACTAAGCTCCTTAAGATGCTGAAAAGAAATCTTGCTACTCAGTAACTTCTGACTATGATCCTTGTCATGTTATATTTTCTTTCTGAATACTTTGTGTCACTACCTCTCTGTTCATCACTGGTAGAGTTTTATAGCCCCCTGTGGTCTTCATTTTTCTCTTTCCTTCCCCTGCTGCCTCTTCCACCACCACTGGATTGAATCTTCAACACACTAGGTTATTTCCTCAGCATTGAGCAATATTCCAAACCACCTCTTAACATTTTATTTAGAAATAAAGTCTCAATATGTTACTGACTTTGATTTTGAATAGACCATGTAACCTAGGCGAGCCTTGAAATGGTCATCCTCCTATGCCAGCCTTCCAAGTAGCTGGCATTATCTGAGTGTGCAGTATTTAAATTTCTAGTTTTTATAAGGCCTTTTTCATGAGGCATACATATTTGAAGATACATTTCTTTTCTCTGTTTCTGGGTGTGTCAGTAATTTGTTCCTTTTAACTACTGAATAGTATCCTGTTACCTGACCATACAAAGGTTTCTTCATTTTTTTTTTTCAATTGCCACCGGAGCTGTTTACAGTTTTGTGTTAATGAGTAGATGTATTTACTTCTCTTGGATAAATGTGTATTATTGAGGCATTAATAATTTTATCAGAAAGTTCTAGAGCCTTTGCTTACATGGAATAGCCATTACACCATTTATATGCCCTCCCACACCATGTGTGATATACGGTTGCTTACAATTCCATCAATACTTTATTTTCCTGCTTCTTTATTTTTAACTATTACCTGGATATGTAATTTGTAGTTTTAGCCATCATTCTGAAAAGGAATTTATCTCTGAGTTTTGGTGAAAACTACTTTTGCTTCTAGACTTCAGAAACTCATTCTTGTGAGACTTGTATTTTTCAACTGCTATGGAGTTTTCATTTTTGTGTGATTGGTAAAGAAGTCCTAAATGACAAATAGCCTTGGGCCTTTAATACTGAAGATAGGGTCCTATAGGGTCCTTTAGAAAAAAAAATATTCTGCTAAGTTTGCTCAACACAGTTCTTTGTCAGCTTTCAGGATCCTCGGCAACACCAAATCAAAATGCATTATTTGGGCGGGATGCATGTTATCAGTACATAATCTGAATCTCCACTTGTTTTAGTTATGTATAATGTATATATTATTTGTCCTTATTATCTATAAATTTGGATGATGGTAAGAGATGTATTTTGACATTTACTTCACAAATTCTCCAGATCATTATAGAGAAATGTTGAGAAATAAAAATAAATTTTACAGAATCTTGAAGTTTTCTTTTTAAAAAAGATTTTATCTTTTGTTATTTGTATGTATGTATGTATGTATATATCTGTTCGTAGGTATAGGCACCTGAGTGCAGGCACCCAAGGGAGTCAAAGGCCTCAGTTTACATGGAGCAAGAGTTAGAGGTTGATATTAGCCATCTAATGTAGGTGCTGGAAACCAAATTTGTGTCCCCAGTAAGAGCAATAAGTGCTCTCAATGGTGAAGACCTCTCTCTAGTTCTCAGTATTCAGTTTTCAAATGATAAAGCAACATTTCAAAAGACCCATTAATTCCTAAATCCCCTTTTTATCATTATAAGCTAAGAGTGAAAATGGAACTCTTTGCAATCCATAGTTCATCACTATCTTAATGAGTTTGGGATGATTTTGTTTTATCTTAAACTCTAATTGAAATTTCACCCCAAGCAGGGCTTTCTTATTGAAAATTATAAAATGGAGATTTTCCTTGTAGGTGGTAGATTGGTTCTAATGCTTTAATTTTTTCTCAAAAACAAACAATCAGTTTCCAAGCTGTAACATATCAAAGATTCTACCAATTCTAATGCATTGAAAATAAGTATTGCTGGTCTGGAAAAATAAACCTAAATTCAAGTGAAATATGGTATTTGATTGTTCAAGGCTATGATTAGAATTTTTTCTAAAAGTTAATGTTCTGTTACTAAATATTCTTGTTTAGAGACTGTTCTTTAATTCTAAAGGAAAACTTGTTTTTGATGGTCATACTTAAAATGCACTGTCCACAATACAATAGGGTTCCATGTATAGGCCACAAAAACACTCTAATGGATGTCTAAAAACATCTTTTTTTTAACAATAATCTTGTAGAAGATGGGCTGTAGTGATTCCTCATAATAACGCACGATATTTTTCACAATGTCTATGAGAATGCATGGATATTCAGGTCCCAGCAAACCTTGTTCTTGAGAAGGCTTTGGAAATAGTGACCACAAAAAATAAAAAAAATAAAAAAGAATGAAGAAAACTTCGGTTTTCCAATAAATGTTGGATCCTTCTTTTGTATCTAATTTCTTAGCCTGTGTCTTTTTATAGGTGAGTTGAGCCCATTGACATTGAGTGATATTAATAACCATGGGTTGTTAACTCTGGTCACTTTTTTAGTAGTAGAGTTCGTGTGCATCCTTTCTTTGAGTTGCACTGGTGAAGGGTCTCTAGATGTCTGAGTTATTTTGGTCATTGTTTGACTCCTTGGTTAGAGATTTTCCTTCTATTACTTTCTGTAAGGCTGGATTTGTGGATACATATTGCTTAATTTTTTTTTATCCTGGAAAATTTTGTTTTCTCCATTTATAATGAATGAAAGCTTGGCTGGGTATAGTAGTCTGGGCTTGCACCCATGGTCTCTTAGTTTTTGCAGTACATCTATCCAGGACCTTCTGGCTTTCATGGTTTCCATAGAGAAGTCAGGTGTAAGTCTGATAGGTTTACCTTTGTGGAATAACTTGGCCTTTTTCCTTTGCAGCTCTTAATATTCTTTCTTTATTTTGTATGCTTTGTGTTTTGATTATTATATGGCGAGGGGATTTTTTTTGATCTAGCCTACTTGGTGTTCTGTATGCTTCATGAATCTTCATACGTACATCTTTCTTTAGGTTGGGAAAGATTTCTTCTATAATTTTATTAAATATATTTTCTGGACCGTTGAGCTGCACTTCTCCTTCTTCTACTCCAATTATTCTTAGGTTTGGTCTTTTTATTATGTCCCATATTTCCTGAATGTTTTGTGATGAGAATTTGTTGGTTTTGCTGTTTCCTTTGATCAGTGTGTTTATTTTCTCTATGGTATCTTCAGTGTCTGATATTCTTTCTTCTATCTCTTGTATTCTGTTGGTAGTACTTGTCTCTGAATTTCCTGTTCGTTTACCCAGATTTTCCATCTCCAATCTTCCCTCGGTTTGTGTTTTCTTCATTACTTCCATTTCATTCTTCAAGTCTTGAACCGCTTCCTGTACCTGTATGATTGCTTTTTCTTGTTTCTCTTGTTTTTCTTGGGTATCTTTGAGCGATTTATTCATTTCCTCTACCTTTTTGTTTGTAATCTCTAATTGTTTATGGCAGTTTTTCACCACCTGCTTAAGGTCTTCTATTATTTTCATATAATTCACTTTTGAGTCAATTTCTTCTAATTCTTCTGGAGTAGAGTGTACAATTCTTCTTATTGCGGGATCACTTGATTCTGGTGAAGTCATGTTGCCTTTCAGGTTGTTGGAGGAAGTCTTTCATTGGTGCCTTCCCATCTCCTCTTTCAAATGGAGCCAGGAGAGGCCTGGTGTCTTGGTCCAGTCTTTGCTGTGACTGAGTCTCTGGGTGTATCTCTTCAGTGTAGAAACAGGGACCGTCCCGTCGAGCTGGAACTCCTCAGCACCCAAACATGGACTACCATCCAGATGGAACTCCCTCAGCACCACTCTGGGTGGGTTGTGGATGCCAAGCCCTATGTCGCTCCTGGTGCCCGGATCAGATCTCCTTGCTGCTTGGGTGGCTCTTGTGGCTCCCCAATGATGTCTCCTTCCTCCTCTGGTGCCCCGACTGGATCTAGTTCGAGATATAACATTCTTGAAATGTACAAAAGTAATAGAACCTTGGGAAATTGTATCTGTTTGAGTAACCACACAAATAAATAAATGTTGAAACTAAAATGAAAACCTGAATATCATTACACAGATAAAAAATAGCAAAGATCATAATCAGGAAGCATTGAACTAATATAAAAAAATCAATCCTGAAGCAGAAAAAAAAAAATCGAACAAACAGTTAAATCTATAGAAGGATCACCTTGAATGACAAATATTCAATTCAAGCAAAGCAGTTAGAGAGGCAAATTAATGTAATGATTGTCTAATATTGAACTGAGATACTGAAGAAAAGGAAAAAAAATAAAGAAGAGAAAGGGGAGAGGGAGAATAAAGAAAAGCAAAAGAGAGAGAGAGAGACAGAGAGAGAGGGAGAGAGAGAGAGAGAGAGAGAGAGAGAGAGAGAGAGAGAGAGAGAGAGAGAGCTATAAGATCCAGGGAAGATTACAACTTTGACTAAGCTCCATATTTAGACTTCTGGGTCACTCCAGTTTTGCATTTCTGCTAAAAATGGCTTGGAATTATCCTTGAAATCTGTCTTCAATATTATTAATAGAAAAACTGTACAACACTTTGTATCTTATGATATGGCACCAGCCATTAGTGACAATACACCTAAATCACCTTTGACTACCAAGACAGAAGAGGCCCTAGCACTGTCATGTTAAAAGCAGAATTCTGCCAATTCAAGTCATAGAATACTAAGTCAATCAATGTAAACATTAGCAAGACAGTTGAATTTCAGTTGTTTTTTAATTAGAAAATCAACTGATAATTTAGTAGGTTCACATAATAGACACTTTGTTAGTCAAAAGTTCCCAAAGAGAGCCCTATCAAAGATTCCCTTGTATCCATGTACATTCTTATGCAATTTTGACCAGAGATGTCTCACAGAACTTGAGTGAGTGGTTTCTTGTTTGGGCTGATGATTGTATAGGATTTTCATCCCCAATGAACTGACTCATTCCATTAGGGAAAAAAAATGACATCACTTCAATATCAAGATACAATGAAATTGGAAGGGATTAATGGAACCTGACAATTATCTGAAAGAGTTTTCAGAAGTTTAAAAAACAAAATAATTGACACTGGGACCAGAGGCCCAGGATCACTCAGTATGCATCAACAACATACTGACATGGAAAGTTGTAGTAGGAAGGCTGCATGTTAGTTATGGGCTGCTCAGACCCAAATGAACTACAGAGATATTGTATTAATTAAATCACTGCTTTTCCCATTTGCTGTATCTCATTATTGGCTAACTCTCACATATTGACATAACCCATTTCTATCAATTTATGTACTGCCACAGGCTGTGTTGTCCCTACTCAATTTACGGCATTTGTCTCCAACAGGGTGACATGGCTTCTTTTGACTCTGCCTTCTTTTCAAAGCATTCAGTATAGCCTTCCCTGCCTAATTCTGTTTTGCCCCTCCACACAGACCAGACTATCTTTTTTATTTATAAACCAATAAAAGCATCACATAGACTGAAGGCCCTCCCACATCAGACACTTATATGTAACATTAAGGTGCCATTTTTCACATGAGGTTCTGGCTTGTTGGGCTTTCTGTCCTGCCTGGTAACCCACAGTCTGCAAGTTTCAAAAAAAAAAAAAAATCATACCTAAGTCTACATAAATTATAAGCTGATTGGCCCATTAGCTCTATATCTCACTGGCTCTCACATCTTGATTAACCCATTTTTCTGATCTATGTCCTGCATGTGGTTCCTTATCTTTTTCAGAGGGGCAGATCATGTCCTGCTGTTTTGGTGGTTTAGTCAGGAGTGGGAGAAATCAACTTCCTCCTTCCTAGAATTCCCCTGTTCTCATTCCTTCATTTCTAATCCCTGTCTGTTATTTTAACCTATACTTACTGACTGGCCTATCAGTGTTTATTTAAAACATGATTAGCAGAATACAGACAATTCTCCCACATACCTTCCACCTCTAAACAAACAAACAAAAAAAAGAGATAATGTCCACAGTCCAAATTTGGTGTTGTGGGCATACTATTCCAGGCTACTTCCAGCTTGTTGAGGCACTGATAATCTTATGGGGACATAAAGAATATTTAGAGTTATGATCAAATCCTGACTGAATTATCCTGTGAGTCTTGATCACCTCAGTCATAAGTCTTGAACCTCTTCTGGATGAAGAACTCAGACATCTGGGTCATTTTTCCTGCCAGAGATTTCTTAAGTGGTCTTCCTTGATTAAAGCTAATATTTCTTAACTCTGAATAAGTACACAGCCTCTCATTTTCTATGGAAACAAAAGTAAAATCTCTTCTCCAAAGAAACATACCTTTTGACTTCAATTTTGAAGCCAAGATATTTTCAAATTACATATCTTGGATTAATTCTGTAGCATTTACAAGGAAATATCTTGTTCCTTTCTCAGAATTCAAACAATTTAAAGAGAACATATTAGTAAACAGTATCAAGATTCTCTGTGTATTTTTCATCTTTATTGTTTTTTTTTCCTCTATTTCTTTTATTTTTACTTTTAACTTTTGGCTTTTTGAGACAGGTTCTCTGTGTATTTTTGTCCTGAAACTTCCTCTGTAAACCAGGCTCTCCCTTAACTCACAGAGATCCATCTGTCTTTGCCTCCCAGGTAAATCCTACCAGCTGTGCCACGACAACTGGCTACTCTATCTTTCCTTATTTATTTACTCTGAGAACTTTAACACATTGTAAACCAAACATGTAACATATAATAGAAAACCCAACATGTAACATAACATATAAATCTCAAATTTTAAGTTTATCTATCTAGAGTTAATTTATTAGTACAGAGGACATTCATCACAAAAAAAAAAATCATTGAGCAGCTTCTAGAGGAGTTTTTTTTTCCCTCTATGACTCTCTCTTTACTGTATATTTGTCTTCTTATGACCACATGAGCCTTTAATTCTGTAAGCAATTATGGCTGAGGTATTTGCCAGAGCCATGTTTATTGATACAACTTGGCATTTCAAGGTCCTTGCCAGGAAGCAAGTTGCAGAAGAACAGTGTGTTCTTAAACAACACTCAGAAGCCCCTATGGCATTTCAAAGTCCTTACCAAGAAGCAAGCTATAAGAGTGTGTCTATAGCTCCATAGTTGGGACTGCCTGTTTGGAAAAGTCAGAGTTTTCACTGGCAGGATGGATCAGAAAGCCAGCATTTTAAAACAGTGCAGTTTTTTTTTTTGCTACAGCTGAAAACCAAAATGCTTTACACTATTCTTTCACAAGCTTTCTCAGGCTTTCTGTGGATGCAGTTATACACATAGGCATCATTATGTAACATGAAGGTGATATTTGTAACATGATGGGCTAGCAGGTTGGGATTTCTGTCCTGCCCAGTAACCCACAGTCAACAAGCCCCAAAGAAAATCATACATAGGTCTCCATAAATTATAAGCTGATTGGTCTATTAGTTCTAGCCTCTCACTGGCTCTCACATCTTGATTAATCCATTTTTTTCTGATCTATGTAAGGCATGAGGTTCCTTAACTTTTTCAGAGGGGCAGATCACATTCTGCTGTTTTGGTGGTTTAGGCAGGAGTGGGAGGAATCAACTTCCTCCTTCCCAGAATTCTCCTGTTCTCATTGCAAAATTTCTACTTCCTGTCTGGTGTTTCTCCCTATACTTCCTGCCTGGCCCATCAGCATTTATTTAAAAGATGACTGAGAGGATACAGAAACTGTCCTGCAACACTAATGCAGGATCATCAGCTATGATATGGACACCTGGTTCAATGCCAACACGCAAGGCATTTAGCCTTCCCTAGCTTTATTGACAGTGTGGATATATCTTAGGGAGCACCAGATGCAGTATTTGTTCAGCTCCTACAAGAAAGAGAAAAAGAAAAATAAACTAATGAACACACATCCCAAACACCACAAATCTTCTTTGCATAGGACTATCTATAAAATGCAGTGAAAATCTTATTGAAGACAGGTACAGAGTAGAAAACTCAACATGTAACATGTAATTCTCAAATTCTAAGTTTATTTTTCTAGAGTTAATTTATTAATACAGAGGACATCCACCACAAAAAAAAGTCATTGAGCAGCTTTTAGAGAAGGAGTAACCAGTGCCAATACTCTTTGTTCTAATACCAGTTAAGGTCCAGAACTCTTCAAGATTTGGCCATTGACTCACTGGGAGAATCAAAATTTCTATATTCTGAAATGAATGAATGTAGAAGATACTTAACTTTTGATATTAAAATATCCAAAAGAAAATCGTGATACTCATCTGCTTCCTGCATGCAGAGGCCACAATATAAGGTTCAGAAGAATGTCCTTAATATTCCCGAGCAACTATTATCTCATAAGTGTAATTGGAACAACAGAAAAACTGAACATCAGTAAATGAGGTAAGTATATCAATATTTGATTAAGCTCAGAAACACACACATACACACAAACACACCTACATTATGAATACTTTGATAGCTATTCTTAAAACACCAATTGCCAAATAGATTCCATGACATTTATCATCAATACAGATAATGATCTCTGGATTACAATGACGTGACAATTTTCACTTGAGAAATGCTTTCCTTAAGTCAAAAGAAATTCTCTCACACATTCAGGTTGAATGTGCATTGGCCACCTCCTCAATGTTTTGAATTTTTGTTGATGCTAAAGGGAAAAGACCTCCTTCTGCAGGTTAGACATGTCCTATTTTCACACTCTACCACCTAGAATAAAATAAATACCTTTATACTGACAAGTGATCTCTCTGTGTTATCGTGTTCTGAGTTGTCTACCTGAGTAGTCATATCAAGTAATTTGTCAGCTGTTGTCATTCTATGCCATTACAATATTTAAAATTGTTGTCTCTTCAAGGAAAAAAAAAGTAAACAAAAACATTACTTCTGCTCACTTTCCTCCCATCTTTTCTGCATATAGATAATCAAATATAATCACACTTGGTTAGTTGGCAAACAGCTATTATCTCTCAAATATCCCAATTTAATACAGTTCCTCATATTAAACTGAGCCCTTCCACTCATCATACCACATTATATATTTATTTACTTTCTATTAATATATTTCTCTTTATAAGTTGTGACTGGTTTGACTTCTTCACAAAGCAATCTTCTGTGATTGTTGTAAAAGACACAAGCACTTGAGGGCATCACTATGCCTAGAGAGTTGATTGATGAGTACTTAAAGAGAGTCAAAATATTCCTGATCTAATTTCTAAGGCACATAGGCACCAGGACTCAGGTGTTTCTACTTTGCTCAGCTGTTTTGCCTTGCATGAAAATATGTTCTATTTATACTGCTTTTTTTTTTTTAAATCAGTGAAACATGAAACATTTATCAATTTTCAATTAAGTGGAAGTAGCTGAGGAAATGAGACTTCCGGTTCACACAGTGTGAGCACCAGTAAACACACATATTCATACACAAGCATACACATGCACCAAACAACAGAAATCCAAATACCCATCATTACTTTCAATGATTTCCATCACTAACAAAAGAAGGTAGTCTCGATACTTGGTAAACAGCCTTTTTTATTTTAAAGTCACTATTAATATAACAATAGTGAACTTTTCCTTCTTTAAGGAATGAATTTGCATAATAAACTTTACCTTTCATATTTTGTTACTGTTTCTTGAAAAAGGAAGATCCTATCTGTGACTTGGATACATCCTCCTCTTCTTCTTTGCCAAGAAGAAATCTACGTCTTTTGTTCCTGACATTTTCTTCAAGTATATTTCACTTTTTATTGTTTTCATTAGGATGTGGCTATGGACTTCTTTTGATTGATCATTTTTTTTTTCATATGGGTTTCAACAATTGCTTTCCACCTTGGTTTCAACAAATGGTATTTTATATTCTCACAATATAGTAGACAACCACCCTGAAAAGGATAGATACTTCTTACTTGAATCACTTTTTGAGAATCTTTCATGACCCATGGCTTTTTTAATCTCTACAGAACAAACTCTGCATGGATACTCTCATACCATTTCATGTATGAGACCTGTAATGTATTACTAGTAAGCCATATGATAGTCATCCTTCCATCTATGATAATGCTGCATCACAAATGAAGGTTACATTTCTATGAAAAGAATGTTTATAAAGCTCTCTATATAATTCTCTATAAAGTAAATATGTGCAAATTAAATATTAGTCACCTATTGGATGCTGAATATTTCCTCTTAATCAAAAATGTCAGTGAACCTGGATACATGAAGCTCTTCCCATTTCATTGGCTTCAAATATGATTTGATCCTCATATGAGAGTCTCTTCCCAATAGAAGACACTTTAATTTCTCCTTGATACCAAATATCCAGTATCAAAACCAGATTTCTAATGTGTATACCTATATAGAGAACCTGTCACAATGTTTTTATAATAGGTATTTAGTAATTGTCATGTAAAAAATTTTCAGACTCAAAAATATCAGACAGTAAATTTATTAATCACATCTTTTAAAGAAGAAAACTTTAAAAAAAAGAAAAGAGAGAGAGTATAGAATAGAAATATGGAAGAAAAATTATATCATAAGAATGAAAGAGAAAGAAAAAAGAAATCAAATAAAGCAGAATTAATAATTACTGAGAGGAAAGAAGAAAAACTATGAACAGAGAGTCAATAGGGCATTTATGAAGTAGGAAAGAAGAAACAAAAATAACAAAAGGAAGGAATGATAGATAATCAAGTAGTTAATTTTTATTGTATCATCAAGATATATTTTTTATTTATCCATTAATCTATGCAAAGGTAATTAATGATTAAAGAGACCATTAATAATCAAGGAAAAGAATACAGGTGACTTAGTAGCCACATGGGAGAACATTTTATAATATAATTATTTAATTGGAGGGATGAAGAAAGAAGAATTTTGGATAATGAATTTGTTCCCTTATCAACAGAATTTCTACTACTTCCAGCCTTGCTTATTTTTCTCAAGATATTATTATTATGATTATGATTATTACTATTATTATTTATTATTATTATTGTCCCATACATTTTGTCAAATCTTTTTACTGATAGTTCAGGTAATTTTTAAGTTGTCACATTTGAAAAATTTATCAGATTGGAGAGCAAATGCATGAATAAATATTTTGTTACAGCAAACAAAAAAAATCACATGATCTCAAAATTAAAACAAAAAACAAGGCTTTGGAAAAACTATGTGTCTTAATTTCATCAGTAGAAACCAGAATAACCAGTACAAATTTTGCCCCCAGGATATGAGGACTGGGTAGGTTTGGATAGCCAAGAACTAGCTTGTGCCACTGAGCAGGACTCTGTAGAACTGAGATAAGAATTTCTGCTAGCAAGAAAGCTGGGATTCCAGGAAAGGTCCCCTTTTGTTGCAGTATCGTATGTAGTCCTAGGTCACATCTATGTCCTTTTCCTTGCAAACATGTTCTCTAATGGAATTAGGAATCTATATTTTCTATTTTCCTTTGATCAATAATTACAGAGGCCTCTAGTCTTTAGGAAATAATATTGTATAACACAATCTATAGACTTTAAATGGCCTTGGAATTTCAAGATTGTTGGAGCCCTTACACTTTCATGGTGAATTGAGATGGTACTCAGTTAATGGATTAACAAGAAGATCCATAAGTAAGCCCATTTATTTTAAGGTCAGTGTTTATACTTGAATGTCAAGCTGTTTTTAACCTAGTTTCACTTCACTCACAGTGTGCCCTGCTCTTCCAATTTGAATTAGCATGCCTACCACAAGACTCCAACAATATGGTAATGCACTTAATTCATCACTGCTGGTTAAAGATGGTTCTAACTTGTTGAATTAGTGGAATGCTATTGGGTTTGCAGCTTTTACTGGATTCCCCCTTTAATAAAATTAAAACATTCCCACAGTAAAAATAATATCATCCCCATATGAAGAAAACATGGGTTCAGAAAGCTGAAGAGAACAAGATTCTTTTTGGGCAGATATTCCAGAACCCTAAGAAATAATTCATTGATACTACCCCAAGAGTCATAATCCAGGACTTTTCTGTACATAACAGAAGTAAATTGATATGAACAGTTGTACAGCACATTCAGGCTTTATCTGGACACAAAGTTCAATGGTGACCCACAGTATGTTCAGTATTTCTCAGTGGTATTGACATTGTGCATCGAGGCTTCTAGTTACCATCAGAAAGGTCAAGTAGGAGAGTGGCCTCATTGTATAAAAGCATCACATCATATCTCATTCCTACTCTACTCTTTTATCAGGGTATCATTTAAGTTTCAGCTTAGAGGGGAAAGATCTCCATTATTGGGACAATTTTGAGCCCCTCAAGCATATGGGGGATGATCTGAGAATTCTTTGGTACTGATCACCTTGAGAAAAATGAAAATTCTGAGATGACTTTAGTAAAAAACCTCTTATTTTTATGGATTTCATTAAAGAGAGTGGGAAAAGCCTCACGTGTTATCTGTAATAGCAGAAAGACCTTACAGCAATTTTAATCATAAATATATTCAGATAACCAATCATCAAAAAGGCACAGTGTGAGATGCCTGGAGAATAGGAACATTTTGGGGAGCCCATGATCAGAGGGTAATTTTCTGAGGTCATTCTGAATGGTCTAGCGTTGTGAGAAAGTGCCTGACAATGTTTGACCAAATATCAAGATCCAATCACACCATTGTGTGGAAGGGAAAGAACTAGTTTAACCTGAGTAAGGTTTGGCTAGGCATCATTTGCTTCCTACTTGGTTTCCAAATTCCATGACCTTTATATTACATCAAATACTGGGAAGAGTACAAGAAACAATTACAATGCTCTTTCATCATGATTATTGGTGGGATAAACTCTGATGCTTCCTAAGAGCTTAATGATCTGTGCATATCCATCAATGTAAGTGATGCAGGATGTCCTTTTATATGTGTTTTTCTTTTTGGTTAATGAATAAATCTGGCTTTGACCTATGGCAGGGTGGAATATAGTCAGGGTGGAAGAGATATAGGAGGAGATCAGGTGGATCCCAGGAGAGGCCATGTAGCTGCTGAAGTAGAAGTACACCAGATGTTTCCATTAGGCCACAGCCATATGTTGATTCAAAGATTAATAGAAATGGGTTAATTTAAGATGTTAAACTAGTTAATAAGAAGACTGAGCTAATAAGCTAAGTGATATTGTAATTTTCTGTGTAATTATTTGGGTTGGGGCAGTTCAGAAACATAAGGGCAGTCTTCATTTACATGAAAGTTATGAACACTTTGCATTTCTGACTACTATATTTTAGGCAGAGTCCATGATTATTCATTTTAGCTTTTTATATTTTTCCCTCTACCTAGTGCCTTGTGAGGTCCCATGATTACAAGTTTTTTCCCCTAGCAGTCTTAGACCCTGGGACTATATGAGTCTATGGAAGCAGGGGGCATGCTCTAGGGCCTCACAGGATCAGTGGCTAGACCTGGAAGCTCAATTTATACTAAGTGAATGATTTGCAATCCCTTTGGTCATGGACAACAATTCTGACATCTTATTCACCACTGTGGAATATTCCAGACACCCCTTTTGGAAAAAAATGGGATATTTTTTAATCTTTGTGGTTGAAGTTTGTAATCATAGTTCCCACTTTCACTACACTGGACTGAATATGGGCAAATCTGATTCTCACTTTTACAGTGTCAGTGGTATAAGGATTATTTAATCTGGGCCCTTTTTATTCAAAGGTAAAACTTGAGAGTTTTTCCTAAAAAAAATGAATCCTTGAGACCACTTTTGGCAAAAGGGGAAAGTCTGCAGTAGGCTTTGTCCAAGGAGGGGAAAGTCTTACAGTTTCATTAGTAAAATAAATGGAGTAAGGTAACTTGAGGAGAGTCGAGACATTGGCTCTTTGTGAAAAGGGTAAATTTTGAGAACTGTGTAGGGCAAGGGTATATGTTGGAAAACTCTTGCCCACCAGGGGAGAAGTATCATGCACAATCCTGTTGTAGGTGAATGTTATTACTAACCCATTCATTGAAGGAAAGTCCCATTATTGCATTTTAGCTTCCAATACTTCTTTTGGAGCATTCTCCTCTTGTGTTGACTCTTGGAGAGTTTAGGGAGCAACAAGTGCTTTCTTCATTATGTCTGGATGCCTGTCAACAGCAAGATTTTTTTTTTCTATTTGACAGGTTGTTTTCTTATTCCATATATGGCCACATGATGGGGCCAGTTAATTTCTAGTGCTTGCATTGAAAAAGATAGCTTAGGATTCAGTTTCTAGTTCTAAAGTCATAACAGTGGCCAAAAACCTACAGTGGTGCAATGCATTTCACTAGCCACCTGTACCAAATATTAAAGGTTTAAGTCATTTTTATTTAGAGTGGCATATTTTGGAGGTACTTTGAAAACAGAATAAAATTCTTGAGAGTTTTTGACAGAATCCTACAAGGTAGGATGCAGTATGATTCAAAATAACATCTCTAATATCATCTTGTGAATAAAAGGAATGCATGAGTTTCCTTGATTCAAAGACAATGCTTCCTGATCTTCCCGGGATAGATGGATTAGGTGTAAGTACACATTCTTAATGGAGAGAGGATTATGGCCCAGTTTGACCCAGGAAGTTTCTCATGAAACCTTCAATAAACTAAGTATATATCGAGGTCTCTTGGAAACAGGACTACAGAGAACCTCTTCCTAGAATGGAAAATTATGAGACTCCCTTCAGCAAATGAGAAATCCTGAATGTCTTTATTCACAGGGAGGAGGGCTCCAGTCATATATGGTAGAATAATAATATGCAATTCACCCATGATCAAAGTGGAAAGTCCCAAGGCATCATGGGTAATGGTATAAGAGTCTGGCTCTACACTAGCATCCAGCTATTTTTCACAATGCAACCATAACCATACCCAATGCGAAATCTTTGAGAGTCTAAAGCAAATTTCATAACAATCTTCCAACAGACTAAGTAGTAATGCAAGCATTGATGTTTCCTCAAGGATGTGTTCAGCTGTACATATTTGTAAATATAGAAACAGTGCATTTTTTGAAAAATGATCTTGGAGACAGGGTGGCTTGAGAGGACAATTTTATCTTTCCACCTTCTGTCCTGTATCAAAAAGCAGAAAGTTTTAAGATCCCATTGATCACATATGTGTTTGTATGATTATCTTGGTCAGCAGGGCCAGATCTCAAGCAATCTTAGAGGAATGTGTGACATCAACATCGCAAAAATGTAAACTTAATGGTTTTTGGGACTTTAGGTATCCTAAAGTGCTGAAGATCATAGGGTGGAGGCTCTGAACATCCCTTTATACAGGGGTCAGTTTTGAGAGACCTTTCAATAGAGTTTGAATTTTCAGATTTCCTTTTGTGGAAACTGAACTTCTGAAATCCTCTTCCTGGATGGAAGTAGATAATTGGCTCACAAACCTTCAGTGAAGACCATGCAATGTCTGGTACTTGTTTTTACTTGGTGGTTTAAGGCACTCTAGGTCTGGCACTCCTGCAATGAGAAGAATAAAGACAGAGTCACTTGGGAGCAATGGGAATATATAAGAACCATGAAACACCAAATAATTGTTTTAGGTTATGGCTCATTGGAAAATGGGTTTAGGAAAATCTAAGTCTTAAGAGAGTACTGACATCTTGGTCCATGTACTGAAGAAGAATAATTGACTAATATTAACAGTAATAATAATAATAATAGGAGAATGAAAATTCTGAGCCCAGTTTAAGAGAGGAAACCTCTGAGACCCCATTATAAATGAGAGCAGAATCTCTTTTGGACAAAGGTTGAAAGTGCCATACACTATTAAAGGGGAATATTCTATTATATTTAATATTAATATTTATTATTTAATATTCTATTAAAGGGGAATATTCTGGGCATCTCATATAGTGGAGAAAGTTCCCAGCACTGATCATGATCTTTTAACTCTTATTCATAGTTTGTGTTCCATCTGGGAGAGACAAGTCAACAGGAATCTAGATCTTCTTCCAAAGACGTGGATGATTGTTCCTGCCAGCTAGGTTACTTCCTGTAGTTTGTGTTCACAGTCCTTATCTAGACAGAGAGTGTTAAAATCATTCCATTTTATATTGACTGATTTGAATGCAGATGTCAAGTGGTTCTATGCTTTGATTTGCTAAACATGCCTATGTGACCTCAAACAAGTGTAGACTAGTGTCCATTGTTTATAGAGAGAGTCTCCCATGGACATACACCTGAACAGCATGATGGAAGACCTATTAGGCCATACATGGAAGGTTTCTGGCCCCATGTTTTAAAGGGAGAATATTTTGGGAAGGTAAGAAAGAGCTTACAGGTACAGAACCCTCAGGCAGAAGATGAGGCTCCCAGGTTACCTTAGGAACTACAAGAAGGTGGAGCCAATATCTTATCAGGTCCAATGTCATCACACTATGGAATACTCATGTGTTTGGAGGTTCGGAAACTTCATTTCAAGCAATCAGAGTGGGTTTTTTTTTCCGATTTTTATTGATTCTGATTGAACATATTTCTCTATTTCCTCTCTGCATCTAACCTCCTCTTCAACCTTCTTCCAATTTTCCCATGCTCTCCATTTTCTCAGGAGATCCCCTTGGAAGCAAAGTGTTTCTTTTATTGTTTGGTTGGCAGTTCCTAGCCCTGTGGCCTTTTATCAGAAGCACAGGCATAGAAGACAAAATGGGACCACTCCAATAATGGTGAGACTATAAGAAGTAAAAGGGATTAATCAGGGATCAGATATTTATGTTTTTGTCCCAGGATATCAGTCCAGAGTGCTCTGACATCCCTTTGGTCATTTGACATGCCTGGACACCCATGTCAGAAAAGAAATATTAATATCTTCTCAGTTAGGAGAAATAGAGCTGAGGTTTCTGCAAATAAAGTTGGATTTTTGAAGGAAGCCAAGGATCACGGATTGCTTCTTTGTAGTTTACATGGCAAAAAGATGAACATCTGAGCGAGTCTTCATGTCACTGTCATGGTCAGTATACTGTTAATCAGATGGGTTTCTATCAGTACCCTTGAAGGGAAATGGTGTGTGCTAAAGTCCCCAGTTTCAAGGAAAGTAGCAAATATTACCACCAATCTTGACAGGGTGGCCATTTATTGTCAGAGTCTCTTCCATAGGATCAATATTTTGCCTACAGTTTACTGCAGTGGAAATCTGGGACCCATGTTTTAAGAAAAGTGTCTGAGGTTCACTCCATAATAACAGGAATTATATGGGCCCCTCAAATGAAAGGGAACATCTAAGCCTCCTTTGAACAAACTGGAATGATGTATGACTCCCTTTGTTCCAGGATGAAGATAAGATATCTCCTTTATCAAATGGAGGAGTGAGGACCCCTGTGAAGAAAGGGAGTTTCTGAGACCCATGAGGCAGGGGAGATATGATTAGAATGTGAAAATTTCATATAACCATGATCAAAAATTCAATTGATTTTTATAACCTATAAACTTCCAAAACTGCCCCTCACCATCTAACTCTTCTTTATAGTTTAGAATTTTTATATCTTTAGCTGAATCTGCAAAAGACAAAGCATCACTATCAGGATACTTTAAGATCCTGTGTAGGAGGCACAGTGTGATTGACTCCCAAGAATTCTGTGCAGTCAAACAGGACAGGGTATGACTGAGAAATCTATTCCATGGCTACTTTAATAAGGAAGCAGCATGGGTTCCTAGATTTGCCTACTCTTCTTGACTTCTGTAAACTAACCACAGGGAGTATTGCTCTTTGGTCAGTGGTGAAGTATTCCATGTGCCCTTCCTCAGAGGGAAATTTCTGAAATCCATTTGGGCCAAAAGGAGTATTTTTTGTCCTAAGTTATCAGAGCAAAATAAATAAATAAATAAATAAATAAATAAATAAATAAATAAATAAATAAATAAATAAAGTTTTGGAAAGGGAGACAGATCCTAGACCTTGTTGGGCAAATAGGATTGCAACTGCTTACCTTCTGTAGAGGAAAAGATCCAGGCATTCTCTAGTCTTTCTCCAACTCGTCAGTGAACTGTTGAAAGTTCTTACCCCTGACAACTCTTTATAGGTTTGTCAATGGCAATCAGAACGTGCTTCTTACAAGTTGAATTATAGTCCCTAGGTCTGTTCCCAACCCAAACTGTGAATAGCCTGCACTGGTGTAGACATTGAGGAGAAGCATATATCCTGGTGCCCTTTGAAAACAGATGATCTTAGATCCAGGGTACTTTTATTCTTTTTCCATGTAACTTCAATCTAGAGTCAGATTGCTGGTCAGAAACATATTTTGTAGTCATTCAGTTCCGAAAGAGAAGCTCTAGTCTCTATTATGTGGAAGACCTGAATCAGCCATGAACACATAGAGAAGCTCCCTTTGTTTTCCTAGTAATAGGGAGTCAATCTCAAGTACCTGTCAGCCAGGTCTTAATATTTGAGATTCTTTTTTTCAGTTAAAATGCCATTTTTTTTCACAACTTACTTTATCAAACAGGCATATCTCAGACTCCTACAGTAGAGACAATGGAAGCTGTGTTTCCTTGTTTGAAGACGGCATGTAAACAGGAAATCCCTCCTTGGTAAAGTAGGAAGAATCAAGGGCTACTGTGGTTGGAGGAAATAACTAAACCCTCTTCAGAAGAGAGTGCAAAGGTGTGATGCTTCTTCCATTAGTGAACTAACTTAATTTAGAAGGGGGTATCTAAGACAAGATAGAGTTGTTAGCTGGAGGCCTGAACTGTTCTGCTTCTGTAATAAATCTGAATTCCCAGTGTAAATTAGCAGAAATTCTAAGTGTCTCATTCACTTAAAAGGTTTGTATTTGTGGCGTTCTTGGGGCATAGTGAAAATCTGAGGCCTCTTTACTTCTCAAGTTATGTCTCAGGGCTTCCTTCAGCATCGAGGATGTGCATGCCACCCTTGTTACTGAAGTTGTAAGTATGGAGGTCCCTTTGGGCAATTACACATGTCTGAGTTCTCCCTGGTTCTCAGAGGAGAGTGTATCAATCTTCATTTTTGAACACAGGGTAATGGCTGAAGCTTTGTTCTTGACAGGTTATTAGTTTACTGGTAAAAGCTGTGAGTTAGTTACTTTGGCTCTAGGCAGAAAAGATTGAGGCCAACTGGGTCATTTGGGAAGATCTCAAACCCCCAGTTCCAAAGGGAGTGGTCAGAAGTTCCCTTCATCCATACATCTCTTTGGAAAATCTCTTATAATGTCATGGTAGGACTATAGCCTGCTTGAGAATTAGTGGAGTTCATTCTGCATCCTGGTTCAGTAGATATGTGCCTGAGCACCCAGTGAGTCCATAAAAATATTTTGAGGTCCACTCCTCTTGGGCCTGAAAGGACTAAGTGTGAGGCCTATTTGTCATAAAATCAAATGGAGAACCCATGTACAGAATTAGAATGTAGCATCCACAGACAAACACGGAGTGGCAGACACGGCACAGATGCGATGGATGGGGCAGACATGGTGCAGATGCTGTGGATGTGGTGCAGATGTGGCTGACACGGTGCAGACATAGCTGATGCAACGCAGATGCTGCAGACATGGCACAAATGACGGTGGACGCGGCACAGACTCGAACTTATATTGTTTGGTAGTCCAAGCTTGAAACAGTGAAGCCCACACTGAGAGCAGATCGTCCCACTACAACTAATTCAAATAGGGTAGTTTGGTGGCTGGCCTGCAGAGTGGTAGGCCTTTTGTTGGCTGGGTCCTGCCGGGGAGCCTGGTCCTGTCCCTGAAGTCCCTCCTAAGTGTGAGAGTGTTCTTGACCTGCGGCAGGACCCTGGAAATAGACCGGGGGCATTCCCCAACCCCCCTTGACTTGTCAGGTCAGTCTGCCGGGGCTGCTCCCCTCTGCTGTCGCTGCTCTCCCTCTGTTGTAACCTCTGGTCTCCCCTGGTTTATCCCAGCTTGTGCCCAGAGGCTTCCTTCCTTCTACCTCCCTTCCGCGGGGCCACCCAGTTTAGCCTGTTTGGGTGCTGGGTCAACTGCTTGAGGCAGAGGACAGTGGGAGTGTCTTTGTTTTGGTGGCTGGACTGCAGAGTGGCTAGGCCTTTTGTTGGCAAGGGGATACCTGGTAACGGGGAGACTGGTCTTGTTCCTGTAAGACCCTCCTGAGTGTGAGAGGGATCTTGGCCTGCAGAGGAGCCAGAAAACGAAGCGGGGGAATTTTGTAAGTGGGGCCCCTCCCCAGCAGGGAAATCTGATTCTGTTTTAGAAGACCCACTAAATAGCATTGGTAGGAGGAGATGGGCAAGCACCAAGGCAAGAATTCACCCAACAATCTGAAAAACAACATGAAAACATCAGAACACAATGACCTTACCACAGAAGGACCTGAGCACCCTAATACAGAAGAAGTCGAAATATTTAACATTATGAAAGCAATAGAGTCCCTCAAACAACATGTAAAAAAAAATGCCAGTATAGAAATGGATGAGAAGTATAACCAAAAATTTGAAGAAATGAGTAAACACATAAATGATACCCTGGGAAACGAAGAAAAAGAAAACGATCAAACAGGTAATGGAAACAGTTCAAGAATTGAAAACTGAAATGGTAGCAAGGAAAAAAAAAAGAAAAAAAAAACTGAGGATGGGCTGGATATGAAAAATCTAAGTCAATGAGCAGAGACTACAGAAACAAGCATAATCAGGAGAATACAAGAGATAGAAGAAAGAATCTCAGATTCTGAGGATGCCATAGAGAAAATGAACGCACTGATCAAAGAAAACAGCAAAGCCAACAAATTCTCATCACAAAACATTCAGGAAATATGGGACACAAAAAAAGGACCAAACCTAAGAATAATAGGGATAGAAGGAGAGGATTCACACCTCAAAGCCCAGAAAATATTTTTTTTAATTGAGAAAAGGAAAAAAAAAGTTTCTGCCTCCACCCAGCCTCCCATTTCCGTCCCCCTCCTCCCACCTTTCTCTCCCTCCCCCCACTCTTCTCCCACTCCCCCCATTCCTCTCCCCCTCCCTCTCCAATCCAAAGAGCAGTCATGGTTCCCTGCACTGTGGAAAGTCCAAGGTCCTCCCCCCTCCGTCCATGTCTAGGAAGGTGAACATCCAAACTGGCTAGGCTCCCATAAAGCCAGAACATGAAGTAGGATCAAAACGCAGTGCCATTGTCCTTGGCTTCTCATCAGTCCTCATTGTTCGCCATGATCAGAGAGTCCGGTTTTATCCCATGGTTTTTCAGTCACAGTCCAGCTGGCCTTGGTGAGCTCCCAATAGAGCAGCCCCACTGTCTCCATGGGTGGGTGCACCCCTTGTGGTCCTGACTTCTTTGCTCATATTCTCCCGCCTTCTGATCCTCACTGGGGCATTGGGAGCTCAGTCCAGTGCTCCAGTGTGGGTCTCTCTGCTCTATCTCCATCCATCGCCAGAAGAAAGTTCTATGGTGATATGAAAGATATTCATCAGTATGTCTATAGGATAGGGTCATTTCAGGTTCCTTATCCTCAGCTGCCCCAGGAACTAACTGGGGACATCACCCTGGGCACCTGGGAGCCCCTCTAGGTTCAAGTCTCTAGCCAACCCTAAGGTGGCTCCCTTAACTAAGATATGTGCTTCCCTTCTCCCATATTCAACCTTCCTTTAACCCAATCTTCCTGTTTCCCCAAGTTCCCCCAATCCTCCCCTTCTCACTTTTCTCTCCCTGTCCCCCCTTATCCCCAACCCATCCCACACCCAAGATCTCAATTTTCTCCCCGGGAATTTTGTCTACTTCCCAAAGCCAAGAGGATAACTATATGATTTTCCTTGGGTTCACCTGCTTATTTAGCTTCTTTAGGTTCGACCTGGTATACACTCCGTGACCTTTTATTTATGACTAGAAACCAATTATGAGTGAGTACATCCCATGTTCATCTTTTGAGTCTGGGTTACCTCGCTCAGGATAGTGTTTTTCTATTTCCATCCATTTGCATGCAAAATTCGAGAAGTCATTTTTTTTTTTTACCTCTAGCATAGTACTCTAATATGTATATATTCCACACATTCTTCATCCATTCTTCCATTGAAGGGCATCTGGGTTGTTTCCAGGTTCTGGCTATTACAAATTAACACCCATGAACACTAGTTGAACAAATGCTTTTGTCATATGATAGGGCATCTCTTGGGTATATTCCCAAGAGTGGTATTGCTGGGTCCAGGGGTAGGTTGATCCGAATTTCCCTGAGAAATCAAACACTGATTTCCAAAGTGGTTGCACAAGATTGCAACCAGCAATGGATGAGGGTAAATTTTCCCTTCCCTCCACAGCCTCTCCAGCAAAGGCTATCATTGGTGTTTTTGATTTTAGCCATTCTGACAGGTGTAAGATGATATCTCAAAGTTGTTTTGACTTGCATTTCTCTGATTGCTAATGAGGTTGATCATGACCTTAGGTGTCTTTTGGCCATTTGAACTTCTTCTTTTGAGAATTCTCTGTTCAGTTCAGTACCCCATTTTTTAATTGGGTTAATTAGCATTTTACAAGTCTAGTTTCTGAGTTCTCTATATTATAGATCAGACCTTTCTCTGTTGAGGGGTTGGTGAAGATCTTGTCCCAGTCAGTAGGTTGGCCCTTTTTTTTCTTAGTGACAGTGTCCTTTGCTTTTCACAGAAGCTTCTCAGCTTTAGTAGGTCCCATTTATTCAATGAGGCCCTTAGTGTCTGTGCTGCTGGGGTTATACATAGAGAAGCGATCTCCTGTGCCCATCTGTTGTCTTATCGACTTCCCACTCTCTTCTATCAGGTTCTAGTGTGTTTCGGACTGATATTGAGGTCTTTGATCCATTTGGACTTGAGTTTTGTGCATGGTGATAGATATGGGGTCTATTTTTCATTCTTCAATAACAGCCAGTTGTACCAGCACCATTTGTTGAAGATGCTTTCTTTCTTCCAGTATACTTTTTGCTCCTTTATCGAAAATGAGGTGTTCATAGGTTTATGGATTAAATTCAGGGTCTTCTATGCAATTCCATTTGTCGACTTCTCTGTTTTTTATGCCAATACCACACTGTTTTCATTACCGTAGCTCTGTAATAGAGTTTGAAGTCAGGGATGGTAATGCCGCCAGAAGAACCTTTATTGTATAGGATTGTTTTGGCTATCCTGTTTTTCTTTTTTAATTTTTATTTTTCCATATAAAATTATTGTCCACTCAAGATCTGTGAAGAATTTTGATGGGACCTTGATGGGGATTGCATTGAATCTATAAATTGTCTTTGGTAGAATTGCCATTTTTACAATGTTGATCCTCCCAATCCAAGAGCAAGGGAGATCCTTCCATTTTCTGGTATCCTCTTTAATTTCTTTCTTCAATGCTTTGACGTTCTTGTCAAATAGATCTTTCACTTCCTTGGTTAGAGTTACCCAGAGATATTTTATGCTGTTTGTGGCTATTGTGAAAGTTGAAGCTTCTCTTATTTCCCTCTCTGCTTCCATATCCTTTGTGGATAAGAGGGTGACTGATTTTTTGGAGTTGATCTTGTATCCTGCCACATTAGTAAAGGTGTTTATCACCTGTAAAAGTTCTTTGGTGGAGTTTTGGGGGTCACTTATGTACACTATCATATCATCTGCAAATAATGAAAGTTTAACTTCTTCCTTTCCAATTTGAATCTCCTTGATCCCCTTATGTTGTCTTATTGCTATTGCTAGAACTTCAAGCACTATATTGAAGAGGCATGGCGAGAGTTGGGCAGCCTTGTCGTGTTCCTGAGTTTAGTGGGATGGCTTTGAGTTCCTCTCCGTTTAATTTGATGTTAGCTGTTGGCTTACTGTATATACCTTTTATTATATTTAGGTATGACCCTTGTATCCCAGGTCTCTCCAAGACTTTTATCATAAAGGGATGTTGAATTTTGTCAAATGCTTTTTCAGCATCTAATGAAATGATCATATGTTTTTTTTTTTTCTTTCAGCTTATTTATATGATGGATTACATTGATAGATTTTCATATGTTGAACCAGCCCTGCATCTCTGGGATGAAGCCTACTTGATCATAATGGATAATTTTTCTAATGTGTTCTTGGATTCGGTTTGCCAGTGCTTTGTTGAGAATTTTTGCGTCGATGTTCATGAGTGACATTGGCCTGTAATTCTCTTTCCTGGTAGAGTCTCTGTGTTGTTTTGGTATCAGAGTAACTGTAGTTTCATAAAAGGAATTTGGTAATGAATCTTCTGTTTCTATATTGTGAAATGCCTCAAGGAGTATAGGTATTAGGTCTTCTTGGAAGTTCTGGTAGAATTCCGCATTGAAACCATCTGGTCCTGGGCTCTTTCTTGTAGGGAGGTTTTTTATAACATCTACCAATTCTTCGCGACTAACAGGTCTATTCAGATTGTTTACTTGTTCCTGGTTTAACTTTGGGATATGGTATTTATCTAAAAAAGTGTCCATTTCTTTTACATTTCCAGTTTTGTGGCATACAGTCTTTTGTAGTAAGATCTAATGATAATCTGAATTTCCTCTGTGTCTGTGGTTATGTCCCCGTTTTCATTTCTGATCTTATTGATTTGCATATTCTCTCTCTGCCGTTTGATTAGTTTGGATAGGGATTTATCAATCTTGTTGATTTTCTCCAGGTACCAGCTTTTTGTTTCATTGATTCTTTGGATTGTTTTCTGTGTTTCTATTTTGTTGATTTCAGCCCTCAGTTTTATTATTTCCAGTCTTCTACTCCTCCTAGGTGAGTCTGCTTCTTTTTTTTTTTTCTAGAGCTTTCAGTTGGGCTGTTAATTCTCCAATGTGTGCTTTCTCTGTTTTCTTTAAGTGGGCACTTAGTTCTATGAACTTTCCTCTCAGGACTGCTTTCATAGTGTCCCATAAGTGTGAGTATGATGTTTCTTTATTTTCATTGAATTCAAGGAAAACTTTAATTTCTTTCTTTATTTCATCCTTAATCCAGGTATGGTTCAGTAGTTGGCTGTTGAGTTTCCATGAGTTTGTAGGCTTTCTGGGGGTAGCATTGTTGTTGAATTCTAACTTTAATCAATGGTGATCTGATAAGACACATGTGGTTACTATTTTTTTTTTTGTAACTGTGGAAGTTTGCTTTGTTACCGAGTATGTGGTCAATTTTCGAGAAGGTTCCATGGGCTGCAGAGAAGAAGGTATATTCTTTCCTATTTGCGTGGAATATTCTATAGATGTCTGTTAAGTCCAATTGATTCATTACCTCCATTAATTCTCTTGGTTCTCTGTTAGGTTTCTGTCTGATTGACCTGTCCATTGGTGAGAGAGGGATGTTGAAATCTCCTACTATTAGTGTGTGCGGTTTGATGGCTGCCTTGAGTTTCAGTAATGTTTCTTTTTTACGTACGTGGGTGCTTTATATTAGGGTCATAGGATATTCAGGATTGAGACTTTCTCTTGATGAATTGTTCCTGTTATGAATATAAAATGTCCCTCTCCATCTTTCTTCTGATTGATTTAAGTTTGAAGTCAAGTTTGTTAGAAATTAGTAGCCACACCTGCTTGTTTCTTAGGTCCATTTGCTTGATAAGCCTTTTCCCAGCCCTTTACTCTGAGTAGGTGCCTGTCTTTGTGTTTGAGGTGTGTTTCTTGTAAACAGCAGAATGTTGGGTCCTGCTTTCTTATCCAATCTCTTAGCTTGTGCCTTTTTATAGGTGAGTTGAGCCCATTGACATTAAGTGATATTAATGTCAGGGGTTGTTAACTCGGCCCATTTTTTTAGTAGACCAGATTTTGTCAGTCCCTTCTTTGAGTTGCGCTGATGAGGGGTCTCTAGATGTCTGAGTTATTGTGGTCATTGTTGGACTCCTTGAGTTAGAGAATTTCTCTTCTATTACTTTCTTGTAAGTCTTTGGATTTGTGGCTACGTATTATTTAAATTTACAGATTTTATCCTGGATAGCCACATAGCTAGCTAACATAAAATATCTTGGGGTTAACTCTGACCAGAGAAACCAACGATCATTTTACAAGAACATTTAGGATTTGAAGAAACAAATTGAGGGAGGATACCTAGAAAAATGGGAAGCGGCTCTCCCTTGCTCTTGGATTGAAAGGATCAACATAGTAAAAATGGCAATTCTCCCAAAGTCAATCTTTGGATTCAATGCAAATATCATCAAAATTCTTCACAGACCTTGAGAAGAAGTAATAATTAACTTTATATGGAAAATCAAAAAACCCAGGATAGCCAAAACAATCTTTAGCCAAAAAGGGTCCTCTGTGCTCTGGGAGATGACATTGCTTGCTGACTTCAAAACTCTACAGAAGTTCACTGAATTGAAAACCAACTGTAAAGTGACATAAAAACAATAGGTCACACCAATGGAATCAAATGAAGACCGGACTTTAACCCACAAACCCATTTATCACCTGATTTTTGATAAAGGAGCTAATAGTTACAGCATGGAAAAGGAGAGCATCTTCAACAAAATCATGCTTTGTAAAACTGGATGTCAATCTGTAGAAGAATGAAAATTGACCTATATCTATCACCATGCACAAAACTCAAGTCCAAATGGATTAAAGTACCTTAATATCAGTCTGAACACACTGAACCTGATAGAAGAGAAAGGGGCATGTACTCTACAACACATGGACATAGAAGACTACTCTACGATCCATCTCCACAGGACAAACAGGGCATTTTGAATACAAATTTTCTGTTTTCAGAAACAGAGAGTCTTAGTGCCATTTTGGGGAATGCAAAAAGGTCCACTGCTCTTGTGGAAAGCACATGGGATATCAAGAGTCAACTGAGGGAATTAGAGAAGCACACAACATTTTCCTGATAATATCTTCTCATGGGATTTAGAATATCAATGTTTTGCAGGGCAGGAAGCAGTGTGATCAATCTCCAGCATGCTAAGGAGGGCAATTCTCAGCTAGGTTCTGAACCAATTCAGCTAATTCCTTCTGACTACTATTATTTCTTTATTTCTCTTTTTTTCTGCTGATCCAGTTGTTCACATATACTGTTTGTGGGGCACTTGTTAGATGTTGTAATGCTCTAGAACTTTAGGCACCTAGGTTGATTTATTTTTGGACAGGAAACTTTGGGGGTTCGGAAGATTTGATTAGAAACACTCTGAACCTCTAAGACAGAGGAAATTGATCTTTCACCCACTAGTAGGTCGAGGGCAATATTAGTCATAAAAAAAGCACATGCTATTCTCGTGGGTAATAATAGATTGTATATCATGCTTTCTATGGAACAAACTTCTTATTACATAAACAGATGGCACCTCTGCCTTTTTTATACTCACATGGACCAACCTGTTGCCTTAATGTGCATCTGAGATAGCCAAAAATGGAAAGCCAATGTTTAATGGGCATTTGATGAGAATGAAAAGTTATAAACTCCTCTGTTATTAATGTGGTCCAGAGAGCAGGAAAATATGAGGCTGGCCATTGTAAATAAGAATATTGTAAATATGGCATGATAAGTGAGTAGGACCCACTACCCCCCCCTTGATGTGAGCATCTTTAGAACTTCAGTTTGACATGCTTGTAAGGTTTGAAGCCTCCATGAAGCAGAAGGATTGTGTTTGTGTCTTCCCTGAAGCCAGATGTTGAAGTTCTAAACCAATCTAAATTAGAGGGCACATTTCTGGAATTCCCTTTGATCACTAGGAGCAAATCTGAGGGTCAGTGAGTTAAATGTGTGATTCTTTTTGAGCTCTCACTCAGAAATGAAAGCATTCTAGAAGCTCTGCCTTGGTCATGGGAAAATCTGAAGCCCCTTTGGTCACATTGATATGTTCCTGATGCCTTCTTGAGGGGGAAGGAAAGAACCCCTAAAGCTTTTTTTAGTGAGGTCCCATTACCTTTTATTCTGACATGATCCTCATCATAAGCATTTCATAAACACAGGTCTAAATGCAGAAAAAAAAATCCAAAATCAGGCATCTGAGAAATTCATTTGGTTAAACACATTTCACTGATTTAAATAGCAGATCTTCAAAGCTAGAGAGATGGCTCAGTGATTAAGAGCACTGCCTGCTTTTCTAAAGGTCCTGAGTTCATTCCCAGCAACCACATGGTGGTTTACAATCATTTGTAATGAGATCTGGTGCTCTTCTGACCCGCAGGCAGGCAGGCAGGCAGGATAATACTACTTTTTTTTTCCCCAGTGGAATCTATTCAAGACTGTATGGGACTGAACATGATTATCTATGGCCTCCTAGGACAGATGGGTTATTTATACGGATCCCATGTTCATACTGAAAGCCTGTGCATCTGCCTTGGTAAGTGATGGAAGGTCTCAGTTCCACAAGTTCAGGTAGCGATGTCGGAAATTTCCTTGGACAACAGAGAATGATGTGGCACTCCTTTTTTGGAATTAGTAAATATATGAGTCCCATTGTACTTAGAAATCCAAGCCTTGCTCCCTTTCTCTGCCACCAGTGGAAATTTTCCATCACTAACTTGGATAGAAAGTGTGTGTATAAAATCCTGCTTTGTTGAAACAGGATGTCTGACAGCATTGCTTTTGGGCAGTGAGAAAGACATGACTCATGATTATCAATGGAAATGTCTCCATCTGTAGATGAAAGCTTCCTTTTGCTTCAGTGGAAGATTTGATAACTTCTTGAGTATATGGTGAATGACTGAATCTTTATCCTGGTATAAATCGAACTAACACTGAAAGTCCCATGAAAGGAGATGAAGAATGTCTTCATGAGAGGGAGTGTTGCCATGTCTTTTTCTGTAAGCAAGTGGATGCTTCTATATGCTCTCTTTTTGAGTAACATTTGGTTTCTTGTCCTTTTGGCAGATGAAGCATGTCTAAATCCTCTTTGTGCACAAAGAGATGCTTACAGTCCCCATGTTCTGTAAGTGGGAAGCATGAACATCTGCTTTGTTAGAACCTGTTCCAATATAGTTTTGTTAGATCTTGGAATGTTTATGGCTGCCTTGGGGAGAAGCAATACTTGTCCCACTATCCTCATGAGATCATGATAGATCTGCAGACTCCCTTAAGAGATGGAAGTTTTCTTTGCATTCTTGAAGAGTAGCAGCTATTGGTTTCTGGTCACATTTGGAGCATGGATGCTTGGACTCTGTTTTGGACTAAGAGCATATTAGGCAGCCCTCATGTTCTGAATGGGAAGACATCTGTGTTTCTTCTTTGTTAGGAGGGGAACTGTCCTAATTGATTTTGGTAGATTTGGAATATCTTGGAATTCTTTGAGAAGAGGGCATCTGAGGCCCTCCTCTCAGATGTGCTGATCTCCAATCGCAGGAAGTAGTAATGAGCTCTCTTTGGGCACAGTTTTAACCCCTTAGAGCAGCATGTTTAGAAACCTAATCTCTGCCCTTTTAGGAGAATGGTGAGATTTCAAGCCTTCATCTTCTGTTGGGAGTAGATTTGAGGCATGATTCTTTCGAAGCAGAAATGTTTGATTTGTGTTCTTTGATTTCAAAATGTTTGGAAATCACATTGTAAAGAGGGACATCTTTGATACTTTAGGAGGGTAATAGATCTGAATTTCAGTTCTGATGGTACATGAATAGTATCACACACTCCTCACTGGAGGAGAACAGATAAATGTGAGTCCTTTCTAATATATATATATATATATATATATATATATATATATATATATATATATATATATATGAATAGAATCTGTCATGTATACAAGTGAACATTCCCAAAGACTCCATTGAAAAGAAGTTTCCACTCCTTCTTTTGGGTAGATGAGAGTATGGCTCTACAAGCCCTTGGGAAGGTGTGGGATTTCCAAATGTATCATAAAAGAGGTTTTGAGGGCTCCAGATTCTTGTGTTTATATACTGAAAGGCCTAGAGTAAAATTTTCAGAATCCCAATGAACTTAAGAACCCCTAAAAAGGGTGATAAAGTTTCTAGAGCACTCTGATTTGGAAGTCTCTCCGAAGTCTTACAAACATTTGGCCTTTGGCAAAATTTCTGAGTTCTCTGGTGTTGGAAAGTTCCAGAGTCTGCACTGAAAGAGGTTGATATTCCTAGGAATCTTGGGAAGAATGTGCAAGTTTCTTAAAGCCCATTGCAAGAAGATGGTATTTCTAGAAAACTTTTGGGTAAAATGGTGGTGGTGTTTCTATTATCCCCTCAATCAGAGTGAGAGAAGAGTCTAGCATTCCTGGATCAGAGTGACTGACTATCTTAAAGGCTTATGGTTCAATGAATGGCCCTAAAGCCTCTTGGATGACTAAGAATTATCTGAAGATTTCTTTAGCAGATGATGAACATCTAAGTGATTCATATGCTGATACAGACAGTCCCAGAGCCTCTAATGAAAGCAATGGATTTCCTGTATGGTTTGCTGATGGGATTTGAATTTCCTTGTACACACGAAGATATTTCCTGACAACCTTTTTGGTGAGGAGGGAGAATGAACAAGTCCCAGATGCGGGTAGAGTGGGTCTTAGGAAAACCTTGGGTCAGGAAGAGAAGTTCCCAGAGATTCTTCCAGAGACCCTGATAGTCTAAAATTTTCTTTTTTGATACAGATGGTCCTAGTAGTACTTTTGAAGCCAGAGAATAAAATTTTGAGAGTTTCTGGGGTAGATGGAAAAGTTTCTGAAATTCGGGTGGCAGTCTGATATATTACAAGCTTCATGGTAGGTGACAAAGTTTCTGATGTCTCTGCGTAAGGGGAGCCTCTTTTAGACTCTGTACTGAAAGGAGCCATTGTGCTAGAACATTTTGGGCATGTGCTGAAATTTCTATATTACTCCTGGGTGTAAGATGCCTTTTTCTAGAGTGCTACTGGGTAGTTGGTGGTAAGTTTCTGCTGGCCCTTTGAATATTCAGAGCATCCAAAATTTCTAGATAGGATAATGATGGGAGATGTAATGACTGTCTTGAATGCCTTTGTTCCAAACAAGGCCTGAATCATATTTAGGTGACAAGGAAGTATCTAGAGACCCAGAAGCATTTATTGAATATGTATCTGCTGATATAGACAATCTCAGAGCCTCTTATGAATTCATTAAATTTTGCTTAGGTTTGATGAGATGGTGAATCTCCTTCTACACCTAATGATATATCCTGACAACCTTGTCACTGAGAGGGGGAGAGTGACCCTGTCCCAGATGCAGTTGGAGTGGAACCCATAGATGCTTTGATCAGGAGGAGAAGGTCCCAGGGATTTTCAAGAGATACTGCTGGTCCTAAAATTTCTTTCTCAGATACAAATGGTCCCAGAGTACTTTGCTTGAAAATGAAATTTTCAGAGATTGTGAGGTAGATGGACAAGTTTCTGAAGTTCTTGTGGAAGAGTCTGATATCTTACAAGCCTCTTTGGTAGATGACAAAAGTTCTGATGTCTCTGGCATAAGGGGAGCCTGTTTTAGAATCTGCTGCACTGAAAGAGGCAGATGTGCTAGAGAATTTTGGGCAGGTGGTGAAGTTTCTATAATCCTTTGGGTAGAAGATGGTATTTCTAGAGTGCTATGGGTACATGGTGGTGTTTCTAGTGTCCCCTGAAATATTCAGATAGCCCAAGAACTCCTGATAATGTTTGCCTTGGATAAGGATTGCCCTGGATGCCTTGTTCAAAATAAGTGCCTGAAGACTCTTCAAGTGACAAGGAAATATCTGGAGAACCATGAACAAATGGTGAGTGTACAACAGACTCTTGTGCTGATATGGATATGTTCCTAGAGCCCTTGTGTAAGAGACAATAACTTTTTGGACAGTTTTGCTGCAGTGGTTTCATAGAAATCACCTTTCTCACATGAAGATAATTTTTTTAAACCTCCGTCTATTAATGAAATTCTATCAGGCCCCATTTGAGATGAGGCAGTTTTTTATAAAGTGTTGGTCAGATGGAGAAAATTCCAGAGATCTGTAGGAAATTGTTGGTGATCTCGGTATCACTTGTTCAGTTATAGAAGGGCCTGTGCACCTCTGGCAAATGTTGAAAATCTCAGTGTCTCAATAGTCCAACCCCGGGAGAGATTTCTCAAGTACTATAAATCACTTCATAAAATGGCAAAGGATCTGTGTCTCTTAAGCCAAATTTGGGAAGTACCCAGAAGCCACTCCAAAGAAGTCTGAATTTCTAAAACACTTTGAGCGCTAATAACAGTGCGTTACTATACACTTTTGGATAGGTAATGGAGTTTTCCTAGCACATTGTGTAGATAGTGATGTTCCTAGGAAAGGATCTTTTGAATATTGAGAAAGTTCACAATCTTGTGGAATAGATGATGAATGTGTAAAAACCTCTTGGCTAAGGAAGGGTCCAGATTCTCTTGAGAAATATGAACATTTCTAGATATTTTTGTTCAGATTTTGAATGTCCTACAAATGCTTGTGCTGATCTTGAAGTTCCAAGAGCCCTTTGCATGGATAATGACTCTGCTCAACACCCTTACTGAAGTGGCGATGATCCTAGAGTCCCTTTGGTAGCTATAAACAATAATGAGAACAATTGAGCTGATAATAAATATTGGGAGGTCCATAGTACAGTTGGAGTAGGTCTTAGTGAACATTTAAAAGATGGAGAAGATTGAACAGATTTTTTTGAGAGATGATGATTCCTGAATTTGTTGGTCAGAATCAGAAGGAAACAGAGCACTTTGGGCAGATAGGGAATTTCCCAGTGTTTCTAGGAGAGGTGTCAGAGTTTCTAGATTCACAGATAAAGATTCTGAGCATTTAAAAACCATTTGGGGAAATGTCAAAGTTTCTGATGACTTTGGAATCCATTGGGAATGTCCCAACTACCCTGAGAGTCAGCTTGAAGTTGCTGAGCACCATGCACATTTAAAGAACCTTCTATATCTTTCTGGAGAGAAGATGTTGTTTCTAGAGTAACTTGAGAAGATGAAAATTTTTACAATATTTCCAGGGCAGGGAAAAATGTGTTTCTTGTAGGACAGATGGTACTGTGCCACAGACCCTTGATTATAAGAAGTATCTTGCACGTTGTGGGGATGTTTGGATGATTTTGGAGACCTTTATTTATTTACTTATTTATTTATTGTTGGTTTTTCTGAGGCAGGGTCTCTCAGTGTAGCCTTGGCTGACCTAGAACTCTCTCTGTAGAGCAGGCTGGCTTCAAACTCAAAGAGATTCTGCTCTGCTCCCCAAGTGCTGGGATTAAAGACATGAGCCACCACAGCCTGGCATGAATTAATTTTTCAAATGTTTGAAGAGGTGAATATACTGAAAGCCTTGACTTGACTGTCACACACTGCACACAAGCATGGAATTATCATGCACATACATACAAATCTATACAACAAAAAAACAATATTAAAGGAAAATAATGTCACAAGGGTCTGATGTCTCACTTGAAATTACCATCCCAGTGAAGGCTCCAGAAAGGGCCATTTCTCTTAATTTCTCAACTTTATTAAAAAAAATGCTCTGTTTCAGACTTCACTTTGATTTCTTTTCAGGTGAGAAATATGGCAATGAGCCCCAAATGTTGGCTGTCTCTCAGGGAATATGGTGTTGAGCCCAAAATCATGAAGAGAACAATCAAAACAAGGTTTCCATTTAGAGCAGGACACAGGAGAAATAGAGCCACATTCTTAAATTCTGCAGAGCCCATGGTGCAGAATCTGATTCATTATATTCTCAGGGAGGGGTGGAAGATGGTCCCAAAAAGCCCTTCATTTCTCCATGAGCACTGAACTGGGGGAAATGGAGCTTCATAAGGTCATTACTTTTCCTGAACTGTTTTTGCTCTATGGAGAACATTGTGTCCTGCCTGCAGTCAAAGCAATCTGGACACCAGTCACATTCTGTCTCCCTCAAAAGTTGTTCACACATCCCTAGAACTTTCCCAATACACTTTTCCAAAATTCAGATCTCCCATTTTCTGTGTTTATGAGTTAGCCCCAATGCTTACAGGTCAGTGGGCTCAGACACACAGGAAATTCCACTTCAGCTTACTCTGACTTTAACCATCAGACTTTACATATTGGCTCTAGTACCTTTTGTCTTAAGAATACAAATCACTATTTTGAGAAAATGGGTCAGTTAGGAAAGCATCTGTCTTACAAGGATGAAGACCCAAGATCTATTTCCAGAATTTACCATTTACAACATAAAAAGGAAGATGGGATAAAGTGGTGGATCTATGGTTGTTGTGGGAGCTGCTGGGTTGCATTCCCTGCTCCTCTGCTCACAGCCGTCTGGCTAGCTTTAATGCCCGAACTAACAACACACAAACTGTATTCTCTTAAACACTGCTTGGCCCATTATATCTAGCCTCTTAGCTAACTCTAGCACCTGGACTAGCCCATTTCTAATGATGTGTGTAGCCCCAAGGTGCGCTTACTGGGAAGATTCTAGCCTATGTCCATCCTGGGTCTTGACTTCCTTGCTCATATTCTTGCTTCTTCTGTTCCTCATTTGGACCTTGGGATCTCAGTCCGTTGCTCCAATGAGGGTCTCTGTCTCTATCGCCATCCATCGCCAAATGAAGGTTCTCTCGTGATATGCAAGATATTCGTTAGTATGGCTATAGGATCTGACCATTTCGGGTTCTCTCTCATCAGCTGTCCAAAGACCTAGTTGGTTACATCTTTCTGAACCTCTGGGCACCCCTCTAGAATCGAGGCTCTTGCCAACCCTAAAATGAGTTCTTAAATTATGATATATACTTCTCTGCTCCCATATTTATCTTTCCATTACCCCAACCCTCCCATTTCCCCAAGTTCTCTCTATCGTCCCCTTCTCACTTTTCTCTCCCCATCTCCCCTTTCCCCCATCCCACCCCACCCCCAGTTCCAAAATATTTGCCCAGCAATCTTGACTACTTCCAATATCTAGGAGGCGAACTCTATGTTTTTCTTTGGGTTTTCCAGCTTCTTATTTATCTTCTCTAGGATCACAAATTATCAGCTCATTGTACTATTGCATGAGGAAACATTTTGAAGTACGAAATGAAATAGATTAAGCATTAATTTAAAACTAACACATGATAGGGACATTAACCATCCTGATCCTTTAAGACAATATGTCAATCAGCAAACTAGTTATATGCTAATTATATATTCTTCTCTGGAAACCAAGGAAGCTTATTTTTTTTAACATTAGTCTCTTATACTGGGCAGTCCCTAACATTTGGACTTGATTGAAGAAACATAGATTCCAGTATTCCATATATTCTATGTAAATTTTATTAACAACTTTCAATTTCAGAATATGCAGAGTGCCAAAAAAACTTGCAGTTATTCAGCTGTGTATTGACATCATTTCCATATGAATAAATCCTACTGAAGAGTATATGTGCTGGAAGGATGTGAGTGTCTATGAGGGTTATGGAGTTTGTACTGTCCATTACACCTGTGTGAATTCCCGAAAAGTGAGTATGTGTAAACAGAATATCTGTTTTGTTTTTTCTCCTGAACAAAAATTAGGATAATGATTGTGTGGATCTCATTGGAGGGATGGGAATATTGGGTGTGCTGATAACCCTGAAGTGTATAAATGAGGCTCTAAGTAAGCAAGGCAAAGGAGAGGAATGGGTAGGTTTTGAAAGCCATGGGTTGGTTATGAGACACTGTTTTGTAATGAAATAATTTTCTAAAAGAACTTCTTTTGCTGGACATGATGCACCTTTTGTGTGACAACTTGTTTGGTCAACATTTCCTGCTACTTAGAAGATATGTATGATCTCTACATCTTTCAAATTGATCTTGTCACCCCGATATCCAAAGGTTAAAACTTAAGTTGTGTTACATGAAGGATTCCAAATTGGATCTTTCTGAAATACCTGCAACTTCTTCGTGGGATGTGGATACTACAAACCCAGATGCTGCCAGCCTAGCTCATTTGTCAATGAGCTTATTTGCTTTGGCAAGTAAGAATGTGTGAGCAGGGTATTACTCAAACAACCATAAATTCCAAACCAACCTTACTTATATAACTTCCCCAATTACTACAGCAACTCTTAGGGAAGCACTTTTCAGGGAGATTGTGGGAGAAGTGTGTGATTAGGAAGATGATGCAGCTTGTTTGCTATTAAGACCTTCTGCTTGAGGGTGTCAATGACATATACATTTATGTGCCTTCCATTACTCGTTCAAGAACACATTGACATCCCCCAGGACAAAGTTTTCATGGGCATTATCACTACATCCAAAAATATAAACTGAGAAGTGAGCTGAATATGTTTTTATAATCAGAAAATGTTCGAGATTCAGTTTGGTACAGAAGAAAATAGAGACCCCCGTTGTACGGGATACATTGGCGACAACAATCAAAAGAAGCAGATTTTCTAAAAGTGAATGTTTAAGTTAGGGAAATATCTATCAGATTTGTATTGATTTTGTGTCATGAAACAAAGGATTCAGATACTCACACATGTTCTGTCAATACAAAAATAATAGTAAATGCATGAAAACATAAAGGGAAATTTTATATATATATATATATATATATATATATATATATAACTGAAAATTGTCTTGTGATAGCAAAGACGAAGTATAAGTGCTTAGTGCTCTGTATATCATGATTCAATATATTTTCTACCTTCCCTTGCGTTCCCAGGTTGACTATATCGTTGTTCAATCTCATCTTCAGATATATCAGTGTGAAGGAGTACATCTTCAAGTTGAGTGTTCACTTTACCAGTCTATCAGCATCTGTGTTTGAAATAATTATAGAAAGGAGCCAATGCTGGTGCCTGTTGTTATTTGATGACAACATTGTGCAGTTTGTATCCTTTGGACTCTGGAAAGATCATTACCCTTATTATATTAAGGTATTACAATAACTTACAATACCCTACTTACCATTAAAATACAAAAGTTTGAATTTCAATAAACATATATTCAAAAAATGTGCACCATAAAGATAAAAGAGGTATGCAGAGTAGTAAACTTTTTTGAAAACAGAGTTTTAATAACCATAGTCCCTACATGATGGAGGAGGGTCTGTGCATTACTTTCATTGGTTAATAAAGAAATTGGCTTGGCCTTAGATAGTTCAGCCCATAGGTGGGTGGAGAAGATGGAACAGAGGACTGGGAGAGAGAAGCCAAGTCAGGCAGTCACCATGAGTCTCCTCTCCAAGACAGTTGCAGGTTAAAATCTTTCCTGGTAAGCTACCACCTTGTGGTGATAAACAGATTATTAGAAATGGGTTAATCAAGATTTGAGATTAGCCCAGTAAGAGGTGAGAGCTAATGGGCCAAGCAGTGTTTAAAAGAATAGTTTCCATGTAATTATTTTAGGTAAAGCTAGCCAGGTTGTGGGACTCTCCTGCTGCTCCCTTCAACAGAGTGGCTGCCCAACTGGGTAACAAACTCCACGTAAACCTGAGAGAGCTTAATTTTAACTACAGAAAAAACAGAGTTTAACACAGCATTTTGCTCTTTGCTAGGACATACTTTAAAGAGATTTCGGGTTTCCGAAATTGTGGCAGAACAAAAAAGCTGTGGCCATTTTAAATGCGGCTTCCTGGGGCTCTGCCACCAGCATGAAATCCGGCTTTAAAGCATTCCAATAGCTTTCCTGCGGAGTGGATGTTTTTTTTCCCACTCAGGATTGGGAAGAAAGTATTTTTCTAAGACCATGCCTGCACTCCCCGCCTAGGCAAACTGGGATGAGGCTTAGGCAGGAGAGAGACAGGCAGAGTTTCTGCTTCGCCATGCAGACAGATGTTTCCAGGCTCCTCAGTGCTCTGCCTTCCAGATTTGGTCTAACTTAGGGTAAAGAGAGTTTCCTGTGCCTCACACTCTGTCTCAGTGTTAAAGTGCTGAGTGCAGCTCCTATCTGGCTGCCCCAGAGCTAGCATAAAATGGTAAGCCCTCTACTTTGAAATTGGATAGAGGTGGAGTCAATGTCAGAGCAGCCCTCTGTTCTGCACCTCAGAGGCACAAGTGGCTCCAATATCACAGCTTAGATACCCAAGCACTTAGCGATTTAAAGGCACAAATCAAGAAATGTTCCTGGGCAGTAAAAGAAAATTACAGATTCACAATAAAACAGATTCAGACATAAAAGACCTTTAAATGGGAAATAGTATTGAATGAATGTAAGTAGGCTTGGGGGGGGGTGGAAGAAAAAGAATAAAAAAGGGGTAAAGTCTTTTAAGAGACAGAGTACAAATACTCATAGATAAAAAGAAATAAAGAAAAATAAGCCAATAAAAATGGAAAATTCACAGTCTGGATTATGTGCATTGTGTTTTCTTTCGAAAAGTTTTTTACTGTAAAGGAGCTAAGTACAGAGAAACACTGATTATATGGGGTGCCAAGCTAAACTACAATGGATATCATTAGGGTTTAATGATTTCAGAAATTGGATCTAAGGATATGATGCTTTGGAGAGGGTCCTCTTTTGTTTTCACAGAGGTTGAGACCCTGTGGATTGCTTCTATCGCAATATGATATGATGGAACATGCCCTCCTTAATGGTTGCTTTGAATTTCTCTCAAAAAAATGACTTTGATTAACTGAAAACTGAGATGAAACTAGCACACAGGTTATACCATGAAAGAACTAAAATACAGCGCTCCCCATTCAGCATGAAGCAGTTTGGAGAGGAAATAACTGCACCCTTATTCCCAAATATTGTTTATAAATGTGCTTTTACATTTATAGGGGGATATGATATTGATATGAATATTTTGTACGTGGTATAGATTTTAAGGTCAATTTGTTATAAGTATATGTATTTCTGCTGTTGATTAAGGTATTGTGATTGTGAAGTTCATTTATAAATGTAATGTATAATTAGGAAATATAGGTTGTTGATGGACAATCATAAATAATAGTCAACTTTGTAGTGCATGTTAGTTAGATTTTCTAGATATATAGAGATATATTTGAAGTTAAATAGGCATTCTTCATATTTTTCAGAGACTATAGAATATGGCATTTGAAATGTTTTAATAACTTAGGGCTGTTTCTTAGTAAGGAGACACGTCTGCTCCCTGGCAGCATCATTCTACTTCAAGAGGAGATGGGTATCAAAGACCCTCCTAATGGATTAGTTAGCCATTTGGGCAAGAAACTGCTCTTGCCTGGACTGTTGCATGAACTGGAAACAAAGAACCTGCAGAGAGAGGACTGCTGAACTTGCCTAAATGTGAGCTGATATTTTGGGGTTCCTGATTCATGAAAGAATCTGTGAGACATTCTAAAGCACACAGCAAAAAATGACTGAACTATCTTTGGAATTTCCTGCTTTGTGGAAATATCTGCTGAAAATTATGGGTCTGTAGGCCAAATATGGATGCCCCAACAGTACAGACAAACTTTGGCTGACTGTCCAGCCAGTGTTGTCTCTCATTTCTAGAGAGTTTGGAAGTTGCTTACTTCTTGTTTACTTAGGTAATATTATATCCTTCCTAAAGTCTTTAATAGAGTTGAAGAATGAATATATAGTTATATTTTTCCTTAGTTATGATAAAAGATAAAATAGATATAAATATTGAAACTATAATTCTTGCTTGATAACAGTTTTGTTATGTGTAATTTTACTATGTTCAAATGAAAGCCTTTTTTTTTTTTTTTTTTTTTTTTGAACAAAAAAAGCAGAAATGATGGAGGAGGGTCTATGTGTTACTTTCATTGGTTAGTAAAGAAACTGACTTGGCCTTTGATAGGTGGGTGGAGAAGACAGAACAGAAGTTTGGGAGAAAGAAGACAAGTCAAACAGTTGCCATGATTCTCCTCTCTGAGACAGAGGCAGGTTAAGATATTTCCTGGTAAGCTACTGCCTTGTGGTGCTATACACAGATGATTAGAAATGGGTTAATCAAGATGTGAGAGTTAGCCAGTAAGAGGGCTATAGCTAATGTGCCAAACAGTGTTTAAAGAATACAGTTTCAGTGTAATTATTTTGGGTAAAGCTAGCCAGGTGGTGGAAGTGCCTGCGGCTCCTACTACCACTACTTGTTCCCTTCTCTGGTCCATGCCAGTTGGCTCCTAGATGTAGACAGAAACTAAATTCTTCTTTCAACAACATGGTTGGAGTCAGAGAAAAATATCATCCAAAGCCGACTTTGATTTTAAAGTGAGTCATCCCTACCAATTATACTGAGAAATAGGAAGATAGGTATTTTAGTTAGTGAGATTTGACCCTGCAGAGGATATTGCTCGAATTAGTTAGATATCTCTTTGCTTGGATACTCTTTCTAGGATATTGCTCTTTTTTTTATGCATATAGATATCCAGGGTCTCCTGACTTTTCAAAAATGGGTACTTTACTGTAAAAGGCAAAAATAACCCTGACCCAAACATTTCTTTTGGTTTCCTGAAAATCTAGTATTGTCACTTTATGTGTGAATGAGCTGTTATTCCTGTTCATCAATAGGTTTCTCCTTTTAACCGAAATTTTATTTTTTTTTCTTTTTATTTTTTTTGGTTTTTCGAGACAGGGTTTCTCTGTGGCTTTGGCCTCTTCTGGAACTAGCTCTGTAGACCAGGCTAGTATCAAACTCACAGAGATCCACCTGCCTCTGCCTCCTGAGTGCTAGGATTAAAGGAGTGTGCCACCACCGCCTGGTCAAAATTTTAATTAAATTTATTAGCATCCATAGATTTTCTTCTCTTACATGTAAAACAAAGGCAAAACACCTTTTCCCAACATAGCACATTTTCTAGTTTCCATTGTGAGGTTAAGACATACTTCAATTTTCCAGATGATTTAATTTGGAAGGTTTGGCAATTACCCAATATATCTCTGTAAAAATTGTTACTTTCTCATTAGCAATAAGAACATTGAATATTCTGAGAAATTGTCACACTCATATCCAAAGGGTCTTGTATTTTCAATAGTAGTACAGAGTGTTCCCTTTCCCACACAACCTCTCCAGCACAAGTTGTCATCAGTGTTTTTGCCCTAGGCTATTTTTACTGATGATCTTAGTGTTGTGTTGATTTACATTTCTCAGAGAATGTGGGAAAACAAAATTCCTTAATACCTAGTAATATCAAAAGAAAACCTCAATACTGAACATATATTTCCCAAATACAAGAGCAGCTTGATGGGGAAGGGTCTTCTGTTTTTGTGTTGATTTCATTGGTTAAATACAATGACTCTCTTGGCCCTTTAATAGGATAGAAAATTAGACAGGCAGAGTAGACTGAACAGAATTCTGGGAGAAAGAAAACCAAGTCAGGCATTCACATGATTCTCCCACTCCAGACAGAAGCAGATTAATATCTATCCTGGTAAGCCAGCGCTCATGGTGCTACACAGAATATTAGAAATGGGTTAGATCAATATGCAAGAGCTATCAAAATAAGAGGTTAAAGCTAAAAGGCCAAGCTGTGTTTAAGGAATCTGTATTTCCTTTGTAAATATTTTTGGGGCATAAGCTAGCTGGTGGCCAGGAGCTCGGCACCAGGAACACGCCTCCCTGCTCCTATTTCAACAAGCAACCTTTTCATATTTAAAAAAAAAAAAAAAATACTTGTAAAAATTAAATCATAAATCAAACCCCACACTAATAATGGGATACTTCAAAACATCTCTCATCACTTGACTGGACAGTCAGACAAAAAAATAAACAGAGAAATAAGAAAAGTAACAGAGGTTATAACTCAAATGGACTTAACAGACTTCGTATAGAGTATTCCATCCAAACACAAAAGAATAACCTCCCTTCTCTGCACCTCGGAACATTCTCAAATACTGACCACATAATCAGTAACAAATCAAATCTCAAAAATTGCAAAAAAAAAATGTAATAACCCAATATACCTTATTAGATCACCATGGTTTAAAACTAGAAGTCAGCAGCAATACTAATTCCAGAAAAACACAAACACAAGGAAATTAAACAATGCTCACCTGAGTCATCAATGGGTCATGGAAGAAATGAGTGAAATTAAAGTCTTTCTATAATTCAGTGAAAAATGACTTCAAAACATTCCCAATTTTATGGGACACAATGAAATGAGTTTAAGAAGAAAGCTCATGCACTATATTTACTATTTAAAACATGGGAAATCCTACACTAATAAATTAATGGAACATTTGAAAACTTTACAGCAAAAAGCACATAAGAGATTCAGACAGCAAGAAATAATTAAATTGAGAACTGAAATCAAAACAGAAAAAAGAAAAACAAAGAAAACAATACAAAGAAATGAAACAAAGAGTTTGTTTTTTTGAGAAAATCAACTCAATAAAAAAAAATTATAGAAACAACCAAAAGGCAGAAATAAAATACCCAAGTTAACAAAAATAGCATGAAAAGAGAGACATAAAAACAGACATGAAGGAAATACAGAGAATCATCAGGTCATATTTAAAATGTCGAGTGGATTTTTCCCTATGACTAATACATAATGACTTTTTTATTTCTTTTGACTGATTCTTAGTTATAAGTCCATGTTGTTTGATATTAGGATAGCTACATCCATTGATTCTTAGATCTAATTGATTAGAATATTTTTCTAGTTCTTTACTCTGAGACAAGGTCTGTGTTTGAGGTTGAGATGTGTTTCTTGTATGCAGAAAAGGGATGGATTCTGTCTTGGTATTCAATCTGTGCCTTTTTATATTTGAGTTCGAGTCCATTTATAATATTGGATATTAATGACCAGTGATTGCTTTCATTTGCTTAATTGGTTGTCATTCGTTGATGATGTTAATTTGTGCATTTTCCCCTTATTTGAGATTTCCTGCTATGAGATAATCATTTTTTTTCTCTGTTTTTGTTGATTTGTTTGGAGTTTTCCATTTTTTATTTTGTGCAGGTCTGGGTTTTTAGATAGGTATTGGTAAAATCTAGTTATTTCACTGAATATCTTCTTTTGTCCTTCTATGGTGATTGAAAGATTTGCTGGATATAATTGAAAGTTTTGCTAGGTATATTAGTCTGGGTTGTCATCCATGGTCTCCTTATTTCTCCATTACCCTTGAAAATGACATTCTGGCTTTCATTGTCTAATGAGAATGCATTCAGTTGTAATTTGATAGGTGTATCTTTATATTTTACCTGCTCTTTTCCTTTGCAGATCTTAAAATTCTTTCTTTATTCTAGTATTTTTAGTGGAGGTTTTTCATTTTTTTTTTTCTTAAAAAAAAGAAAAATATCCTACAAAACAATTTGCTAGATATCCTTTCTTTTTGTGAATTCTACAATGCTTTAAACTCTTTGGATATCAAGGAACTGTAATGTTTCCAGTACAGTTATGCAGACTTCTATGTATTAATAATTATCCCTAATTAAAGAGTCTTACTTAGCCGGCCGGTCGGGGCGCGCGCTTTCCCTCCCGCTAGGCGAGGCCGAGGCGGGCCTCTCGGGGACGACCCCACTCTTCTCCACAGCTCACCACGACCCCCACCACAAAGAGCCCCCCGCGCAAAAAACAAAAAAAAAAAAAAAAACTAAAGAGTACTGTCTTAGTTTCAGGCCCCTACCACTTGGGGACTTCCTGGATTCTTCTTTCCTAATTTAGGGCCACATCCCAACTTCCCATGTTTCATCTTCTACTATTCCCTTTCATTCATTTTCAGGTTTAATCAAGTCTTTTGTTAACTATCTTTTTTTTTTTTTTTTTACTTTCTGACTTTGATTTCTATTCATGCTTTACGTATTTTTTTCTTTTTTTTCTTTGTAAATTTTGACTGCCTTAAAGAGATCGAAGTATCAATTCATGAAGCATGGACATGTCACACAGTATATGTTCATGCAAAAGCCCTTACCCGTGATATAATGTGATGGGAGCTCTTTATAAAAAATTACAAATTAAGATCTTGGTTTTTTTGCTTGTGCAATAGTTAACACTCAAGTTACAAAAACAATGTATAATCTCAGTCGGGCAGTTTTCTATCCATGTTTTTTTTTATATCTAGATAGCTTCTTTGTGATTGTACTTGGAATCCTAGGAAGAATATTATCTGCACATGTAGCTTACATAAAATTGACCATAACATGTTTCCTTCACAAAATATGCAACATGGTAAGATAAAATGTATTCTGTTTGTCCTTAAAGAGGATTCCAACACTCCATAATGGAGAAGTATCGCTCTCAGACTTTTGAATTGTAGGGATTCCGTTGTCAGACTTACAACTTTTCCATGTTTTAAGAAGGTTGAATTCTGTATTATTTGGAAAATAAACATAAACACATAAACATAAATAAACATGGGTTTTTATTCTCAATCTTTGTGGAGACATATTAACACTTCTCAGGCAATAACATGCATTCATATTTCATTTCTAATTTTTTTACTTGTTTTATGTATCAAGAATTTTCCCCCTAATCCTCCCTTTTGATATCCTCCTCCACCCACATACTAAACATTGCCAAGCCCAATACACTCTTCGTTTCTCAGAGAACCGGGGCTCCTATGAGAGTCTTCAAAGTAGCATATTAAGTTGAGAATAACTTAGATCCTTCTCCATGCTTAAAGCTTTGTGCTGTTATCCTATGTTTGTTTCTTATTTCCACAGGGTCATCTCCTGCACCAGGATTGATTCTGTCCCCAATCCCAGAGGTTTCACAAACAAACAAACAAAAAAACATACATAAATATAAACCTGCAAGAGTTTCTACTCTTTAATCAATAATCTCCTCTTTTGACAACAGGGAATGGCTATTGGTTCACAATGTCGAAATAAATTTTTCAAAGGAATGAATTCAGAGAAACTACCCTTTGAGTCCTCACAGCTAGTCTTTTATGAGAAAAAGACACTTGACTGCAACAAATGGTGTTCTTGACTTGGTTTGTTTGAGGAGAATACCATGCCTTTATCGACAGATGTCAGTCTTTTTCCATGGATCTTACCAAAGTTCTCCAACAGTGTTCAGCTTTCGTCTATGGGCTCATGGAGTTAGAGAGGAGGAGTCTTTTTCTTGGGATAGAAAATACCTTCCTTAAAGAAAAAAGGCAAATTATCAAATCTAGAGAAAACCTGTCACTTCTGGTTACATTTGTGAAGGAATATATGTCAGCATGTATGTATTGTGAACATCCAGATTTTTGGTGCCTTACATTTGTGCTTGTGGGGTGTTTGTGTTCATCTGTGAAATGAATGTGTGGATTTTCTCTCCTTCAGTTTGTGACTTTGTGTTTAAAATGGAACACACAGCTCTCATCCATTCATTTTTTTTTCATTCATAGCAGGTCTAGTTTCCCAAAAAGAAAATTGCTTGAAGTATACATATCTTCAATTTGATTGATATAGGGTTGAAAAAAGTAAAGAAGTTTATAGAGTCATAATGTTTGTTCCATTCTGTAGATATGAGAACTGCAAATTATATAGAATAGATCTGAATGCTCAATGTAAATATCCTAGATTTGTATAATGATAGCTTCACTGATAATATACTGGGCCACATTTCTTGTTGGTAGCTGTGGATTGTAGAGAATTTAAAATTAGTTATAAGATAGAGGGGAAATTGTGTCCTTTGGACTAAAGTAAAAGTGGATATAATGTGAGGACATGAGTGGGTGTGGTTGATTTAAAATTTGGAGGTAAAGATTACTATAGTGAAATGTAAATGGTTGCCTGGTAACAATGGCAGAATTCTCTCTACCTGGACTCCAAGAAGCACAGAAGAACAAGATTCGGTGTTATTTACTATATTTTATTCTCCATAGGCATGTGCCATTTTACAACCTTTTTAATATCAACATGCATTGGAAGTGAATTTCCTAAACAACCCAAAAACAAAACCTTGGACATTGGTTACTAAAAGTGTTATCTAAGGAGAGGACACCTAATCTCAGTGATTTAGAGTCTGTGAAGAAAGCTATTCAAGCCATAATGGGTGTATGTTCTCATGAGAATTAATTTTGAGTAAGATACATAAGTAAATCAACATTATCTCCAAAGGGTTAAGTTTTCCATTTCCTGTGTTCCAAAAAGTTTTAAACCATTTCTTAGTAGCGTGAGGGTGTTTTGAAAGGTTTTTTTTTCCAAAATGGAACAAATGCAAAACATACACTATCTGAAGGGTTTAGGAAGCTTGGATCCAGAATGTCAGTACCTTTACAAGAAATTTTAAGTTTTTATATATCCCATGTGATTATGGGTTCCCGATATAGCTAAGTTCTTCTTAGCTCAGGTCCTGGAGTGCTATACATCACTGTGTGTTACTGTTGTATATGAGACTGGTTGCTGTATCTTGTTCCACTGTTAATGGTTTCTGAGACCACTGTAGTTTTTACAAATTAAGAAGTTATTTTTCTTTATATTTTGTATATAGTGTTTCAAGATTTGTGTTGTAATTTCACTGTAGAGACAAGATTGAATTAATTGAACACCGGTGTCTATCTTTGTCTATGGCAGTGGTTTTGTTTGTTTGGCAGGTCAAGGGGACCAATTATTTTTCAAAATGAACCAAGTGAGTAAAACCAAGTCATACCAGCTTAGACTTCTTAGTGACATGTTACCTTGAAGCAGAATTGTTTAACTTACTCTATGCAGTACTTTCCTTTCTTCCCTTTTCATTGTTTCAATTGAAATAAATCTTTGTTTTCTAGGAGAAAGGTAAAGTTCATTCTGCTTGAAGTTTTAAGTATTTAATCATCCAATAGACCCATTTTAATGTCCAGTTTTTCAGTTCAGATATGCAGACATCTAGAGTTCTAGACCAGGATGAGACAGAAATCATATTCTCTGTGTTTTCTTTTCTCTTTTTCTTCTGGCCATTTAGATAGAAAGCAACATCCTTAAATCCAGGAAACTATATATGGATACTGGAAATAGCAACCTTACCTGAACTCTTTTCATGGCTTCATGCTTGAGAAAATAGAATCACCCTAACTATTCAAGCACCATATGTAGTCCCTGGGTTATTTATGGCCTCTCTAAAGACTCCATTTTTTTATTTTTGGGTCTCAACTGGATTCTGGTTATTCTAGATTCTATCTTTGGAGTTTTAATGCAAACCATTGTTTTGTGTAAAGTGAGTTTTGTATAATTTTAAGATTATATTGTGATTATGTTCTTTCTCCCCCGTGGAAGAAGTCTGTTCCCCGCAGCCTAAGCCCCTGGGCTCAGTAACCTTTGCAGAAAGCAGGGGAAAAGACCAAGGCTTGCTGTAATCCATTTACAAAAAAATTTTCACACTGAAAGATCAATGCGTCACGCCTATGCCAGCCAGTCCTCTCTACACCCCCGGGAAGCACAAAAGCTCACTGCAACTGGCAATTTTAAATCAATGAGAATATAAAAGTTTTCATAATACAGGGCCATTGTTCCAAGTCCACCTTGAAACCTGTAAGAGATATGTAAATGCTACATGAAAATGCATCTTTCAATAGACTTTTGGAAAACATCTGAAGTTTTTAGGTAGAGAGTAAGGTGTGTTAAAAAAATCCATTTCAGTTTGAGGGCACTTTTTTCCTTTGGAAGAAGAAAGGTGTGGTAGGGAGACAGGGATGCCACATGGTTAATGCTTCAGCCACAGGATAAGCCTCCATGGAGGCCTTGCGGTCACCATAGTCGAACAGGATCTCTTCCCCCAGCTGCAATGTCGCGGGAGGCAACAAGGATGAGGTGAGCCACACTATCAATGTCACGTGCACTTTGGTCTTTGGAATTCCCATACCTACTATGATTGATCAGCCTCCAGGCAATTAGTTTCTCAAGTGGCATCCCGCTAGTAGGGTTTGACTCGATACTGAAAATAGTACATGTAGCAGCCTATGGAGGGGTCTTGACCTCCTGATTCCTCCCGCTTCTTCTTGTTCAATCAGGTGATCTCAAGGAGATGGTATTCTACCAAAAAGTCTCCTGGGAGAACTGCTTCACTGTAGCAATTCTACCCCCAGCCAGCCTTTCCATCCAAACTGAGACCAACCTTAAATACCTTCTTCTTCCCGCTCTCAAAATCAGTTCCTCAATTTTTTTCTTTTCTTTCGGACTGTAGCTCAGCTTTGCTCTTCCTGGAGCACCACTTTGCCCTCAGGTTGAAATATCATGCCAGTTTTCTCTTCTGTTTTCTTGAGATTTTTTCTGAGGGGCCTGCTCGCCCTTGAGATGTTTTTTTAGGGCCTGCTTGGCAGCCCACTGTATGGATAGAATCACCTGATGATAGGGTAGAGTTAGGGGGGATCTCACTGCTTCAGTTTTTTGGTTTGGAAAAGATCCCATGGGTCTCTGCTGGCCTCTTCTCTCTTCTGTTCATCGATTCACGGAACCTTGGATTTTATTTCCAGCATTTCTTTCTCCCCCGGCTTCTCCAGTTTCCAGATAATGGTTTCCCCTGGCATTTGACCTGGTAATGTACAACTGAGTTCTCTTCCTGAAAAGGGTAGCACATTCCGAAGCACTTGTTTGGCTTCATGGAGGCACAGATCTTTGACTGCCCCGCAAACACTTTCTCCTGAACCCCAGATAGCTTCATGGCCGTGAAGCCAGAGCCATTGCCTTTGGCTGCCTGGCCACCAGTACTGCCTCTTCCTCAGCTGCTGTTGCTGCCTTGCACCAGTGCCGCCATAACACACCCGAGAAGGCCCTGCAGTGCCTGCAGGCAGACTGCTCTGCTCATGGCCTGCATTAGAACTTTGGTAACCGGTTGCGCTTCAGCCCGACTTTTATCCCTTTCATTTTTTGTGAAGCTTTCATTTCTTTCTTTCGTTCTTTCTCTTTTTCTCTCTCTTTTTTCTCTTTCTTCCTTTCGTTCATCTTTTCTCTTTTCTTTTGTAAATGTCTACCTTTTTATGACGGCCAAAGATTGATTTCACAGACCAATGACTTGGATAATTTTTCTGCAAACAAACAAAATCACCATTAATAATATAATGTAAAGAGATTTCTATAGGGTTTGACTGCAGATGGAGCTTTTGGTTTTACTACTGCATTTGTGGTATCAATAGCAAAAATACTCTTGCTGACTTTCAGGGTGAACCTTAATGAAAACTGAGACTTCCATGCTGTGGTGGAGTGTTTTTATAGCTGTGGGAGTAGGAAGGGTTCCGTGTGTTCAGATTTAAATGATTCTGTTGCTTATCTAACTATATTTAAATGCTGAAATATCTGATCCCATTTTAATTTTGTGCCAGTTCAGCCCCACAACCTCAAATTCTACTCCTAGAATTTCAAGGTTCAAATCTACAAAGCCTTCAATTTCCGATTTTCCATTTCTAGTGAGCCTTCCTGGTGTGAAGATACTACCTGATTCCAGGTACAGTAACACATAGCAAGTGGTATACTTATAACATATGTTTAGTTTCACCAAGTCCATAAAATGGGAAGAAAGAAAGCATTGCTTGTCTGTCCTCAAGAGGGAAAGAAAATGCCCAAAATTTAGAAGTGATAACACAGTGATTCTTTTATATTAGATGTAGGGTGACACATATGCTATTAGCACTATTCAAGTTTTAAGAAGAAGCATGCACATGATGGAAGCAACACACAGAAAAATCCTGAAAGATAATCGAGTTTACCACAGGTTATAGCCCAACAATCATAAAATAGACATATTTCCAGTCTTTCTCTTTTTTTCTTTCATTTATTTTACATATCATCCATATTTTCCACAATATAACTTTTAGGTTGATATTCTCTCTGCCCACACTTCCATGTCTAATCCCAACTCTTCCATCCTACCAAATAAGCCAAGGAAACCCTGTCTGTCAGCTTCTAGACTGGATTATCAAGTTGAGGTTAGTATCAAGGGTCTATCCCTGTATCAAAGCTTGAAGAGTTTCCTCAGCATGGGAAATAGGAACCAAAAAAAATTCAGTTCTTGCCCAGAGACAAGTTCTGTCTCCATTGCCTGGGGCTGTACCACAGAAAAGCTATACAACTGTCACACACGTGCAGAGGGCATAATATTAATAGTTGTTTTTTTCTTTAAACAAACAGGAAGAGAGTTGGCTCAAAACATATATAAGCAGGGAAAAGCTAATGTACAGTGTCATACCAGAGTATTTTATTCTGAAACAAGGTCTCTGAGTTCTTCTGTTGACCAGATTCAGTAGTAAAGAAGAAAATTATAGAAATCCAAGTATATGTAAGAAATTCATGCAATCTTGGAATTTGCCTAAGTTTTCTTCCTATGTTGTTAGCAGAGATGCAATAATAATTGACTACAAATGTTGCAAAGAAGGTGTGTCTCAGTTATTTTCAACCTCTCTAAACCCTCCTATTCCTCATAACTTGGGGTTCAATAGTCTTTGTTATTCTGTCCTCTAACCTTGGAACTGAAAGCATTCCATGCTTCTTTTCTAAATGAGATTATTTATAACATATGTTTTTAAATTGTTTATCTCAATGCTTGTTTATAACAAAATCCTTCAAGATATACACAAATGTACTCTCCATGGTTACAAATATTACCAGTATATTAAAAAACTTATCAAATTAAAAAAAAATTGGCAATAAGATATGCTAAAGCATATGAATGAAACACCAGAAAGCCTCAACTAACATATTTAGTTACCCTTCTCAAAGATGTGCAAAGGAAAAAAAGAAAAAAAAAAAAAACAAGATTAGACATTCTGTGACTCAAAGAAACAATCTCTCAAAGGGAAATAAAACATAAACATAGACTGCACTTTTTCTATTGGCCACTCAAACCAGAATAATCCTGAAAAAGCTCCATAATTACTTGTATATTGTTTTGACCATCCACTCAGGTATATTCCTTAGGTAATTACATATTAAATTAAACTATTCTATTATTTTACTGATTTATGACCAGGATGCATGCTTTGTTATCTCTATCTTGCTTCTTGATTATTTATATTTTATCTTGCCTGATTTGCTATTTTTTTTACTTTATTCAGTGTAAGTGTCTTGCTTAAATTTTTTTCTGCCCTGCCATACGCCCCAAAATGGCCTCATTTTTAATCAAATTATAATAAAACATACTCACATGATACAGAGGGGAATCCTACATCCTTACATCACAGTCATTCATTAAATACTAATAGTGCTTCCTTTGTGGAGCAAAATAATGCAACAAAAATCCTTTCCATATGTGTCTACAAAACCAACTATCTTCAATTCCTAGCAGAGTCCATGACCCTTTTTCTAATTTTGTTATGATTATATAGCTATTAAATATATATTAATACATTTATCAATTCTTGATCTATCCCCTATCTATCTATCAATATTTTGTGTGTGTATTAATACACTCTTTAAATAATTTTAATGAAACATTTTCCAGACTCCAACCTTTGGCCTTTTTTGCTTCTTCTTTCCTACCTTCTTTCCTTCTAACCACTTTACATCATTCAGCATCTCTTATTCTCTCCTAAAAATTTTCATGTCTGATATATTTTGTTCCACTTTTCTTTCTTCTGTTTTTGTTTGGTTTCCTTCCTACTTTCTTTACTACCTTTTTTTTTTTTTTCAGATTTTCAAGTGTCATCACTTCAAATAAGTTTGAGTTCATACAAAAAGGAAATGAAAGACATGTTTCTGCAAGCCAACAGCATGTGCATGTTCATTATCAATACAATGTGAAGGGTACCCTCTAGCTTGAAATACTGGTTAGGCCTGATTCTATGCAAGTGGATGTGAATGTGCAGCACCATGTTGTAAAATTGTTGTACCTCTGTATCAGGGAGAGCACAGGTAGAACCAGGGACATTCAAACTTGTGTGGGATACTTTTGAGAACCTGTGGAATATTAGGAGTTTTAATTTTTCCAGATTTCAAAGTCTTTGTAGCTACTTAACAAAGTGCTTGTGTGCTGAATCACATGATTTATTTTAATTTGGGGCTATTCACTCCTACTTTCTCTGGGTATTAGTAATGTTCAAAATTTCAAAATCTTACCATAAATGAAATTCCTTTAGCTAAGCCTTCTTAGTGAAGATGCAGGAAATCACAGTTGGAATAATGGGTAAAAAGCATGGGGCCTAATTATTGACTAAGACAGGGTTTGACTTCACAAATCCATATACTTACAGGTGAAATAAATCATTTTATATATGTCTTCTCACGAAGCTGCTCAGATAAACCTGCTGATTCTTGTATGTAGTGGTTATATGGGTGGGATGTATTTACTATCAGCTCTCTCCAAGTTTTAAGAGAAACCAAAAAACCAAGATGTCTTTACTGTATAAACCACATACAGACACAAATATCTACAGTTACATAATCCCAAGCACAGTTATAGTTTAGTGATAAGAAAAGAGATATATCTACCCTGCTCAACCATGGTTATCTATTCCTTTTTCTATATTAAATTCATGTATTTATTTTACATACCATGCACAGTATGTATTTTCTTCCCATGGACATCATTATTCTTCTTCCTACATTCTGACATCCACATTTCTTCAATTAATACAGGAACAGGTCAACCATTTCAATCAATAAAATATCAACTATCAATCTGAGACTAGGAACGAAACACACATTTTTCTGCATTAATTCCCTGGCCAATCATCCTAGAATGAAAATACATTCCAAAATGTCAGCTCTGACATGAGAGGTCCAGATTACACTTCTAGGGACACACAAAACAAAGATACACAACTGTAAGCCACTGCAGTGGACAAAGAGTCAACTGGATTTTTATTCTCTAAGAATAAGAAAAGATTGCATGCTCAAACCAGAAAGATCACCATTTAAGGACATTAAATTAAATAACAAGTCTCTATAGAGACCTAATATTTATTAAAGAAAAGCTGTCAGAAAAAGAGGCTTCGTGGAAAGCTTAGGTTGGTAAATATTGAAGATGTCCATTTTATCAAAGAAAAAAAGTTATTTTTCTATAGATCTCAACAATGAACAATTTGCCTCTGATATTTCCAATGACTTGGCGAGGGTAGACTTTGTCTGAGTGGTAACATGCTTTTCCCAAGGAAAGAGAAGGCAACATATTAAGAATCTAAAGAAAAATTTTAACTTCATTTACCAAAGGCAAAAGAAATAAATGTGAGCACGTGAGCTTTTGCGCATAGGTATCATTTTCTCTATTTCCTGTACATGTGCTTGTGTGTGTGTGTGTGTGTGCCATCATTTAAGTAAAGGTATGTGTTATTCTGTTCCTTATTGTCTATCAGTGTTTTTCTTCATATGTGAACATTTATCCACTCATCATTTTTTTCTACTTATTTGTGGCTTGACTTTGGGGTCAAGTTCACATTAAAAAAGACAGGAGGCACATTTTTTTTTCCTGTTGAATTACAATGGGATGATTGATTCAGAGGCACACAACTAATGTATCTATTTGGGAACATGAGATATATATCTAAGTGCTCATTAAAGTGTACCAGAATGGCCATGAAAGAATGCTCTCACCGAATGTGCCAGACTGCATAGTATTTAAATGTGGTATAATGGTATAAAAATAGTTACACCTCAGAAGGAGGCTCTGATAAACTAGTTAGAGAACATGAGCGAATGCTCGGTTTAGCATGTGTAAGTTTACAATATAATGGTAGAAGACTGCTAGGTTATAATGGCTGTATGGAAACTGTAAACAAATACTCACTCATATCATTGGCTCAAGAAGCAGAGAACAGCTGAAAAGCAGTGGTATACTTGAGTAGTTTAAGGTTCTGAAGTCATCCTATTGTACACCTTTTAATGTAAACCCACATTTTGGCGTGAGTTTCCAATTCCAACTCAACAATAAAGCCATGGAAATAGCTTAGCCATGGAAGCTATTATCTAATGCAAAGTTACCTAATTTCTGTGAATATAGAAATACCTGCAGAAAGACTATTGCTATTTAATGTCCTCAAGCAAGGACACAAGTAAATCTCTTGACTAAGAGACAATAACTCAATGTTTTTTACCACAGGGTAAGTGTAGAATTCTTTCCTGTGTTCAGCAACAATTTAAGCCATTTCACAGTTGAGACTGACCTTGATGGATAATGGGATTTTTTCTCAAATTTGGGTGCTGCCCAACATCATCTCTCTGAAGGTATTTACAAGGTTTGAACCAGAATGTCACTAAGCAACTTTGGAAATTGAATTCATTATATGACATTTGATTCTCAAGGTCTCAAATAGCCTAGCTCCTCTATGCCCCTACATGACAGGGTGCTTCTGTTGCATACTGCTAGATCAGAAGCATTGCCTCATTTTCCACTGTCAATGGATTTCCTATATAAACTACTGTACTTTTCACTACTCTAAGGTTATACTTCCATTTATATTACTATTCATATGATCCTGGAACATTGGGGTGATGCCAATTTCACAAGAGGAATGTTTGAGTGAACATAAAGGATATTACTGTTCAACTAATTCTCACATTATTCCATTGACTCAAACTGTGAAAATCATATCGGTTAGAATTATGTAAAATAGTAGTATTTCCTTGTTAAGCACAGGTAAGAAAGAAGGTATTTTATGTCTTATCAAAATGAGTAAAACTATGTAAGAGCAGCTTAATTTTCTAGGTATAATTATACTAAAAATCAGAATTGTTTTTGTTGATTACTTAGTACATATTTGGTTCTCTTCTGTGTGTTTAAATTGAGTGAAATCTTTATTTCTAAGATAAAGTAGGTGTATTTTATGGATGGAGTTTCTTTTCTGTTTTTCTTTTTGTTGTTTTTTCTTCACTATCTTTTCTCTTTCTTTTGTTTCTTTTCCTCATCACTTTTTCTTTTTCTTTATAAAATGCCTTGTATGAACAGTGCTGAAGAATGAGATAAACTACACATTGCATTTAAGAAATTGTTTCCATAAAGGGGAAAGAAAACTAGTCTTCAAATAGGTGGATACTGAGGGTTTTTCAGAATTGTTTCTTTCAAAAAGCAGGTTACCTAATAATGTACTATTTTGTAAATATTAAAATATATTACCATTTATTATATACTCTGTATGTGTGTTTGTATATGTTTATGATTCTGAGCATTGTTGTGGTATGTTTTTATATAGTCATATACTCATAACCACTTATCCCATGGAAGAGTTTTAATTAAATGTAAACCTTCTTACAGGAGAAAATAGGGGTTCTGTCTGTTTTTGAATTCTTAGTTTTTCTTAAAATATATTACTAAAGTTAAGAGTATCAAGTCAGTAGTGTATGTAACCAGAACTCTGGAATTCTTGACCAAGAAAAAATATAGACACATTTCCAAGTTACTTTTTGTGGACAGTTTTAACAGAAAAAACAAATTTATAAAACCACCAGGGAGTCAACATACAGCTATTGTGTGAGGAAAAAAAAAAAAAAAAAAAAACTAGCGTGAGCTCCCCTTACTCTCTTCTCAGAATAGAAGACATAAATCCTAACTATATAAAGAACATATTGTGATCCTGGGTCTCTATGGCCTCTCTAAATACTCACTTATTTTAGAGGTCTCAGAGTTAACCCTTCCTAGTTTGGTCTTTCAACTTGTAGAGTGAATGTTCTAATGTGCAAAGTGAGAGATGTTTAAATTTGTAGTTATGTGATTCGGTATTTCTCCCTCTTTTTTTTTTTTTTTTTTTGGTTTTTCGAGAGAGGGTTTTTCGATGGTTTTTGGAGCCTGTCCTGGAACTAGCTCTTGTAGACCAGGCTGGTTTCGAACTCACAGAGATCCGCCTGCCTCTGCCTCCCGAAAGTGCTGGGTTTAAAGGCGTGCATCACAACTGCCCGGCTTATTTCTCCCACTTTAATGGGCAGCAATCCTGCAAATTATGAAAGAATTTACCTTCAGTCCTATACAATTTTGCAAGTACGACAACCTTATCAGAACTGACTGATAATAGATGCTAAAGTGTATGATTAAAACACCAGGCGACCTCAAAACTACACAAAGAAGAACCGCTGGTGTTCTGAGAATGTGAGAAAGTCATCTAAAGGGATTAGCAAATCATTCAGTGAATATTATTATTTCTTTCTTTTAATTACAAAAAAAATCCACATAAGCGCTCTTCAAAAGGAACTATATTTTTCTAGAATTTCCTTAAGTGAAGTTTTTCTCTCATTAAGTTTTGTTGCTTGATTAAACAAATTATATTTACTTACAAGAAGATATATATATTATGAAATATATTAGCAACTGTAGCAGATTTATAATATATGTATATGTATATTTATGTATTAAATTATTACTATGCATTACTAACTAAATAATAGCACTTCTTTATTCAATTGTAAAAATAATTTGTAACAAAATATGGGTGGTATGAAAAATAAATAAATAAAAAATATAATTTTACTGAGAAAGAAATACATGCCTCTTTTCTGATTGCTGGGCTATAACCATTTTTAACTTCAAACTATCACTATTCCTATTTACCTCTTGGATTTTCCCCATCTTATTGCCTTGCAATTTTCTCACATTTCATAACTCATCTTCTATTGTGTCTTTCTACTTTTTTCTGTTATAATTACACTTGTAATCATGTGGTTCTCATTCTTTTATTTTTTCATAGTTTATCTTCATGCCTTGCCTTTTGCTCTTCTTTATCCCCCTTCCTTCTTTTCTCCTTCCTTTTTTCCTTCCCTCCTTTCTTCACTTCTCTTTCCTTTCTTCTTTTGTATTTTTTTCTTCCTGGCTTTCTTGTTTTTTCTTTCTTATTTCCTTATTTCATTTTTGAATATCCCTTTTTAAGACAATTGCGTTTTTTTGATTTCATGGAGCAACCATGTCAGGTAAGTTTTCTGCAAACAAACAGCCCCTGCATTAACAATTCAAAGAAATTGGAGATGTAGCTCAATTTGTATGTTTCGCTTGTAGTTATAATAGCATTTATGTAGCATTAAGTGCAGCAAAATGCTATGTCATCATGATTCTCCAATAGAAAGAAAGCCATGATTTAATCAATCAATTGACATCACACTGTTATTCTTTATAACAGATGTAAAATAGCCTATCTACTATTAGCACTTTCCAAGACTTAAGAAAATGGATGTAAGGTGAATATGCACACAGAAATAAGAACCAGTGATAGCTGAAGGTAAAAAGATTATAGCCTGATAATCAGAATACAGAGTATATTTCTCAGTAAAATTATATGTTTATTTAATGTTCTTTTTTATTTTTTGTACCATCCATATTTTGCTACAAATTATCTTCTGTCTTCCAGATCACCCTATCACTTTCCATATACCACCTTCTTTATATCACTCTTTCTCCATGAAGAAAGCAGCAGGTATCCCATGGAGCCAAAAGACCATGTTTTCTCATGTTGGGTTTAGTTCAAAATCCTATCCCTGCTTAAAGACATAACAAGCATTGGGATTAGGATCTAAAAATTCAGCCTAGATTTTGAGCCTACCACTACGGACACACCACAACCACTGAAATGTATACAATTGTCAAAGCCCATTATGGAGCTTAATATATATATTAAGAGGAGGTATGAAAGTTGACTCCAAAAACAAGCTCCAGTTGAGTTCTCCAAGCTTGTCCTTGTGATTGCCAGTAGCCCAGAAGGTTCATAGACTGTTTTTGGAAGATAAAAGAAATATCAGTGAACACAGCTAAAGAGGTTGGTGTTTCTCCGTGGTTGTCGAGAAAGATCTGATCTGTAATTAGAGGCATTCAGTGTGTTCATGACTATCTTGTGCATTTAGTTTGGTTTTGAGTAATTAAATGGCTGGGTGGAATGTTGTTTAAAATTACACAATCACTGCAATCAGAGAGTCCGGTTTTATCCCCATGCTTATTCAGTCACAGTCCAGCTGGGCTCTGGTGAGCTCCTAACAGATCAGCCCCACTGTCTCAGGTGGGCACCCCCTCGTGGTCCTGACATCCTGTTCCTGTTGACTGATGAGAAGCCAAGGTCAATGGCAAGGGGTTTTGATCTTACTTCAGGTTCTGGCTTGGTGGGAGCCCAGCTAGTTTGGATGTTCACCTTCCTAGACATGGATGGAGGGGGAGGACCTTGGACTTTCCACAGGGCAGGAACCATGACTGCTCTTTGGATTAGAGAGGGAGGGGGAGAGGAGTGGTGGGGAGGGGGAGAAAGAGTGGGGAGGGGGAGGGAAATGGGAGGCTGGGGAGGAGGCGAAAACTTTTTTTTCTTATTCTCAATTAAAAAAATGAATTTAAAAAATTTGCACAATCAGAATACATTCGTGTGTCCATGTTTCAGTGACTCCAGGGTCATATAAGAATATTATAGTCAAATATAGCTGAAACTCCTTTTTCATTTACTTTTTTTTTCTTTTCTTTTTTTGAGACATGGTTTCTCTGTGTATGTCTGGCTGTCCTCTCATTCACTCTTTAGACTAGAATTACATAGAACATATACAGTGACCTGGGTATGGGATGGCTTTTTGTCTTTACATAGCTTTTATTGGTCAGTGAATAAACCTGTTTAAGACAGTGGCTTAGAAGAATAGGGCAAGTGGTGTTGGGGATAGAGAAAAGAAAGTTAGACAGATTCAGAGGGAGTAGCTTCATGTTGCTCACAGAGACAAACACCAGACAAATGCTTACCTGGTAAAGCACAGCCACCTGGCTACATACAGATAAAATAGAAATAGGTTAATTTAAGATATAAAAGTACCAGAAATAGGCTTAAGCTATAGGCCAAACAGTATTGCAAATAATCTAGTTTCTGTGTGGTTATTTCATGCTCTGGACAGCTAGAAATGAACAAGCAGCCACAGCCTACAAATATCCCTTGGCTCTGCTCTTTCTTTGTGAGTGCTGGGATTGAGGCATTTTCTCCAATTCCTCCCTAATTCATTTTTAATTTTGTGGCATTTCACCTAATTTCAGAACCACAGTATACAATTTTAAGGGTAAAAATTTAGATAATCTTCCATCCATATTTTCACACACACAAAAGTTACCCTGGTGAATATGCCATGATCACATGTGCAATTTTCAGTAGCAGGTCAAGAACTTATGATCTTAGATAGGTTATGGTTTCAAAACATTCACATATAAAAGGAAGAAACCAGTCTATTGAGGAATCCAAGCGTCAAATAGTGTAGAAGGAGAGTTTGTTTGACCCTACCTCACAGAACCAAAATAATCACACAGAAACTATTAATTAATCACTGTTTAAATTATTAGTTTTAGCTTTTTATTGGCTAACTCATATATCAGTTAACCCATTTCTATTAATCTGTATATCATCACATGACAGTTTCTAACCAGATAAGATTCTCTGCCTCTGTCTTCAGTGGTTTCTATGAAGCCACTCTATGACTCCACCTGTCTTTTTCCCAGCATTTAGTTTACTCTTTCCCACCTAGCTCTTCTTCTACAGCTTTCAATGTAGGCCCAACGCATTTCCTGTATTCACCAATGAAAGCAACACATACACAGAAGGACCTGCTACACGAAAATATTTTTGAAGAAATCACAGTATGATTATTGCCTGTAGTGAACATAGGATGCTCAAGCTATGATTATGAGGAAATAAAGATGGTAAAATGGGGGAAGTCTCCAAAAGACATAATACTCTAAGGTTACTAAAGGTATAAAATCATATTATCCAGCAATCAGAAAAAGGATTGATCTAATTTTCAAAAACAAAGTATCTCCCATTTTATTCAGTTCTGTTTTCTTTTCCAATTATTTTGCATACCATGTACAGTTTTTCATGTCTTCTCACTTTTCACTCCATTCAATAACATCTAGCATACTCCCAATGCATTTTTCCTACTTTCAGAAGAAGTGCCAGGCATAACATGGATGCCAATAAGCTTGGACATATCAAGTTGAGCTTAAGACCAAGATCCTTCCTCTGCATCAAGGTTCGTTGGCATCCAACCATAGTGAATATGTTCCACGATATCAGCTCATGCATAAAGATCACGTTGTAATCCCACTGAAAGGGGACCCACAAACAAATAAAGTTTACTAAGATATTGAATTGCAGAGGGCCTTATTTAATCAACTATTCCACTTCTGTTACAACAGAAAAAAACTGTTGGTTCAAGATATATGGAACAGGAATTTTAGGCAAATTACAAAACAAGCTCCTGCTGAGGCCTCTACAATTTGTCCTCAAGTATAAATAGTAGTTTTGGCAACAATATTTTTCCCAAGACTCATCATATTAAGGAGGAAGGACAAAATATAATTTCAGCCAAAGAGAGAGGACTTCTGGAAGTAGCTTACCAGTACCCTCTGTAGTAATCAAGTGTGGCATCTCTAGAATCATGACTTAGTAAGGGAAAGGGTTCTTCTTGGGATATAAAAAGCAATACTAAGGGTAAAAGCAAATTACTATGAATGAGAAAAAACTATAATGTCTAGTTTATTTTGGCATTGAACATAGAGCATCAGGGCTATTTAACATTCTGTATATGTGGTTGTGAGTGTGTGTTTGGGAGAAAGAGAGAGAGAGAGAGAGAGAGAGAGAGAGAGAGAGAGAGAGAGATTAAGTGGATTGCTTTGTAGTCTGTTGTGTGTAGGTGTGTATTTTTTCTGCTTTCAGTGTTTTACTCTGGTTTTGTACTGGAACAATTATTAATTCACTTACTTCATCCATTTAGTTTAATCTTACCCATGAGGTTAGCAAAAGAGTGGGTTTTTGCATGTTTCTTGTTTGAATAATAAGTAGCTGAATAAGTGTGTGTACACAAGAGAGTGTAATCTTCATTCTTGAAATATGAGCTGTAATGGATTCTCCTAACATTGTCTTTTGGGACAATGCATTCAAAGCTATTTTTCATTTTCTATAATTTTCAGTGTAACTAGATTTATCTTGGTCTTTGATCAACGTTGACTTTAGTTTTTCACAGGATCAGTAAATAAGGATACATTTGCCTTTTTCTACCTACATCCTATTTAAGCCAGCAATAATTAATTGAAGATGTGTTCAGTTATCCATTGAATAATTTTAGCTTCTTAGTCGAAATCATATCATAAAATGTGGACTGATATCAGAGTCTTCAATTCATTGATCCACAGTTTTCTTTTTAATGCCAATACATAATTATTTGTATTATAAAGCCCTATAATAGAGCTTCTGAATTCACAGATTGTGATTCATCCAGAATTTTCTTTATTTTACAAAAATGTTTACGCTATCTTGAGGTTTTCTTTTTCTGTGTTAAACTAAATGTTGTTTTTTCAAGGTCCGTGAAGAATTTCTTGGAAATATTTGATAAAGATTGATTTGAATCTGTAGATTTCTTTGCAAGATCACCATTTTTACTCTCTTAATTAGTCCTTGAGGGAAGTAGATGTATTATCTGATATTTCAATCAATTTCTTAAAACTAAAAATTCTTGCCAAATGGATTTTGGAAATTTTGTGAATAGAGTTTTCCTAAGATATTTTATATTATTTTGAGGCTGTTGTATATTGGTTGTTTTACTTTTAATATCTTTCTAAGCCCATTTGTTATTTTTATATAATAGGATATATTAAGTTTTTGAATTATATTATATCCAGGTACATTACAGAAGGTGTTTCTCAGTGGTTAGAGTTCCATGGTAGAAATTTTGGATTATTATAACAATCATATTATTTGAAATTAGATAAATTTTGGTTTCTTTCTTTTCCAATTTGTATACCATCGTCTTTGCCGCATTATTTTTCTAGCTATTAAATCCAGAACTTTTTTGAGAATATAAGAAGAGAATGAACAGAATTTTTGCTCTTGATTTTATTGGAATCACTTTGAGTTTCTTCTGAATTAGTTTGATACTGGCTCTTCATTTACAGGAAATTTAATTTACTGTGTTTAGGCATGTAAATTGTAGTACTGCCATCTTGAGAACTCTTTATCATAAAGGAATATTGGATTTTAACAAATGCTTTTTTAGAGCTTAATGAGGAGGATTGGTTTTTCTTATGTTTTGAAATTAAGAAAGAATTTTGGATCTGAAATCCACATGACTACACTTTTTTGGTTGGGAGGACTTTTTAATGATATATTTTTCTTTATTTAGAATTTCAATGCCTATTTAAATTTTTTATCTTGTTTTGTTTAATTTTATATGTTAAATTTATCAAGAAACCTGTTCATTTCTTTTAGATTTTCAAGTGTTGTGGAGCTTATTTTTTTTGAAATATGACCTGAAATTTCCTAGATATGACTGTATTTCCTAGATAACTGTTATTATGTCTTTTTTTAATTCTTCTTTAATTTGGACTCTCTCTCTCTCTCTCTTGCTTTTGTGTTATTATTTTTATGGTTTGTCTACTTATTTATCTTTCCCAAAGGACTAAATTTTATTTTATTGATTCTCTTTGTATTTTATCTCTTTCTTTCAATTCTATTGTTTAGCTTTTACCTTAATAATTTTTGCCATCTATTACTCAAGTTATACCTGATGCTTACACTAATTCTATATATGTGTGCTGTTAAAACAGCAAGGTGACATTTCTTCAAGTTTTTATGTATGATTTTACTGATATAGACTTTCTTTCTTATGATGGGTTTGTTTTTAACAATCGCATGCTGCTTAAGGTGCATCCCCTGGGGCCAAACATATCCAAATGCAGTCATCCATGTGCTCTTGTTAACTCTCTTTGTGTCTCTGCTCTCCCAACTGCTGGTTTTGTAATTCTTCTTCTTCTGTTTATTAGTTGAATATTATTTTAAGTTGGCTTAGTTAATTACAACTTCTGATCAGCCACGCCCATAATTGGCGCTGAAGTGCGGTTTTGGCTACCTGCCTCCTGTAGTTTGTCGTTGCAATGGCTGCCAGGAGCTAGCAAGCCTCTCTTCTGGCACCTCTTCCCTCCCTCCACACAGCCCAGAGCTGCTTTCAAAGACTGACTGCTCCACTGCTGCAGTGCGAGCAGAGAATGGAGCTCAGAAAGTTCTAATTTCAGTCAACTGCTGCCCCCCTCCCCCCTTCACCGTGGGCAATGGTCATTACAGGTAAAAATTTCTCTCTGCTGAACACAAATAATGACAGTTTTGTTTAAAATGTCAGAAAAATTATCAAAGTCTTCACAGCTGTTTAAATTATAACATGTCTGAGATTGTACAAAAGAGATATCCCAATTATTTGGATATCTTGGGGTTGATATTCTACTTTCTTGGCGCCTTCTTTTTAATATGGTTTGATAAATAGATGTTTGATGCAGTCCTTACAGAATGAATACAGGATTATTAGGGTAGAGGTTGAAGCTGGGTAAGAAATGCACCTGGTTTGATATAATCTTTCAGTCAGTTGAGGTAATTTCAAAAATAATTCACACTGACACCAACTTCCTCAAGAAAGAGTTTGTACCCTTAAGGAAGAATAGATATTTGTCTAATATGACTCCGTCAACTGAGCAAAATTTAGAAAAGGTGCAGTCTAATATTTGAAAGAGTTTGCTGCTCTGGTGAAGGGGATAGCTGATTTGGTCAGAAACTTCAGTCTCTGTCTGTAGGTGCTGAAATATTACCTGAGACGAGTCAAACTGCTGAATGGCTTAATAGGTCTTCATCAAAGAGGTATGAAAAAGATTAATGGACAGAAATTTCAACAAAATGAGTCACAATTCATGCTATGAAAATTATGGCAGAAGGGTGAGATATTATCTCTAACGGATAAACGTCACACAAAACTTTGACGGCTTTGGAGCAGAATACTTTGACAGTATATTCAGCCTTTATGAAGGCAAAAGGCATACAGACGGAAAAGCTTGAGAGCATAGACTCTGATGAACAGGAGCAAAAGGTTGAAAGGCAAAACTTAACTCCGTGAGTGAGTAAACCTCTCCAGGATACTTTCCCCAGAGTCTACCTGGGCCTGTCAGCAATACCATCTGAAAGGTGCCCTGCCTCCAAACCCCTAGGGTCATCAAGGAACATACATGAGAGCCTGTCCATGTGAGTGATCTAAAAGAAATTAAACAAGCTATTGTGAATTACAAACTATATTTGTCCTTTGTTAGAGAGATACTCAAAACGGGTTCTTAGTATTTCAAGGCTATGTTTCCAACTGGCTAAATTAACTTCAGCAGTACTAGAGAGGGCTTCTACAGTTGCATTTCAGATGCCTTTAATAGAAGAGGCCAGACTTTAGAAAACAGGAAACAGCAGAAGGAATCTGAGATTTCCCAAGATCAAATCGTGTAGAAGAGCTTTCGATCCTCAAGAACAGCTCTGTAAGGGATGATCATATTTTAACCTATATGTGCCACAGCAGCTTAAGGCTTGGGATAGGATTCAGGGATGAGGACAGAGAGTGGAATCTTATATCAGGTTCAACAGGGTCAGTGAGAACTCAGGACTTTATACAAAAGATGGAACTGGTGGCTACAAATAGGAGCATTTAAACTCAGAAGCAAGACACATACTAAATGAGTCTTTGGCTTATGAGAATTCCAATGTAGAGTCCAAAATGATCCTGGAACCTTTAGTATCAGATCAGTGTCTTTGAATGTTGGCGGTCTTGCATACAATGAATGTTGATACATTTGACTATGGTACTGAAACATGGTAGAAGAAGCAATTTCAATGGTAAAAGAAGGCATCAAGATAC
>CAWTZB010000109.1:0-166355 GCA_963919705.1 Alexandromys oeconomus | reverse complement strand
TTAAAGAAATGGATGAGACCTTCCTAGACTGGAGGGAGGGAGGAGAACCTCGGACTGCCCATAGGGCAGGGAACTCTGACTGCTCTTTGGACTGGAAAGGGGGGGGAGGGGAGGAGAGCAGAGGGAGTGGGGGGATGGGGAGGCAAAAGGGAGGCGGGGAGGAGGCAGAAATAATTAATTAAAAAAATTTAATAATAAACAAAAGGAAAAAAAGAAATGGTCTTCCTGCAGGGGCTATACTCCCTGGCTACTGCCCCTCTCTTCCTATCCCACCCAGCTTGCATCCAGAACCCCACCCCCTTCTGCCTCCCTCCCCTCTTCAGACACATAACATCACCCAACTTAGCCTGTTTGGGCGCTGGGACCGAGTTGTGAGGGCAACCAGGCAGGTGGTAGCTCCTTTGTCTCAATAGCCTGCATGCAGCAAGCAAGGTAGGCCCTTTGTTTGTGAGCTACCCAAGCAGCATGGAGATCTGATCTCGGCACCAGGAGAGCCAGCACTGGGGAAAGCCATCATTGGGAAGGTATATCAGTGGGCAAGGACCTGATCCTGTAAAAGAAGATTCATAGGGGAGCATTCAAAGGAAGAGATGGGCAGGCGCCAATGCAAGAATTTACCCAACAATTTGACAAACAACATGAAACCACAAGAACCTAGTGACCTCACAACAGGAGGACATGAACACCTTAATCAAGAAGAAGTAGAAATAATGGACTTTATGAAAGTGATAGAGGCCCTTAAACAGGAGGTGAAAAGCTCCCTTAAAGAAATGGATGAGAAGAATAACAAAGTTTGAAGAAGTGAATGATATCCTAGGAAACCAAGAAAAACAATCAAACAGATAATGGAAACAGTTCAAGACTTGAAAACTGAAATGGAGGCAAGGAAGAAAACACAAACAGAGGGCCAGCTGGAGATGGAAAACCTAGGTAAACGAATAGAGACTACAGAAACAAGCATAACCAACAGAATAAAAGAGAAGGAAGAAAGAATCTCAGATTCTGAAGATACCATAGAGAAAATAAACGCACTGATCAAAGAAAACAGCAAGTCCAACAAACTCTCATCACAAAACATCCAAGAAATCTGAGACACAATAAAAAAAAAATCAAACCTAAGAATAATAGGGGCAGATGAAGGAGAAGAAGTGCAGCTCAATGGTCCAGAAAATATGTTTAATATAATTATAGAACAAAACTTTCCCAACCTAAAGAAAGATGTACCTATGAAGGTTCAAGAAGCATACAGAACACCAACTAGGCTGGATCCAAAAAAAAAAAATCTTCTCACCATATAATAATCAAAACACAAAGCATACAGAATAAAGAAAGAATATTAAGAGCTGCAAAGGAAAAAGGCCAAGTTACTTACAAAGGTAAACCTATCAGACTTACACCTGACTTCTCTATGGAAACCATGAAAGCCAGAAGGTCCTGGATAGATGTACTGCAGAAACTAAGAGAACATGGATGCAAGCCCAGACTACTATACCCAGCCAAGCTTTCGTTCACTATAAATGGAGAAAACAAAATTTTCCAGGATAAAAAAACAAATTTAAACAATACGTAGCCACAAACCCAGCCTTTCAGAAAGTAATAGAAGGAAATTCACTAACCAAGGAGTCCAACAATGAACACAATAGATCAGACATCTAGAGAGCCTTCACCAGTGCAACTCAAAGAAGGGAGACACACAAACTCTACTACCAAAAAATGACCAGAGTTAACAACCCCTGGTCATTAATATCACTTAATACCAATGGACTCAACTCACCTATAAAAAGGCACAGGCTAAGAGATTGGATATGAAAACAGGATCCAACATTCTGCTGTTTACAAGAAACACACCTCAAACCACAAAGACAGGCACCTACTCAGAGTAAAGGGCTGGGAAAAGGCTTATCAAGCAAATGGACCTAAGAAACAAGCAGGTGTGGCCATACTAATTTCTAACAAACTTGACTTCAAACTAAAATCAATCAGAAAAGATGGAGAGGGACATTTTATACTCATAACAGGAACAATTCATCAAGAGGAAGTCTCAATCCTGAATATCTATGCCCCTAATAGAAAAGCACCCACGTACTTAAAAGAAACATTACTAAAACTCAAGATAGCCATCAAACCACACACGCTAATAGTAGGAGACTTCAACACTCCTCTCTCACCAATGGACAGGTCAATCAGACAGAAACCTAACAGAGAAGTAAGAGAATTAATGGAGGTAATGAATCAATTGGACTTAACAGACATCTATAGAATATTCCAACCAAATAGGAAAGAATATACTTTCTTCTCTGCAGCTCATGGAACCTTCTCGAAAATTGACCACATACTCGGTAACAAAGCAAACTTCCACAGGTACAAAAAAATATAAGTAACCACCTGTGTCTTATCAGATCACCATGGATTAAAGTTAGAATTCAACAGTAATGCTACCCCCAGAAAGCCGACAAACTCATGGAAACTGAACAGTCAACTAATGAACCACACCTGGATCAAGGAAGAAATGAAGAAATTAAAGTCTTCCTTGAATTCAATGAAAATAAAGAAACAACATACTCAAACTTATGGGACACTATGAAAGCAGTCCTGAGAGGAAAGTTCATAGCACTAAGTGCCCACTTAAAGAAAACAGAGAAAGCAAACATTGGGGACTTAACAGGACACCTGAAAGCTTTAGAAAAAAAAGAAGCAGATGTGCCCAGAAGGAGTAGAAGACTGGAAATAATCAAACTGAGGGCTGTAATCAACAAAATAGAATCACAGAAAACAATCCAAAGAATCAATGAAACAAAACGCTGGTTCCTGGAGAAAATCAACGAGATTGATAAAAACCTATCTAACCTAATCAAATGGCAGAGAGAGAATATGGAAATTAATAGGATCAGAAATGAAAAGGGGGACATAACCACAGACACAGAGGAAATTCCGAGAATCATTAGATCTTACTACAAAAGCTAGTATGCCACAAAACTGGAAAATGTAAAAGAAATGGACACTTTTTTAGATAAATACCATATACCAAAGTTAAACCAGGACCCGGTGGACAAACTAAATAGACCTGTTAGTCGCAAAGAATTAGAAACTGTTATCAAAAACCTCCCTACCAAAAAAAGCCCTGGACCAGATGGCATCAGAGAAAAGAGGCCCGTCCAGATTATGTGAAGCCCTGGAAAGTGGGGGAGGAATATATACTTAATAAATAATGTATATTTATTAGTAAATATACATATAAATCATATATATATATATAACACACACCTGTCTATCTATCTACCTACCTATCTATGTCTTATGTTAACCTGTCAATCATCCAATGATATGACAGGGGAACAAGAAAAATATATATTAGATAATGGAAAAGAAATGACTATCAAACAACTAATTAGTACAATTTAAGTGCACAGCAATATTGAATAGTACATTCCTAGAGTTCCCAAGAAATCTTCCCCCCCTCCGCCAATTTCTTGTCCACATCAATGCCTCTAACTAAAGTGATACATTTATTACAAAAGATATATCAGCATCCTTATTACTCAAACACCATAGATTACAGTAACTAGTACTATTTGTGACAACCTTTGACTACCATGAATATATTCTTACTGTATTGTACAGAAAGATCTATGTCCTAAGAATTCTTCATATCCTACTTATTCATAAAAACATGTTAAAGCCAGAGACACATACACACATTTTACAGTCCTGTTGATGGAAACTTGGTCATCATTTTATATTTTTTTTCAAGCACAATGTCACTAAGTTGCCCAGGCTAGTCTTGAAATCATTGTGTAATCCTTTGGCTCCAGGCTTCCAAGTCAGGATAATTTACCTTTTTTTTTTAAATACCATAGAGCTATACTTACTTTAGAGGTTTGGTAAATTTTGTTTGGGTTTAACTGCTTTACTGAGTCTTCTTGATTTAACTCATGATAAAATCAAAAGAATTTTAAGTTTTATGATGTGAACTTCTTTAGTGTGTATATACATGTGTTACATATTTTAAAATTTTTAGCATATGTAAATTATATATAATAATGGGCTACATTTTTTATGGCATTTTACTACAAATGTATAATATATTTTGATCATATTCACTCCCCTTACCAGCTGTTGTCCCCTCAGCATACTGTTGTGCCATTCATCTTCCCAACAAGTCCTTTTTCTACATATTTTATAATCAGTCTGGATTACTCAGAGAACTTCAGTGTAGTTTTCCTTAGTTATGATAAAAGATAAAATAGATATAAATATTGTAACTATAATTCTTGCTGATAACTGTTTTTGTTACACGTAATTTTGCTGTGTTAAAGTTCAAACCTTCCTTTTTGTGTAAACAGAAAAGAGGAAATAGTGTAGGAGGTCCTTCTGTCCATGTGCATCTTTCATTGGTTAATGAATATAGAAACTGCCTTGGCCTGATAGGGCAGAACTTAGGTAGGCTAAGAAGACAGAACTGAATTCATGAAAGCACAGTAGAGATACGCCATGGAAGAGCTGCCAGTTCTCTTATCCACTGAGCTATCTTGGTGATAAGAAGAAAATTTTAAAATAATGCATACAAGTTAGTGAATATATTTTGGTAATTTGAAATTTTTAAACGGACAGCAGCGAGGTAGTGCACTGCCTTAGGTTTAAGCCCAGAACTGTAGCAGCAACTCTGTAAGTGTTATCTCGGGATTAATGAGGACATAGACTTCCAGACCAATACCGGCATGGGTTTGTGAAGTGCTGCTTCCACTTAAACTGACTCAACATGTTGTTCACCATTCACCTGTTCTTCTCCCCTATTCATTAACTAAAGTCTTCATCTCTGACTCTGAAACCTAATATCGTAACCCCTCTCAACCAAGTTATCTCTTAGTTCAATCCTCTACAGCTCCCGACTTCCCTACTTCCTTTGCGGTTGATGACATCCGGGTCCCTGCTGTGCTGTTTATATTACTTGCCAGGCGGGTTGAGCCGTTAGTTGGAAGTTCAGGTTGCTTCAGGCGTGTGTGATCTGTTGAGACAAAAATTAGAATATCAGTAAAAGGTAATGAGTTAATCATTTTATATCTTAGTAAGGATAATATAACGTTATTATCTGCTGTCACGGGGGAAATATAGTTCAGACCGATTTTTCTGTCATGCATGTACGTTAAAATTGAACGTACATCCTAATATATACGTACGTATTCTTTCAAACGGAGCAAGAGTCTGTTCATGGGAGAGTCAATTTGCTTGAGCAGGAGGGAATTGGGATTTAAATATGTACTTGTATGAAATAGGTGACTGGTAGTTTTTACATTAGTTGCTTCTATTAGTGATTGTTTAGATTTGGAGCGGGGCTTGGGGTTGTGAGGCGTTTGGCCGAAGGTGCCAAGCATTTAGGCACCATTTTGTTTCAAATGCCGCTTTTGGTTCACGGCAAAGTCAGTTTAACTTTTCTAGCTCGGAGCACCTGAACCACAGGCAACACGTATTAATGCCATAGTATCATTGCCTCGGTGTAGGCTCCTGATAAACCACCACTTAGGTTAGGCATCAGGAAGAGCTTGTGGCGGGGAAAAGCTCGTGCTATGATGATACGTTCAGGAATTACGTAGCCTGCGTCCTAACACGTCACCTGCGTAGGGTTGGACTCCCGCCTCCTGGAAGGAGAGGCCTGAGGGACTCACCGCTTTGATAGGTTAGACTTAATGAAGACGTCACTTGCGCTTGCGTAGAGTCCTCTGGTTAAGCACCTCCTTTAAGGACAGGCTCGTGCTATCACCTCGTGCGGCAAGGGTTTTTTACTCTCTGTGGACCGGGTAGAAAAGGTTTGTGGGGTGCTGCTGATGTATAAGGGTGGGCGACGGAGCCTGGGGAGAGCCGACTTCTGAGAATTGGAGTAATTGGGATCGGGAAATTTTCTAACATACTGCCCACTTGGTTGAATAGGGTACAAAGATTCTGGTCTCTGTGCGGGGGAATACTCCTCCTAGATAAGGCCGGCTTAGTATGGCCAGTTTGTGAAATACTGTAGCCTGTAAAGAGAAGGATGCTAAAATGCCGCTGGATAGGCGGTGGTGTTGCCTACCCTTAATCCCAGCACCTGGGAGGCAGAGTCAGGCGGATCTCTGTGAGTTCGAAGCCAGCCTGGTCTACAAGAGCTAGGTCCAGTGCAGGCTCCAAAGCTACAGAGAAACCCTGTGGGAGGGGGGAGATGCTGCTTTCTCTGACAGATGGGTTTGTGGCAGGCACCTGGCTTAGGCTGGCTAACAAAGTTCTGCTGCTTGGGTAGGGCAGGCTGACTGTACACGACAGTTCCTTAAGAACCCTAATATGTGACTGACTGCTGGGGTAGAGCAGACTAGTAAGACGCTGCAGCCTGGGGAGAGGCAAATTTGTTACACTCTAAAAATTATAGGTTCCTACTACAGTGCACTCTGCAAAGATCAGTCTTGCAGGATACGGTGCCTGAGTGAAGTCTCAAGTGAGACCTTGCTCTGTGAGAAGCACATGCATATGGACACTGCACTGCAAACCTCAGGTGCCGATTGCATCATGAAACCATAGCATGGGACTGTTCATGGAATAGAACACCTCTGCCTGTGTAGGACAGATTGTTGAATTAACCGGCTGAGAAAAGCAAACTAGCAAATCCTGTGCTTTTCATGTATCCATTCTATTGGCCATTTCCTCTAGCTTTCTTCAAGCCTGCCCTTCCCATGTAGAGATGTGCCACTAACCTGTTTTACCTATACTGCAGCATCCCATTAGTCTGCCTTTCCCAAGCTTTGTGTTCCAACAGCCTGTCCTACTCAGGCGGGGGTGACCCAGCATCTACCTTTTACAAACACTAGTATACCACTAACCTGTATTACCCAGTCAGAGGTGACCCAGGACCCTACCCTTCTCAGATAGAAAAGTTATTACTATAAGCAAACATGTCCCAAACAATGAGAGAGAAGATACGATTAAGATGTAAGGTTATGTATTTTTCTTGTTTTATTTGCTTAGTACTTTTTATATGAGTCTTTTTTGTTTTAAGCATGTTATAATGATATTTTTATCCTTTCATCTACTTATAGAAAAATGGCAGAAGCTGATCAGCCTGGGAAAATTTTCATAGGAGGCCTCAACATTGAGACCAAACAAAAAACTCTTCAAATAGTATTTGGAAGATTTGGACCCATGGCACAAGGTACCTCTTAAAACAATACGATTAAGTCTCTTCAGAGTATATATAAAGTATTTTTTTGTGAACTATAGAAACTATGATATTTTCGTTACTGTAACTGCTTGATTGTTTTTATAATTTTCTGTTCATTATAAAACTACTGATTGCATTAGATAAAATTATACCCAAGATTGTGTCTGTGCATGTATGTATGTATGTGTATGCATGTGTGTATGTATGTGTGTACATGTATGCTATGGATATATGACAAAATAACAGACTGGCACTAAATTTATTGTCTGTTGATACTGAGAATGCCAGTAATAATGTGAACGTAAGATTTTAAAGTTTGTCTTAATGATTGGTGCTGTGTTGTGCCTCACTTTTCAAAATATAAGTGTTTTAAAAATTGATATTTTAGAAATTTATAGAAACTTAGGTTTATAAAGTTTATAAATTAGAAATGTTTGTTTGTTCCAGTTACTTTGATGAAAGATCGGGAAACTAAGAAGTCTAGAGGCTTTGCTTTCATTACTTTTCAACATCCTCTAGATGCAAAGAATGCTATCAGAGAAATGAATGGAGTGGTAAGAATATAATTAGAACATACTTAGTTATACAGTTAATACCATTAATTGATGGTATTTTCAGTTTGCTAAAATATGAACAAAAATTGACTGACATTTTTAGCTTTGTTTTTATATACCAATAACAAAATTATGGTTTTAGAAGATTTAAACTGTCACATACATTAAATCTGCATCAGGATCATATTCTGCTATAGTGTAAATTGGGTATACGCTTTAAAAGAAACTCACAAGATACAGGCAATAGCCTACTATTGGAATGTTGGAAAAAGGTTTGGGCAGGTTATGGAAGAAATTCTGTGGGAAAATATCCTTGAGAAAGTCTTTTGCGTAAAATTCACCTTTTAATAGATTACAAATCTTACAGATGTCAGTTAAGTCAAATTGATTTTGATTATCAGAATAGATAACTATAAAGTTATTTCATCAACCATTGTTTATTTTTACATAGTTGGAATTCTGTTTTGTCTTAACAACCATCTTATGTAAGAACATCTTATTGTAAGAACAATTTTGAAAATTAATTTATATATTTTTGAAAATTGATTCAGCAGACACTCTTGTTTTTCTGCATCTAAGAATCTAGATTGCATTTCCCATAGCAGTTTTCAGAGTCATGAAAAAAATTTAAATTACTTTTAAGTTTATTCTTTACTATTTTCTTCTAAAATTTTCCAGCAACTTTTTAAATGTATTCCTTTTTTTTGAGGGATTTAATATAATTTTCTCATTTCTCTCTTCCTTCCCTCCTTCCAAATCCTTCAGTATGTGTTCTTCCTTGCTCTCTTTCAAATTCATGGTCTCTTTTTTCATTGTTGCACATATACAATACATATGTGTGTGTACAACCTGCTTTGTCTGTTTTACTTAGATATTTTTAGGACTGATCATTTGTTATAACAGGGTTCTTCCACTTCCACCAACCTTTATGGTTCATTTATTTTAACTCTTGAAAATGCCATTTTGTATTTTAAGCTCTGTTTTTCAGATTGTAAAAAATTGGCATTCTGTTTTTGTCTCATATGTTTTACTTTGTGGAAAAAATGAACTTGTATGTATTTGCTTTAAGACTCCAAATATTCTAAAAAAAATCATATTTGATTCACTGAAAGTTAAAACATGTAAGTTAATAAATTTGTCATTGTTAATAATATTCTTGATCTTTTTAAGTCTTTGGATGGAAAAAAAATTAAAGTAGAGCAAGCCAGCAGACCATCACTTGAAAGTGGTAGTCGGCGGAGACCATCACCCATTTCAAGAGGCAGAGGCTATTCAAGGATTCCGAAATGTGGAAGAAAAGAAAGTAGCAGAGCAAGAAGTCACCCTTCACGTGAAGAAAATTTGGGTAATTTTATATAGTGGTAGCAGTAAGACTGAAAATTGCTAAGATAATATAACCACAACTATTTCTTCTTTTATTTACATTATTATGAGCAAAACTATTAATTTTATCTATAAAATTTTTTTCCTTTTTGTTTGGTTTTTGGTTTTCTCAAGATGGTTTCTTTGTGTAGGGCTTGTTGTCCTGAAACTTGTTCAATAGGCGGTGATGGCCTTGAACTCAGAGATCTGATGTTGTTCTGTTGGCTTACTGGCTACACATGAATCTACTGTTATTTTAATTGTTGTCTGTTGCCCTAAGCCCCTCAGTCAGCACCCAGCTGGCCACTCAGACCATGACTTGGAGAGACTTCTGGTGTCTATGTCCTGACTCTGCAACAGCTGTAATATATAGGTTTAAATTAAGTCTTTATCCTTCTATTTATTAAAGATTCAGAAGTTAAAGACTAGGACGAAAATGTGCTAGTTCAAAGAGGCTGAGTAGCAACTAGCTGACCTTGCACTTTGACCAGAGTCACTTCAAGATACACCTCATCCCAGAACCAAGTCCGTAAGCTTTCCTTCCTATGCACTGTGTCTGCCTAAATTCCTGGCTTCTCTGGCCATTTCTGGTGAACAAGTTACTATTTCAAAGTATTGTAAGATTAATTTAAACAACTGAAATCTTAGTTTAAATGTTAACTTTGTACACCATTATACATAAGAATTCAAAGTTCTTAAGCTGTTTATATATATTAGCCCTTACACATTCAACAGGTTTTCTGCTGCAGAGCCCAGAATTAAATGTGAATTGTACCTCTAACTTTTAGGGTTAAAAGTTAAAACAGCAGTCTAATGGGAAAATAAAATTAATTTCAAGAACTCAGAAATATATTTTCAAATGTTAAGATTGGCCCTACAACATTTGTTATTGTGCATTTATCTGAAAAACTTTTTATTTGTTCGTTTGTTTTATTTTTTCCTTGTTTTTTTTTTTTTTTTTTTTTTTTTTTTGAGACAGGGTTTCTCTGTGGCTTTGGAGCCTGTCCTGGAACTAGCTCTGTAGACCAGGCTGGCCTCGAACTCACAGAGATCCGCCTGCCTCTGCCTCCCGTGTGCTGGGATTAAAGGTGTGTGCCACCACTGCCCGGCTCCTTGTTCTTTTAATGACAGTTTGTTTGTAAACCTGCTGACAAAATTTATCCTCGTTTAAGTGTTTAAACCTTGAGTTGGTCAAGGGAGTTGATGACTCTGTAACACCATTTTCTAGTTATATAAATGTTAATCTTTTCTATATGAATGAGAATATGATGATACATTACAATGGTTATAGGTAGTAATGAAGAACATACTTAAAAAACAAATTCAAATTTAATTAAAATGTATATTAATTGTTTATTAACCAATCCTTAACAATCAAGTAAGTCTGTTTTGACAATGTTATTTGTTGACAGGTGATATTTTCTAAGATGGATTACTCTTTAGAGTTAAATCTAACATTTTTAGTCTTGTGTGTGAAAATAGAAATTTATTTACAATTTGGAATTAGAATGTACACTTAAATGTTTAAACAAATGATTTTAAGAATTTAATGTATGTTTCATAAGTAGTGTTACTTTCTTAACAGTATGATGTATTATTTCCTTTATCCTTATTTTTTGGTATTTGGTAAGTATATTTTGCTTTTACATTTGAATTACTGTATTTCATAGATGTGTCTTATAGAGTATTATTGGAAATAAAAATACATGAAAATTAATTTATTCTTCCTAGTAATGAAACAAATTATATGTAATACTTATTTTAGGTTTATTTAATTGATAAATTTTTGTTTATCCTTCCCTCTAGTTCTCTATCATTTCTTTATATTTATGGTTGTGAGCCTAGTCTTTAACGGCTGAGCCATCTCTCCAGCCCTCTCTATCATTTCTTTAACAGATATGATAAAAAAAAAAAGTGTAGAGCTTTAAGTTATGCAATAAATGTTAAAGTTGTCTTTGCCCCTTATTTGGAATGAAAGTTTCAAAAGGAAATAGTAAATCTTACCAATTTAGGAAAAATGCTAGTTTCCAAGATCATAGCATTAATTAATAAGTTTGTGATGACAATTAGACCTTACTCTGTGAAGTATTGATGTCCCTTATCTAAGAAGATTTTACTTTAAATGCAGATGATTGTGGATATACTCCTGATTTCAACATGAGTTCTCGGAGACACTTTGCAGTTAAAAGAAGTTTATCTTCGAAAAATGAAGGTCCTTCTCTTAAAAGACCTACTCTTTCTGCTCTGACAAGAAGCAGTACTGGACTGAGAGGACAGGGTAAATTCTTGCCTAACAGACACACACACATAAAAGAAAGCAGGAAATGTCTAGGTTTCTAGATGTATCCAAAAATTTTAAACATGATGATAATGAATTTTTTATATATTTTTTATTATTACTTTATAAGTATTACCAATCAAAATTCTCACTTCCTCCCCTCTTCCCTCTTCCCTCCCGCTCCTTCACATCCTCCAGTTCTAAGAGAGGGCAAGGCACCCTGCCCTGTGGGAAGTCCAAGGCCCTCCTCCTACATCCATTTTTGATTAGAGAATTTTAGGTGGTAGAGAAACAACATAATGAAGCATGCAATAAGCAATATGAGTAAAGATCATTAAAATATAAATGACATAGTTGGAATAATGAAAATAAATGAGCAATTTGTTAACTATAAATTAAATAGATTGACATTTGACTACATTGAAAACTATGTTTGAAACATGTGGTACCATTTACTGATATGACAACTGTGTCAGAAAATAACACACCAAGTGATTATTTCTTCATACAAGGCAGGTGTAGAGATGGAGCATGCTTGTATTAGAATATTTTAAAAAGTATTTTGGAAAGAAAAATCCATTGTTAATTATGTTACTTTGAAATATTTACAACTTGAAATATTTGTAAAATAATATTTGTAATTATATGTCCAGAACCACATGGTCGAGAGATTTCTAGAAATGTGCCAAGAAAAGAGACACTGTCTTCAAGAAGAGATGACTACCTGTTACCAAGGGATTATGGACACTCTTCTAAAGACAGGTAAAGAAAAATAGCAAAATTGTTAAATTTTCATTGTTGTAACTAATTAATGTATTTAGTGCCATATAAAAACAATATATTTAGTGTCAAAGTCTAAGGAGATGTCAAGATGTCACAAAATCTCAGGAAAAGAGAGATTTTCCTGGCCACCATACACTAGCACATTTCTCACAAATGATAATTACGTAAATAGACACTTACATAAAATATTTTCTAGAAACTTGAAAGATGGCTCATTGAGCCACATAATTCCTTCATAAGATGAAGACCTGAGTTCAGGTACTCAGAACCCATGAACAAGTCAGGCATAAGACCTATAATCTCACCTGTGTTGTTTGGGAGAACCTCATGTGCCTTTAGCCTATATGACGAAGTTCCAGAACAGAGTTTGGAACATATCTAAGAACAAACATTTGAGGATGTCCTTTCACATTCATACTTGTGCTCTGCATATGTGTAATTAAAAACTCTATCATCTGTTCTCAATGCAAAAAATTATTACTTTTCAATTACACAGTCATATTATAGATATATACTGTTAATAAGGTTCAAATAATATGCTGTATTCTGATTTGAGCTGTTTACTTTAGAATGGTATATTCATATTTAATCTTTTAAATTATTTTATTTCTATTATGACATATATTTTATTACATGTATATAATTTTTAAGCTGTCTGGTTTTGTTTGTGATGTAGCAATGGTATGGACATTCATGTTACAGTTATTAGAGTTGTTTTTAGTTTTTTTTAAGTGTAGTGGAATGGAATTGCTTGCTAATATGTTATTTTATAAAACTGTCATTTTATATCTTACCAGTCTTGTTTTAAGGTTTTAGGTTTTATACAGTCTCTCTCTTCCCAAGTATTGTGTTTGTCTGCATTTTAAAAAATTTTAATAATTCTGATAGTTGTGCTTAATTAGCATATTTTATTTGAATTTTTATAATAATATTTAGTAATTTTTATGAACACAGTTCATGTTTGGGGCCATTGGCTTGTATTATTTGGAGAAGTACCCATTAATATCTTTGCCAGTTCCCCTGGATTCACTGGCCCACTAACCAAACCTAAAAATTTGAATGGTTATTTTTAATTTACCATTAAAGTTATTCAAGGAGAGTTTATCCAAGTTCTCGAGACATCAAGGAATATGCATCAACATCTAGAGGATACAGATACAGCTCTCGGGATGAACATGCATCTAAAGTCTTCAGGTATTACAATTTTTTATGGAATATGTTTCTGAAATTGTTTATTCATGCATTAATTAAAATGTTCTTTTACAATTTAGTGAACATGCTGGCTATAGTGGAGCACAGGATAGAGATTATTCTGAATATTCTAGTGGAAGCTCATACAGAGATACCTATGAAACTTATGGTAAGAGTCCTATTTTTACTTAATAAATAATTGCTGTTTAATTGAATTTTACATAGAAATGTAGCATGGATTATTGATTAATTAGGGGATGTTTACAGTATTTGTAATTTTGCATTCTTAACTTATTCCTATTATGAGTAAATTGCCATTCTTACATTTATCTAGTCTGTGAAAAAGCATTTTAAAATAATGTCCATGCTTATTTCAGTGAGTTAAGAGACAGTATGAGAACTTGAAATCCCAGCCCATTTTCAGAAAATAAAAGCACATATTGCTAAGTATTTGGAACTTTAAAATCATTATATACTATTAAAAAATTGTTGATTTCTTAATGGCTATTTGTTGATCTTAGGAAGCTTCCATGTGGCACCATCCGCAAGAGGGACTTACAGGGGAAACAACCGCTATGATGACTGTCGTAGCTCACGAGATGGATATAGTGGAAGCCAAGAAAATTACTCAAGCAGCCGAAGTGACACATACTCAAGTGGTTATGAACATAGCGGTAGGCAAGGAATTCATCCACCTTTTGATAGGAAATATCGTGAGCGCGGGACCAGACAAGAGCGAGAGCATTCACCTATGGATAGGCTGTATATGCCATCTCGTGAATCATACAGTTCAAGGTTTGGGAGCTCTATTGGAGGTCGTGGAGAAAGCAGATATGAAAGTAGAGGCAAATACTAAAAGTCTTTAGTTGTGTGCCTAACTTCATTTCCAAAAGGAAAAATAAAATGTTATCCCTATGTTATCTGAATTCTAAAATATGTTGATTTAGGAGAAGAGACATATTTTAAGTTTTACTGTGTTGCTTGAATACTGAAATACATTAGTTTGGGGGGGGAAAGTGAAATAAGTTAACTTTCCAACCATGAATTCTTTTCTGAAACTAAAGATGAGAAAGGTATAACTGTTCAGAATAACTTGGTTGAATAAAATTTCTTAATTGTTAATTGTAGAAATAGAATTTACTCTAGTAGAGATTAAGTTTATGCATTGTTAAAAAAGTCTGTCAATAAAAGTTGCAGTGAAATGCCGTTGTCTGGTTTCATTATGGTTTAAAAAACATAGAAACATCTTTATTTAGAGAGTGAGTTTATATTAAAGTTTATGGATTCTGAGACATAAATTCAGTATTATATGTAAATGTGTAGAAGGATTTTGTATCATTTGTAATAAGCAACTTCACTTTAAATCTATGGAAATACTTTGGATAATATATGAGGCTACAAAAGCACTTGGAAGGAACATGCACAAGTATAATTGCTCATGCTGCAGGTTTGTCCAAAGTGTTGACTCCCATTATAGCCATAGTATTGGTAGGAAAAATATGGGAGAAATTACAGTCCTAGAAGTAAAACCTGAAAAGAATACAGAAAAAAAAATGCTAGACTAAAATGTAAAAGGAGAAAGTAGAGAAGAATAAATATACTAAGGCTACCTTAGCAATGTCAGTCAAATTTTGGATAGATATAGATTGGATGACTCTCAAAAACCCATCACTAGGGATTTTTATAAGTGAAAGATGGAAAACTAAAAACATTGTGCCTCCAAAGGGACTGTAATTCTTGCACTTTTGGTTCTGTGAACTTAGAAATACACAACACGTTCTAGTACCCACTGGCCAGTCCTGCTAGCTGCCAGTAGGACAGCATCTAGGAGTGGAGTGGGGCACAACTGCAACTAAGTCTCTAAGACACAGCAGAGCTGGTAAGACCCACACTAAAAAGCTGGTATTGTCGAATAATTATTTTAGATGCTTGTGAAGATGGGTTACTCTCATTGGTTTATTAAAGAGCTAACTGGCCAGAAACTGCAAGAAGAGGTTAGGTGGGAAAACTAGACTCAGAATGCTGGGAAAAGGGTGCGGTTGACAGCCAGACAAGGAGCAGGAGATTTAGAAAATGAAGTAACAAGTCATAAGCCATGTAGCAGCACATAAATTAATAGAAATGGGTTAAGTTGTAAGAGATAGTAACAAGCTTAAGCTATTTTTAATTAAGTCTGTTTAATTAATATTTTTAATTAAGTCTGGTTATTTAGGATCTAATTGGCAGAAAATAAACTTTGGCAAATAATCAAAGAAGTTAGGGTATCCTTGCCTTGTCATTCCTCTTCACATTTTCCTAAGATTAGCCTTCACCAATGTTCCTAGAAGCTCAGAAAAATCAAGGACCTGTCCTTTGCACTGAGACTCCACTGCTATGTAGCTCTGTGGAACAAGGGCTAGGTTAAGTGAAACTGAATGCCTGGATTTGCAGCCAGGGCTGTAAGTATTATTGTTAATTCACTGTGCTACAATAGGATTCTTTGATTTCCTTGATCATTCGAAGAGTAATTTTACATTATTTGATGAAAAGATACATGCATGCTTTTAAATAAAAAGGGAAAACTGCCAGTCAAGGATTTTACTAACAAATCACATAGGATGAGAAATTGTGGAAATGGTAACATTCTCTTATAAATTTGTTTAGTTTTTTCACATGTTCTGTTCATGCATATTTGCCAGGGTCAATAAAAAGCTAATGAAAGCTGAAAAATAAGATTCCTTTATGCGATTCCTTGGAATTTTTGTAAGACCTATGGAATTTCTGTCTCCTATAGGTAGATTTTTGTTGACAATACAAATGTGTAGCTAACCATCTTTTTTAGAAGAACTTGTCTAGTGCTTTCAAATCCTGAAAACCTAAATCAACTTGGGAAAAATACTTAGTATCTAATTCTTGCTACTACGAATCAGAGAAGTTACATCAACAAAGTGTGATTAGCAAGTGAATTACCAAAGCCTGCTTTTCCCAGCACCATCATCTTAGGTCATGTCTGGATTCAACAGATAGACATTTTGTTTAAACATATCAATTATTTTGATTTCAAATATTTCAGAAGTTTGGCTCTAATTGTAGGCAAGCATTGCCTTGTATTACTATACACTTCTACCTTTGTGTGGATTTGCTTCCATTCAGATACGTCAAGCAGTATGTGAAATAAGCTTCCAGTTGCCTATAATCCTCAACTCTCTGAGTATAGATCTTTCCCCAGTGCTTTAGGAAATGTATTTTATTTGTCTGCCTTTTGATGTGGGAGTGTCATCTATCTGTTGCTTTCATTGGTTAATTAATAAAGAAACTGCTTGGCCTTTGATAGGCCAGCCCTTAGGTGGGTGGAGTAGACAGAACAGAATGCTGGGAAGAAGGGAGGTGAGTCCGTTGCCATAACTCTCCTCTCCGAGATGGATGCAGGTTAAGAATATTCCCGGTAAGACACCACCTCGTGATGCTACACTCATTAGAAATGGGTTAATCAAGATGTGAGAGTTAGCAAGTAAGAGGCTACAGATAATGGGCCAGGCAGTGCTTAAAAGAATACAGTTTCCATGTAATTATTCTCGGGTTAAGCTGGTCGTGCGGGAGCTGGGGGCGGGGACACAACACAGCCCGCTGCTCATCACTACAGAATGGCTGCCCAACGTGGTAACAAACTCCATGTAAAACCTGAGAGAGCTTAATTTTAAACAGAGAAAAAAAAAGAGTTTAACACAGCCTTTTGCTGTTTGTTGATGGCGTGCTGTAGAGAGATTTCCTGATTCAGCAACGGCTGCAAAAAAAAAAAAAGCTGCACCATTTTAAAACGCACCTTCCTGGGGCTGTGCCGCCAGTGCAAACTCTGGCTTTTTAAAGCATTTCAATGGCTTTTATGGGACTGAATGTTTCTGTTCCTGCTTGGGATCAGGAGGAAAGTAGCTGACTGAGACAATGCCAATGGCTCAGCGCTCCCTGCCTACACCTGGGCAGACGGCCGAATCAGGCTTAGGCAGGCAGGAAAGCATGGCGGATTCCTGCCGCCTTACAGAGAGATGTTTCCAGACTATGCAGTGCTCTGCGTGTCAGATTTGGCTGTAACTTGGATGAAAAGAGTTTCTGTGCCTCACACTCAGTCTCAGAGTTAAAGTGCTGAGTGTGGCTCCTACCTGGTGGCCCCAGAGCTAGCACAAAATGGTATGTACTCCAATTTGAAATTGGAGAGAGGTGTAGCCAACATCCAGAACAGCCCACTAATCTGCAGCTCAGAGACACAAGCTGCTCCTCAGTGCTGAACTGTGCTGACCTCAGGTAGGAATGATCGTAATTATAATTACCATAACAGTGCAGTTGAGGTTTAGACTGGCAGTAAACAGGCAGTACCATATTACCTCTACATGGTGCAACTTAAGTTTTTAAGAAGTGCTCCTGGATAATAAAGTATTTTAAGAAGTGCTCCTGGATAGTAAAGAATTACAGATTCACAATAGGACAGATTCAGACATAGGCTTGGGAGAGAGAAGAAAAAAAAATATATATAGTAAAAAAGGGTAAAGTCTTTAAAGAGAAAGAGTATTATAAGAAATAAAGGAAAATAAGCCACATAAAAATGGAAAATTCACAGAGAGTCTGGATTATGTATTTTATTGTGTTTTCTTTAAAATTTTTGACGGTGAAGGAGCTAAGTACAGAGAGATATTTCATTATATGGGCTGACAAGGTAAACCAGAATGGATTTCATAAGGGTATGACTTCAGAATTTGGGTCTAAGGATATGATGCTTTGTAGAAGGTCTTCTTTTGTTTTCACAGAGGATGAGACCCTGTGGATTGATTCTATCCCAATATGGTATGATAGACCACGCCCTCCTGAAAGGTTACTGTGAACACCCTCAAAAAATTACTTTGCTCAGCTGCCGACTGAGATAAACCTGGCACACAGGTTACATCCTAAATGATCTGATTAACAGTGCCCCCATTCAGCTTAAAGCAGTTTGGAGAGAAAAAAACTGCACCCATATTCCCAAATATTGTTTAAAAATGTTCTTTTACATTTAAAGGGGGATATGATATAGATATGAATAATTTGCATTGGTATGGATTTTAAGGTCAATTTTGTTATATGTATATGTATTTCTGATATTGATTAAGGTATTGTGATTGTGTAGTTCATTTAAAAATATAATGTATAATTAAGAAATATATGTTAATAGATAATCATCTATACTAGTCAAGTTTGTAGTCATGTTAGTTGGATGTGCATAGATATATTTCAGATAGGCATTCTTCATATCTTTCAAAGACTGCAGAATATGGCATTTAAATGTTTTAATAACTTAGGGCTTTTCATGACAATGAGACACTCTGCTCCTGGCAGCACCAATCTACTTCAAGAGGAAGATGGGCATTGAAGAGGATCCTTATGGAGTTTGATAGCCATTTGGGCAAGAAACTGCTCTTGCCTGGACTGTTGCATAAACTGGACACATAGAACCCAGAGAAAGACGACTGATAAACTTGCCTAAAGGTGATATGGTCTTTCGGGGTTCCTGATTCATGAGAGTCTGTGAGACATTCTGCAGGACACAGCAGAAAATGACTAAACTGTCTTTAAAATTTCCTGCTTTGTGGAAATGTCTGCTGGATACTATGGGCCTGTAGGCCGAAGATGGATGCCCCAAGGGTAGAGAGGAACTTTGGGTGACTGTCCAGGCAGCGAGATGCCTCTGTTATTTCTAGAGTTTTGGACTTCTTGTTGGCTTAGGTAATATTGTATCCTTCTGGAGTCTTTGATGGGGTTGAAGAATGGTTAGTTATAGTTATAGTTTTCCTTAGTTATGATAAAAGATAAAATAGATATAAATATTGTAACTGTAATTCTTACTTGATAATGTTTTGTTATATGTAATTTTACTATGTTAAAGTTAAAGCCTTCATTTTTGTTTAAACAGAAAAAGGGGAAATGATGTGGGAGTGTCATCTATCTATCTGTTGCTTTCATTGGTTAATTAATAAAGAAACTGCATGGCCTTTGATAGGCCAGCCCTTAGGCGGGTGGAGTAGACATATGCGAATTTCAGGTAAGCCTATGGAGTGTGTCTTGGAGGGAAACTCACAAGTCTTTTACGAATCTGAATATACTCACTTCGAAAAGAATGGACTTATCTTTCAAAGTACAGCAATGCTTTTGAACATTTCAAAGAAAGGGCTTCTCCTTAGAGAGAAATAAATGTGTATGAGTGTTATTCACGAGAGCTTATATAAAGAGGTGAGAACAGTGAAGAGAAAACTGACAATTAAAGTGTGTCCTTCTCCAAAATCTTTCTGTTTCTTTGAGGGAAACTCACGGTTCTATGAAGAAGCTAAATCCGCTTTCAAAAAGCATGTGCTTCTCATTCAAAGTCCAGTTTGTAGGGTGGATAGGAGTAGGAAGTCAACTTCTTGCTGTGGTTGTATTTCAAATGTATCAGTGCAGACAAATCTAATGTTTCAAAACTTCATCAGTTTAAAGCTCACTTGTCTGACATGATACAGAAATGACATGATATGTTACTTGATCTTTTTCCCTTGCAGCTCTTAATATTTGCCCTTTATTCTGTATGTTTTGTGTTTTGATTATTCTATGGCGAGGTAATGCTTTTTTTATTCGATCCAGTCTACTTGGTGTTCTGTAAGCTTCTTGTACCTTCATAGGAATATCCTTCTTTAGGTTGGGAAAGTTTTCTTCTATAATTTAGTTGAATACATTTTCTGGGCCTTTGAACTGTAATTCTTCTCCTTCTTCTATCCCTATTATTCTTAGGTTTGGTCTTTTCACTTGTGTCCCAGATTTCCTGGATGTTTTGTGTTAAGAATCTGTTGGATTTGTTATTCTCTTTAATCAATGACTTTATTTCCTCTATAGTATCTTCGGTGTCCGAGATTCTTTCTTCTATCTCTTGTATTCTGTTGGTTATGCTTGTCTCTGTAGTTCCTGATCGATTACCCAGGTTTTCCATCTCCAGCCTTCCCGCAGTTTGTGTTTTCTTCATTGCCTACATTTCATTTTTCAAGTCTTGAACTGTTTCCATTACCTGTTTGATTGCTTTATCGTGGTTTTCTTGGGTATCTTCAAGAGATTTTTTTCATTTCTTCTACCTTTCCATTTGTCTTCTTCACTTCTTTACAGCAGTTTTTCACATTCTGTTTAAGGTCCTCTATCACTTTCATAATGTTACGATTAAAGTCCATTTCTTCTACTTCTTCTGGAATAGGGTGTTCAGGTCTTCTTGTTGCATGATCCCTGGAATCTGGTGTTGTCATGTTGCCTTTCAGGTTGTTGGAGGAATTCTTTTTTTATATTTATTTATTTATTATGTATACAATATTCTGTCTGTGAGTATGCCTTCAGGCCAGAAGAAGGCAGAAGACCCCATTTCAGGTGGTTGTGAGCCACCACGTGGTTGCTGGGAATTGAACTCAGGACCTTTGGAAGAAAAGGCAATGCTCTTAACCTCTGAGTCATCTCTCCAGCCCCATGTAGGAGGAATTCTTGCATTGATGCCTGCCCACCTCTTCCTTCAACTTCAGCCAGAAGAGTCTTGGTGTCTTGGTCCAGTCTATGCTGTGACTGACTCTGGGTGGATCTCCTCAGTGCAGGAGCAGGAACTGTTCCCCTTTGGGTAGATAGCCTCAGTGCAGGAGTAGGCACTGTTCCTGAGCCAAGGACCTTGCAGCCAATAAGGCAGGCTGGGGGGAAGGGGTGGACAGGGATGTGTGGAACAAAGAAGTCCCAGTCTGAAAGGTTGTCTTCAGCACAGGGACAGGACTCTTGGAGGTTGAAGGACCCTGCAGACAAAAGGGCGAATTTGGGGGGGGGGGGGAGTTGTGCGGAGCCAAGAAGCCCCTGCAGCGGGAGCTGGAGGTGCCATGCATTCCCCTCCGGCCAGGAAGGTGCACAGGCACCCCTCTGGGTGGGTAGCCTCAGTGCAGGAGCAGGAACTGTTCCTGGGCCAAGGACCTCGCAGACAATAGGGCAGGCTTGGGGAGGTCAGGGATGTGTGGAACAAAGAAGCCCCTGCAGCAGGAGCTGAAAGGGCCCAGTTCTCCTTTCCCGATTATTCTGCCTCGCCCCCGGATGGAACCCACTCACCGGTCTGAAAGATTGTCCTCCCTAGAACATGAGCAAGGAAGTCAGGACCACGAGGGGTGGACCCACCCACTGTGACAGTGGAACTGATCTATTAGGAACTCACAAAGACCAGCAGGACTGGGACTGAATAAGCATGGGATGAAACCGGACTCCCTGAACGTGGCAGACAATGAAGGCTGATGAGAAGCCAAGGACAATGGCACTAGGTTTCAATCCTAATACATGAACTGGCTGTGTGGGAGCCTAGCCTGATTGCATGCTCACCTTCCTGGTCCTGGAAAGAAGTGGGAGGACCTTGGACTTCCCGCAGGGCAGGGAACCTGAACTGCTCTTCATTCTCGAGAGGAAGGGGGAATGGAGTGGGGGGGAGGGGAGAGGGGTAGGGGAGTCGGGGGAGGAGGAGAGAAATGGGAAACGGGGAGGAGGCGGTAATTTTTCAAAAAAAAATAAAAAAAAAAACACAAAACCAAAAAAAAAAAAAAGATTGTCCTCCCTGCTCTGGTTTTCTTAAATATTACACATATATACACAAATACAGCCTCCTCAGTCTGTGGGCATTACTTGCATTCCACAATTTCTGGCTAACAACTCTGTATGGTGCAAACAATTAGAAGGCTGGAGAAGAGTATTGCCTGTCGTTATTTGCCTACAGGCAGGAGTTGTGATCCAGCAGCCCTCACTCCCCTTGTCTGACAGTGGGACTTCCTTGTGCGGTTTGTAATTGACAAGGATGTTCTTTCTGGCTGGTGGGTCTCCACAGAAGGAGTAGAGGTATAAAAGGTTGCTGGGCAAAATAAAGAAAAGAAGCCTCCGTGTGTCAATCCCGGCACTCCCTGCCAGTCTTGGCTATCCATGCTGCACTGGCTGCAGCAGGCAGGACCTTACCAGATGGCCCCCACCCACATCCTGCATCTATTGGGACATAGTGAGAACTCACAGACCACTCCTGCCCTGCAGGGAAGCAGGTAGTAGGTAGGCTAACTGTAGACCTTCCCCTCTCTTCCTGCTCCTTTGAATCCAGTGCTCCCACCCCTGTCCTCTATAACCCCTAATCTACAGAATACCTGAAGAAGGCTTCCAACACCGACCTCATTTTAATGGATCTCCCATGTCTTTCCTTCTTAACCTCTCTCAATCCCACAGTCTTTGCTTTGTTCTAGTCGTGAACTCAAACCCACGCTGATCCAAGAAACACGTAAGCTAAATTAAGTCAGATCATCCTCTCTCAGAATTCCTCCAAGTCCAACCCCCCAATCTCCCTCAGATCTTCCTAATCAAATCTGCTAGCCTCACCCCTAGGTCTGCAGCAGATCACTCCTGGCAGGCTCTTACCCCATTTTGTGTCTAGTAGATCCCACAGTTCCACCATCCCACTAGTTGCCTTTTCCAATCTCCCAACTCCAGCAGGCAACACCTGGGAACCAACTGGCTAGGCTAGGCAGGGAGACATGTAAGGTAACTCGAAATCATCACTTGGCTCTCAACTTCTCCAAGTCCAATCAATCCCCCCATCTCATCTCCTGCTCTTTAGTAGACCTTCTGCTGTGGCCTCTCCTTCCTCTCTGCCCCCATAATCAGGATTACTTCCCCATAATCAGATCCTGGTGACACACCCCGCTTTCCCACACCCCTCACCTCTTGTGAAGCCCTGCTACCACGAGAGGCCTCTCTGACTCCTCGGTCTCAGGTCCCAACACCAGAAAACACATTTTACCTGGACCTCCCCGCTCGGTTCCCACACCTACCAGGACCCTAGAGATTCACAGCTACCACACCTTCCTAAGGAACAGAGAGAAAACACAAACCTAGAAATAAAACACCAATACAACAAGGACAAGAGCAGGTCTCGGCACTTAGAATAACAATCCAATCCCAGATGTCTAGACGGTCAAGCCTAAAACACAGTAACATCCAGGACAGTATGTCTCCACTGCAGCCCATCAACCTTACCACAGCAGGCCCAACATAACTGAAGCAAAGTAAAAGACCTTGAGACAGCCTTGACAAATATGACAGACATCCCGAAAGAGAAAATTAGTAGTTCCTATGGGAACAAAGACAACTCATGGAAGGAAATCAATAAAACAGTCCAGGACCAGAAAGCAGAAACAATCAATAAAGAAAACCCAAAGTGAGGGAAATCTGGAAAGGAAAACTCTAGGACCTTGAAGAGGAACTGCACAGACAAGCTTCAATGTTATAGAAGACAGGAGATGGACATGAGACTCTGAAGTGCTAAACATTCCAGAGAAGAAATGGATACAGTGTGTCAAAGAAAATGTTAAATCTGAAAAACTCCTGACACAGAACATCCAGAAACTCTAGGACAGTATGAAGAGCTCAAACCTAAGAGTAATAGGCTAGAGGAAGGAGAAGAAACACAGGTCAAATGCACAGAAAAGAAAATCTTGCCAACAAAATCACAGAAGAAACTTTTCCTAACCTAAAGAAGGAAATGCTTATAAATGTACAAGAAGCAACAGTTACACCGGAAAGAATGAACCCCCTTGCCACATAACAATTAAAATACTAAATTTACAGAGAGAGACTAGTAAAAGTTTCAAGGGAAAAAGACCAAGTGAAAAATAAAGGCCAAACTATCAGACTTACTTCTACTTCTCGATGGAGACCCTAAAAGTCAAGGGTATGGACAGATGATGTTCTTTATAGACGTCTAGGAGACTACAGATAACAGCCCAGATTAATACACCCAACAAAACTTTTGATCACCATGGATGGAGCAAATAAGGCACTCCCTGTTAAAAAACAAACTGAAGCAACACCTATCTACCAATCGAACTCTACAAAAGTTGATGGAAGGACAACTCCAACCTAAAGAGATTAACGACCACCGTGAAAACTCAGAAGATAAATAATCCCAGACCAGCAAACCAGCAGACCAAAGAAGGGAAGGTCACAGGCATGGGCGCACTCAGGCACGCCACCACAACAAATTAACAGGAACCAACACCAGTGGTCATAGGTACTGCTCGAAACCAACATTCTCAAATCTTTCAATAAAAGACGCTCACTAACACTCGATGCAAAAGAGCATCCATCATCAGGTTCCATCCAAGAAACACACACCAAGGATACACATGGCCTCAGGGTGAAAAGGTGGATATTCCAAAAAGATATTCCAAGCAATGGAGCAAAGAAACGAGCTACTGGAGCCATCTGAGTGTCTGACCATCTAGACTTCAAGGAAAAATTAATCAGAAGACGTGGAATTATACTATGCAGGCATCAAAGGAAAACCCAACAGGACTTTTAAAGTCTTTATTTCTATGACCCAAACTTAAGGCACCCAAATGAATAAAAGACACTACTACAGTTTAAATCACAATTTGTCCCACACAAGCTGATAGTTGGAGACTTCAGCACCCCAGTTTCTACCACAGAGAAATCATCCACACAAATAACTAAACAGAAAAATGGTGGTGCTGAGGTTATAAAACACAAGAATCTAACATATTTACAGAACGTTTAACCCAAACAGAAAAGAACGTATATTCTTCTCAGCCCATGGTACCCAAACTGACCGTGTACTCAGACAGGAAAGGTTTCAGCAGCTATAAGATGTGAAATGGCACCCTGCCAGTGCCACAGTTTAGAGCTTCAGATCAGCAACAGAAACCTTACTAACTCAAGGAAACTGAACAACTCTCTACCTGCAAGAAAAATGAGTCAAGACAGATATTAGAAATAAAACACTTCCTAGAACTGAATGAAAATGAATCCACAGCATACCCAAATGCAGGCAAGAAAATTAACAAGCGAAAATGAAAAAGGGGATAAGACAGCAGACATAAAGGAAAGCCAGAGAATCTTAAGGACACACTTTAAAAGAAAATCTATACTCCACCAAATGAAAAGTCTAAACAAAAGAATAATTTTCTTCATAGGAAACCTTACCAATATTAAATCATGATCAGATAATAAATTGAAGAGACCCATGACCCCCAGTGGAATAGAAAAAGGCATTAAAGTCTCCCAACCAAAGAAATTCAGGACAAGACAACCTTGGCATAGATTTCCACCACTTTCAAAGAAGACTTAATGTCAATAAGCTCAAAATTCTTCTACAAAGTAGAAACAGAACACTATTGTCCAATTCATTTTATGAGACCACGGTTACCCTGAAAGCCAAACTACAGAAACCAAACAAGTGGCTGCAGACCAATTTCCCTCATGAACACCAATGGAAAAATACTCAATAAAGCTGCAAGCCTAATCCAAGAACAAATCAAAGAGATCATCCACCATGATCAAGTAGGCTTCATCCTAGATGTGCAGGGATAGTTCAATATGCCAAAATTCGTAAATGCCATCTACCATATAAGCAAACAGAAAGGAGAATATGGGGAGAGACAGCTAACAGGTGATGTGAGGGGTATAATGGAAACCTAGTGCATACACACATACATACATTTACATGTATATATGAGTACACACATACGTGTGTGTGTGTGTGTGTGTGTAAATGCCCGTGCATGTGTGTGTACTTAAAAGGAAATCTAATGAAACTGTCAAATAACTAGACAGGCAGAGTCCCAACTCGACGCCCCTTGTCACCAAGCCTAGCTTCCAGTACTGGGTTTGGCTTACATCTAACTGAGTTACTGGTCAAAGGAGCCTCTACGAGAATCCCTAAACAAACCAGGCTGTAGAGTCAGGACTATAGTTTGCTCTCCACAAAATGAGAACAAGGCCCCACCCATAGCTGAAGACAAGACCTACGGAACTCACTGAGCACGGGAGATGTGGAGCAATCTCCAAGCTTTTATCTACAACGGTGTCCTGCCTGCAGTATATTCTAGGGCAACTGTGGCACAATATCTGTGGGAGTAACCAAACAATAGCTGATTTAAGGCCCACCAGGGCTGGAATTCATGCTTGGTTGTCAGACCAAGACCCTGAGACTAGATAGTCAGGGACCTAGTGTAAAAATCAAATACTAACCTAAATAAAGAAAAGGCATGTAGAGTCAAAATGACTCCTAATGATATTCTGATAGTCTTGGATCAGCAGAGAAGTTTCATTCTAGCAGATGGGAATACAGAGACTCACAGCCAGCCATTATGCAGACGGTGAGACCCTGGAACACTCATTCTAAAATGGGATGTGAGCTCAGGACACAGGCCTGGAAAAGGAGGCAGAATGGGTTAAGAGCCAGAGGAGGCAAAGGATGCCAACAAAACAAGACCCTCTAAGCCAACACAAGCAAAACTCACACGAACACAAAGAACACTGAAGCAGCATGCACAGGCACGGCACAGGTCCTCTCTGGGTATGTTTCCACTTTAGTGTTTTTGATGGAATTCAAAAAACTGTGAATCTCTGAGTCTCTGATTCTCGTCCCTTCTCTTGGGCCATTTTTCTTGTTGTGCTGTCTTGTCCAGCTTTGATGGCATGGTTTCTTGTTCTACAGTACCTTATAATATAAAATTACCTTAAAATATTAAATGATATATAAAATCAAAAACTGTACAAAAGTCATTAGGGTAAACGTTATCAACTGAACAGTCATTTGTACCTTCTGGGTGAGGGGAAAATCAGTTTTTTTGATCAGAGTGACACTGGCCTACCAACCACACCCAGGCAGGCCTCACATTCATGAGTAGTTGACTAACACATAACAGACTAGACAGTTTTTGTGTGTGCTTTTATTTCCTTAAAGTTTGGTGGGTTTTGTTGTTATTCTTTCTCTTTGGAGAGTGTTTTGTTTTCCCGACTTGGGAGATTTTGTTGTTGTACTGAGTTCTTGTTTTACAAGAAAGAACTTAAAGTTGGGTGGGTATGGACTATGGGAAGGGGAAGAATGTGGGTAAAATGTATTTAAATGTAAAGGTTGTTTTGAATAGAAGAATGTCACCATCTCAGAGCAGCAGCTTTCTTTATCCTCTGGCTCTTTCATTCCTTCCACCTTCTCTTCCTGAGTCTTAGGTGCAGCAGAGCAGATATATCCACTGAACATACTGAATACTGACCATTTGTGGCTTGTAAAAATCAAGCCAGGTACTGGGACCCTACCCAAGTACCCAAGTACTGAGCTTCTCAATCTTAAAGAAGATGCTACCACCACTTTTCTGAAGCAGCCTAATTCCTACCTGAATATTAAGTATTAATTCTTATATACACATAGATGTAACCCTCACCCTTCATCAAAGAAACTTCTCTTTGATACAGATGGAGACCACTGCAGGCCTACAATCATGACAAAAGCCTATGCTAGGCCTCTGTGCCCATCACAGTAACCACCCATGCACCCCACAGAATTCCTTCTCAAAGTCAATGGGGTACATCTTGAAACCAAGAAGCTTGTCTGGAGTAGGAAGGGAAGTCTTGAGTTCCTCCAGCTGTCTGCCATCTGCAGAAAGCTGGGGAACAACACTGTCTATGGTGAACCCATGCCACTTGCCCAAGGTGTAATCATGAGTGAGTGATGGTCACGTAAAGGTATTTGAAAAGGAGAGGCATGCTGGAAGGTGTAAGAAAAGGTGAGAGATGGAGGAAGGGTAAGAGGGAGGGACAGAGGGAGGGACGGAGGGAGAGGGAGGGAGGAAGGGAGGGAGAGAAGGAAAGAGTAGAGAGGAGAGAAGTAGAGGCTAGGGGACAGGAGGGGAGGGGAAGAAAGGGAAGGGAGGGAGGGGAGACGAGGGGAGAGGAGAGGAGAGGGAGAGGAGAGGAGAGGAGAGGAGAGGGAGAGGAGAGGAGAGGAGACTTCCCTGGCTCCTACCAAAAGGCCCAGGTACATGGGGATGAAGAACATAAACACAGGAAGACCAGGAGAAACCGAATAGCAAAGGTGAACACGGAGATCACAAAACAGGTAACATATTCATAGGAGATGAAGGATGGGAGAAACTAAATTATTCATCAATGAATGAACAAACAATCGTACAGAAACCTACTAAGTCATAAAGAGAGGAAATTGTGGGACTATATGGCTATTAGACTAAACAGAGAGATGAGACAAAGAAAGAAAAATCCGGTAGGATTTTATACCTCTGTGGTTCCACTACTATGACACAGAGAGTGGTCAAATAGATTGAAACAAAAAGTAGACAAAGGTTTTCAGGGCTGATGAAGTGGTGGAGGATGGGAGAATTCGTTCAATGGGCACAGGGCTTTAGTGTTGCAAGATGAAGACAATGGAGCTGGGACAAAGTGATTCATGTAAGTGCACAGGAAGAAATGACAAGCAGTGGTATAGGGGAGAGAAGCAGACACATACTGTTATGAACAACGAGTGAAGGACATGGAAGTCTGAAAAGGAGGCCGTTGGCCAAATATACAAAAAGAAAACACGAGGAGACAAATCTTTAAAGGGACCTATATCAACTGGGAGAGCTGTACAAGAGAAGAGACTCCAGAGGGATCGGAGGAGGAGGAATGGAGCATCATAACATGGAGTGCAGAAAGCCAAGTGTGTTTCAAGTAGACACAAAGAGGGCACTGACACAGAGGAAAGTCTGAGGTAGATACCTGGGTGGGAAACTAGAGGAGACCTGTTATGAGACAGAGCAGCCAAGGTATCTAGACGCCCAGAGGGCAGGGAGAAATCACATTCTTTTTGTATGAAAATAAATCAAAAGGAAACAAATGAAACATTTCCATAAACCTACACTGCAAAGGAATGAGATACAGAAATCTGTTTCAAGCATCCATCCTTAAGCCCAGACTCAAAAGAAGATAGACTAGGTAACTCTCAAAAATACAGTAAAGAGCATGGCCAATGGCAAACACCAGAGAGAGGCTTAGAAGGGGAGGAGACAAATAGGTGGGTGATTCCTGAACTCATGACAAAGTATTCTCACCAACTGTGGCACTGGTACTCTGGAATTCCTGCTCAGAAACGTGAATCCTGATGCCAGACTTGGGAGCAAACTGGGGAGCTGCGGAGACTGCAGGAGTCTGGCCACAGCAGCGCTGTGGTGGGACCCTCCTAGTCTGGGCAAACAGGTTGGCAGCAGCCACCACGCAGTCCAGATGCAGGGGCTGAAAGGCACAGCAAAGAAAAGTGAGCTCAAATCTTGGGGGTGGGGTGGGTTGGGGATAAGGGGTGACGGGGAGAGAAAAGTGAGCAGGGGAGGATGGGGGGAACTTGGGGAAACAGGAAGATTGGGATAAAGGAAGGTTGGATAGGGGAGCAAGGAAGCACATATCTTAGTTAAGGGAGCCACCTTAGGGTTGGCAAGAGACTTGAACCTCGAGGGGCTCCCAGGTGCCCAGGGCGATGTCCCCAGTTAGTCCCTTGGGAAGCTGATGATGGGGAACCTGAAATGACCCTATCCTATAGCATTACTGACGAATATCTTTCATATCACCATAGAACCTTCATCTGGTGATGGATGGAGATAGAGACAGAGACCCACACTGGAGCACTGGACTGAGCTCCCTAGGTCCCAATGAGGAGCAGATGGAGGGAGAACACGAGCAAGGATGTCAGGACCACGAGGGTGCACCCACCCACTGAGACAGTGGGGCTGATCTATTGGGAGCTCACCAAGGCCAGCTGGACTGTGACTGAAAAAGCATGGGATAAAACTGGACTCTCTGATCATGGCGAACAATGAGGGTTGATGAGAAGCCAAGGACAATGGCACGGGGTTTTGATCCTATTTCATGTTCCGGCTTGGTGGGAGCCTAGCCAGTTTGGATGTTCACCTTCCTAGACATGGACGGAATGGGGAGGACCTTGGACTTTCCACAGGGCAGGGAACCCTGACTGCTCTTTGGACTGTAGAGGCAGGAGGAGAGGATTGGGGGGAGGGGGAGAGGAGTGGGGGGAGGGAGAAGGGTGGGAGGAGGGGGAGGGAAATGGGAAGCTGGGAGGAGGCGGAAATTTTTTTTTCCATTTCTCAATAAAAAAAAAGTGAGCTCAAAACTTAACATGGGGTTAAGGGTAGAGACCTACTCCCCAGACACTCACCTAAGAGACCCCAAGGACACTTACACTGTTTGTGTCAAAGGTGAGCAGAAGTGGACAGCATTTTTGGCCCTGTCCAAAAGAGGGCTCCAGAGCTTGTAAGGTAGGACAGTGAGAAGGTATGAGGAGGGCAGAGGGAGAAGGAATTCTCAGGCAGACCTCAGTCCAAGAAGCCTAGGCTCACATTCTTGGAAACTGGCAATGAGCCATACACACAGCAAGTTAAACTTGCTGATTCATATGTTATTAAGTCGATGAAATACTAAAAAGTGCACATTAATCCTCTCTAAATTCCCACAAGCCATTATTACACCAACTTCACAGGTATGGCTTATCAAGACACTATACCCAACACGACCCGTCAGAAACAGCTGCACATGAACCCACAGGTTGCTCTTTGTTTAACTATAAAATTTTTCACTTGTAACTTGCAGTTACAACCCTCAAGAGAAATCTGACATGACTCAGCCCACAGGTGCAGGCAGAAAGGAGACTAAGCCCTGCTTGTGGGACAGGAAGAAGGAAAACACAAATGTGTGCATAAGGCACTGGCCCAAACCCTTTCTTGGTATGCCTGGGGTGGCTGGCTGCCTGGGATAAGCCATATCCACGGGACAGTAACCATCCACTTCCCAGGGCACATACTGGGACAAATACGCCCATCGGTTGTGTAATACCTGGTCCGGAGGGAAGTTGTGCAGCAACTGCTGGATATTGTCAGAATACTGTGTGTGCCAGTGCCAGTAGGCCCAAGTCACACAGTCGGCCCAAGTCTGTGGCCTCTGCAGGAGTAGACTATGCTGTACAGCTGCCAGTACTGCCAAAGGCTGGGTGCCAACTAGCTGCAGTGTCCATGAACTTGGAATCCCTGTCCGATGCAAAGAGCTGGATTATTTCAGAGGTCTAGAAATAAGGTTTCTGGACAAGCCTCCTTTCTCCATGGAAACACCTCCCAAATTCACCCAGCTCATCCACTGTGACTCAGGAGGGCAGACGGGATGCCTTGGTTGATGGGCAGAACAGTGTCCATTACTTACGTGAGGTATTGGTTAACAGTTTCTGCTGACTGCTTGAATTCATTCCAAGCCCACTACAGACAGAACAAATACATGCACAAGAGACTACCAACTAGTAAAGCTTGCTCTGCCTGAAGACTGCATTCAGACTCTAAATTCTAACTATCACACATACTTCCTACTTTTATGACCCATTGCAAGGGAACAAACATACCTGCACCCATCTCAGTTTTAAGCCTCTGAGTAAACCGTAATATCTGCAGTCATCCAAGTGAATGAACAAGCACACACCTACCACATTATTGAGTACAGTGCCAAATACAGGCCCAATCCAATGCTAAGTACTTTACCAACATCCTGTGATGGATAAGACAAGCCCAATCCACCATTAAGTGCTTTACAAAATCTCTCTGGTACATTATTGCTTCAATGAACATTTCTCTCTGATAGGCATCACTTCAATCCACATTTTGCAGATAAGGAATCTATGGATCCCAGGTGGGTTCTACAAAGTTGCTGGACACTCTCTGAAACTTTTTGTCCTTCATTGCCTGCTGTGCAGATTCAGATTCCATAACCTCCAGCAAGGACTATGACACTATTGCAATTCAGCTGGACTGCTCCATACTGTAATATTTCCTAATCTCCAACCCCTTAGGATGTCCTTACTATACCTACAAACCTATGAACCAACAGAAACCTAAACAGGCTTTTTTTCTCAGCTTTAAAGAACACAAGAAGGACTAGGCTCTCGGTTGAGTTTCCACTCACTTAGCCAGCTAAGAGAACACAAGAGATTGTGTACCTGACAACGCAGGCAGAAATCACACTGACAAACCAGCTGCTTAACACTCTCTGGGTAAGAAGGAAACCAACCAAAAATGCACTCACTCTACAGGTAACTAAGAAAATCATCAGAAACAACATTAGCTGATTTGTGTAGCAAAAGCACTGTTTACACAGATCATTCTCACTGTTCAGACACATGTTCAATGATGCTCCTTTAACTCTTCCAAAATAGAAAGCTTGACATTAATTTTTGTACTAAAATGTTTCTCTTACAGTATACTTTGAGAACTTTTCCCCACTGCCAACACCTCCCAGAATCTCCTGAACTCACTACCCACTCAACTCCTGTTCTCTCTCTCTCTGTGTCTCTCTATCTCTCTAACACAATAAAAGTAAACACCAAGCAAAGAAAGGAAGAAATGGCACACACGCGCACACACAAACACACACACACACACACACACACACACTAGGACAAAACCAAAGTACACAAGAAAAACGAGGTCCAATCATTCACGTACTACCAGGCATGAGGCATACCCTGGAATGTGGCTGATATACCCAGTAACATTCAAGTGTAGACAATGGATTTTCCCTTTCCAAACTGGTATCAATATTCTAGGTGGTGGTGGTGGTGGGACAGGTGTTGTGGGGAGAGTTGTGAGGACTTTCCCTTCTTTATGCTGGGATTTGCTTGGTTTGAACTTGTTAGACCTTGTGAGAGCTGTTCAGAATTGGATGACTCCAAAAGAAACTATCTATGCTAGTTAAAACAGGGTTGACATGCATAAGATCTCAGATACTCTCACAGCACACAGAGATGTGAACGAAGGTAAATTCCTTTTTATAAGAAAGCAATCACTGGCAGGTACTCCGACTGCTTGTATAGTCCCAGAATGTGTTCTGCACACAGAGCCCACAGAAAAGCAAAGGAGTTTGGAGGATGAGAAGAGCAAAGCCTTGATGAGATGGCCTGTTGCCTAATCCTTCTACCTCCCATTCCTTCCGAGGTTGATCACCTGTAGGGTGTGCTCAATGGCATTGGGGAAGTTCTTCAGTATGCAGATGGGGAAGGATTTCTCAGGTGGGTCCTGGCTAGAGCTGTAAGAATCTGTCAAGAAGGGAACGAACACCTGCACTGTTTCCCTTGGTGCCCAGGTTGCCTGATACCAGCAGACGCTTTTGGTAATACACACAATGGAGGTCCATGTACAAACCTTGAGGGAGATGGGGAGAAATGGCAGGTGAGCAGCAGTAATGTTTGGATAAGACAGGAACACAAGCATCTCGCAAACATACACACACACACACAAACACACAGCAGGTGAGCAGCAGTAATGTTTGGATAAGACAGGAACACAAGCATCTCGCAAACATACACACACACACAAACACACAGCAGGTGAGCAGCAGTAATGATTGGACAAGACAGGAACACAAGCACCTCGCAAACATACACACACACACACACAAACACATAGCAGGTGAGCAGCAATAATGTTTGGATAAGACAGGAACACAAGCATCTTGCAGACATACACACACAGACACAAACACACAGCAGGTGAGCATCAGTAATGTTTGGATAAGACAGGAACACAAGCATCTCGCAAACATACACAAACACACACACACACACAGAAAGCAGGTGAGCAGCAGTAATGTTTGGATAAGACAGGAACACAAGCATCTAGAAAACATATGCACACACACACACGAAAACACACAACAGGTTAACAGCAGTAATGTTTGGATAAGACAGGAACACAAGCATCTCGCAAACATACAAACACACACACACAGCAGGTGAGAAGTAGTAAAGTTTGGATAAGACAGGAACACAAGCATCTCGCATACATACAAACACACACACACAGCAGGTGAGCAGCAGTAATGTTTGGATAAGATAGGAACACAAGCATCTCGCAAACATACAAACACACACACAGACACAAACACACAGCAGGTGAACAGCAGTAATGTTTGGATAAGACAGGAACACAAGCATCTCGCAAACATACACACACACACACAAACACACAGCAGGTAAACAGGAGTAATGATTGGATAAGATAGGAACATAAGCATCTCGCAAACATAAACACACACAAACAGCAGGTGAGCAGCAGTAAGGTTTGGATGAGACAGGAACACAATCATCTCGCAAACTTAAACACACACAAACAAACACAGAGCAGGTGAGCAGCAGTAATGTTTGGATAAGACAGGAACACAAGCATCTCGCAAACATACAAACACACACAGAAACACACAGTAGGTGAGCAGCAGTAATGTTTGGATAGGACAGGAACACAAGCATCTCGCAAACATACACACAAACACACACACATATTCACACAAACATACAGCTGGTGAGCAGTAGTAATGTTGGATAAGACAAGAACACAAGCATCTCACAAACATACACACACACACACAAACACAAACACACAGCAGGTGAGCAGCAGTAATGTTTGGATAAGACAGGAACACACACATCTTGCAAACATACAAACACACACACACAAACACACAGCAGGTGAGTAGCAGTAATGTTTTGATAAGACAGGAACAGAAGCATCTCGGAAACATACACACACACACAAACGCACAAAGCAGTTGAGCAGCAGTAATGTTTGGAGAAGACTGGAACACAGGCATCTCAAAAACATACACACACACACATACACACAGCAGGTGAGCAGCAGTAATGTTTGGATAAGACAGGAAAACAAGCATCTCGCAAACATACACACAAACACACAAACACAGCAGGTGAGCAGCAGTAATGTTTGGATAAGACAGGAACTCAAGCATCTCGAAACATACAAACACACAAAAACAAACACACAGCAGGTGAGAATCAGTAATGTTGGGATAATACAGAAACACAAGCATCTCGCAAACATACACACACACACAAACACACAGCAGGTGAGCATGAGTAATGTTGGCACAACACAGAAACACAAGCATCTCGAAACATACACAGACACACACACAAAAACACAGCAGGTGAGCAGCAGTAATGTTTGGATAAGACAGGAACACAGGCATCTCGCAAACATACACACACACAAACAAACACACAGCTGGTGAGCAGCAGTAATGTTTGGATAATACAGAAACACAAGCATCTCGCAAACATACACACACATACACAAACACACAGCAGGTGAGCATCAGTAATGTTGGGAAACACAGAAACACAAGCATCTCGAAACATACACACACACACACACACACACAAACACACAGCATGTGAGCAGCAGTAATGTTTGGATAAGAGAGGAACACAAGCATCTCGCAAACATACACACCCAAACAAAGACACAGCTGGTGAGCAGCAGTAGTGTTTGGATAAGATAGGAACACAAGCATCTCGCAAACATACACAAACACACACACACACAGCAGGTGAGCAGCAGTAATGTTTGGATAAGACAGGAACACAAGCATCTCGAAAACATAAATACACAAACACAAACACACAGCAGGTGAGCAACAGTAATGTTTGGATAAGACAGGAAAAGAAGCATCTCGCAATCACACACACACACATACAGACAAACACACAGCAGGTGAGCAGAAGTTATGTTTGTATAAGAAAGGAACACAAGCATCTCGCAAACATACACACACACAAACAAAAAGCAAGTGAGCAGCAGTAATGTTTGGATAATACAGGAACAGAAGCATCTCGCACACATACACACACGCACACAGCAGGTGAACAGCAGTAATGTTTGTACAAAACAGGAACACAAGCATCTCGCAAACACACACACACACATTTAAACATACAGCCGGTCAGCAGCAGTAATGTTGGGATAAGATAGGAACACAAGCATCTCGCAAACATACACACACACAAAAACACACAGCAGGTGAGCAGCAGAAATGTTTGGATAAGACAGGAACTCAAGCATCTCACAAACATACACACACACACACACACAAACACACAGCAGGTGAGCAGCAGTAAAGTTTGGATAAGACAGGAACACAAGCATCTCGCAAGCATACACACACACATAAACACACAGCAGGTGAGCAGCAGTAATGTTTGGATAAGACAGGAACACAAGCATCTCGCAAACATACACACAAACACACACACACACATGCACAAAAACATACAGCCGGTGAGCAGCAGTAATGTTGGATAAGACAAGAACACAAGCATCTCACAAACATACACACACACACACACACAAACACACAGCAGGTGAGCAGCAGTAATGTTTGGATGAGACAGGAACACACGCATCTTGCAAACATACAAACACACACACACAAACACACAGCAGGTGAGCAGCAGTAATGTTTGGATAAGACAGGAACACAGGCATTCGAAAAAAATACACACACACACGTACACACAAAAACTCACAGCAGGTGAGCAGCCGTAACGTTTGGATAAGACAGGAACACAAGCATCTCGAAAACGTACAAACACACACACAAACACAGAGCAGTTGAGCAGCAGTAATGTTTGGATAAGACAGGAACACAAGCATCTCGCAAACATACACACACACACACACACACAAACACAGCAGGTGAGCAGCAGTAATGTTTGGATAAGAGAGGAACACAAGCATCTCGCAACATACACACACACAAACACAAACACACAGCAGGTGAGCATCAGTAATGTTGGGATAATACAGAAACACAAGCATCTCGCAAACATACACACACACACACAAACACAGCAGGTGAGCATCAGTGATGTTGGGACAACACAGAAACACAAGCATCTCGAAACATACACATACACACACACACAAACACACAGCAGGTAAGCAGCAGTAAAGTTTGGATAAGACAGGAACACAAGCATCTCGCAAACATACACACACACAAACACACAGCAGTTGAGCAGCAGTAATGTTTGGATAACACATGAACACAAGCATCTCGCAAACATACACACACACACACAGCCGGTGAGCAGCAGTATTGTATGGATAAGACAGGAACACAAGCATCTCGCAAACATACACACACGAACAGCAGGTGAGCAGCAGTAATGTTAGGATAAGACAGTAACACAAGCATCTCGCAAACATACACACACACACACAAACACACAGCAGGTGAGCATCAGTAATGTTGGGATAATCCAGAAACACAAGGATCTCGCAAACGTACACACACACACACAAACACACATCAGTTGAGCAGCAGTAATGTTTGGATAAGACAGGAACACCAGCATATCGCAAACATACACACAACACACACACACACATACACACAGCAAGTGAGTAGCAGTAATGTTTTGATAAGACAGGAACAGAAGCATCTCGGAAACATACACACACACACAAACGCACAAAGCAGATGAGCAGCAGTAATGTTTGGATAACACAGGAACACAAGCATCTCGCAAACACACACACACACATACACATACACCGGTGAGCAGCAGTAATGTTTGGATAAGACAGGAACACAAGCATCTCGCACACATACACACAAGCACACACAAACACAGCAGGTGAGCAGAAGTTATGTTTGTATAACAGAGGAACACAAGCATCTCGCAAACATACACACACACAAACACAAACACACAGCAGGTGAGCATCAGTAATGTTGGGATAATCCAGAAACACAAGGATCTCGCAAACGTACACACACACACACAAACACACAGCAGGTGAGCATCAGTGATGTTGGGACAACACAGAAACACAAGCATCTCGAAACATACACATACACACACACAAACACACAGCAGGTGAGCAGCAGTAATGTTTGGATAAGACAGGAACACAAGCATCTCGCAAACATACACACACACATAAACACACAGCAGGTGAGCAGCAGTAATGTTTGTATAAGAAAGGATCACAACTATCTCGCAAACATAAAATCACACACAGAAACACACAGAAGGTGAGCAGCAGTAATGTTTGGATAAGACAGGAACACAAGCATCTCACAAACATACACACAAACACACACACACATGCACAAAAACATACAGCCGGTGAGCAGCAGTAATGTTTGGATAAGACAGGAACACCAGCATCTCGCAAACATACACACAACACACACACACACAAACACACAGCAGGTGAGCAGCAGTAATGTTTGGATAAGACAGGACCACAAGCATCTCAAAAACATACACACAAACACACACAAAAACACAGCAGGTGAGCAGCAGTAATTTTTGGATAACACAGGAACACACTCAACTTGCAAACATACACACACACACAAACACACAGGAGGTGAGCAGCAGTAATATTTGAATAAGACAGGAACACAAGCATCTCGCAAACATACACACACACAAACACAGCAGGTGAGCAGCAGTAATGTTTGGATAACACAGGAACACAAGCATCTTGAAAACACACACACACACATAAACATACAGCCGGTGAGCAGCAGTAATGTTTGGATAAGACAGGAACACAAGCATCTCGCAAAAATACACGAAACACACACTCACACACAGCAGGTGAGCAGCAGTAATGTTTGGATAAGACAGGAACACAAGCACTCGCAAACATACACACACACACACACAAACACACAGCAGGTGAGCAGCAGTAATGTTTGGATAATACAGGAACACACTCATCTTGCAAACAGACACACACACAAACACACAAACATACAGCCGGTGAGCAGCAGTAATGTTTGGATAAGACAGGAACACAAGCATCTCGCAAACATACACACACACGCACACACACACAAACACACATCAGTTGAGCAGCAGTAATGTTTGGATAACACAGGAACACACGCAACTTACAAACATACACACACACACAAACACACAGGAGGTGAGCAGCAGTAATATTTGAATAAGACAGGAACACAAGCATCTCGCAAACATACACACACACAAACACAGCAGGTGAGCAGCAATAATGTTTGGATAACACAGGAACACAAGCATCTCGAAAACACACACACACACATAAACATACAGCCGGTGAGCAGCAGTAATGTTTGGATAAGACAGGAACACAAGCATCTCGCAAACATACACGAAACACACACTCACACACAGCAGGTGAGCAGCAGTAATGTTTGGATAAGACAGGAACACAAGCACTCGCAAACATACACACACACACACAAACACACAGCAGGTGAGCAGCAGTAATGTTTGGATAAGACAGGAACACACTCATCTTGCAAACAGACACACACACAAACACACAAACACAGCAGGTGAGCAGCAGTAATGTGTGGATAATACAGGAACACAAGATTCGCGAAAACATAAACACACAAACACAAACACACAACTGGTGAGCAGCAATAATGTTGGATAAGACAGGAAAACAAGCATCTCGCAGTCACACACAAAAACAAACACACACACACACTCAGCAGGTGAGCAACAGTAATGTTTGGATAACACAGGAACACAAGCATCTCGCAAACATAAACACACACAAACAAACACATGGCAGGTGAGCAGAAGTAATGTTTGGATAAGACAGGAAAACAAGCATCTCGCAAACGTACACACACACACACACAGAGCAGGTGAGTAGCATTAATGTTTGGGTAGGCCAGGAACACAAGCATCTCGCACAAATACAAACACACACAAACAAACACACAGCAGGTGAGCAGTAGCAATGTTTGGATAACACAGGAACACAAGCAACTCGCAAACATACACACACACACAAACACACAGTAGGTGAGCAGCACTAATGTTTGGATAAGACAGAAACACAAGCATCTCAGAAACATACACACACACACACACACAAAAACACACAGCAGGTGAGCAGCAGTAACGTTTGGATAAGACATGAACACAAGCATCTCGCAAACATACACACACAAACACCAACACACAGCAGGTGAGCAGCAGTAATGTTTGGATAACACAGGAACACAAGCATCTCTCACACGTACACACACAGACACACAAAAACACCGTAGATGAGCAGCAGTAATGTTTGGATAAGACAAGAACACAAGCATCTCGCTAACATACACACAACACACACACACAAACACACAGCAGGTGAGCAGCAGTACTGTTTGGATAAGACAGGAACACAAGCATCTCGCAAATATACACACACATAAACACAGAGCAGGTGAGCAGCAGTAATGATTGGATAAGACAGGAACACAAGCATCTCGCAAACATACACACACACAACACAGAGCATGTGAGCAGCAGTAATGTTTGGATAAGACAGGAACACAAGCATCTCGCAAACATACACACACACAAACACACAGCAGGTGAGCAGCAGTAATGTTTGGATAACACAGGAACACAAGCATCTCGCAAACATACACACACACAAACACACAGCAGGTGAGCATCAGTAATGTTGGGATAATACAGAAACACAAGCATCTCGCAAACATACACACACACACACAAACACACAGCAGGTGAGCAGCAGTAATGTTTGGATAAGACAGGAAAACCAGCATATCGCAAACATACACACAACACACACACACACAAACACACAGCAGGTGAGTAGCTGTAATGTTTTGATGAGACAGGAACAGAAGCATCTCGGAAACATACACACACACACAAACGCACAAAGCAGATGAGCAGCAGTAATGTTTGGATAACACAGGAACACATGCATCTCGCAAACACACACACACACATACACATACACCGGTGAGCAGCAGTAATGTTTGGATAAGACGGGAACACAGGCATTCCAAAAACATACACACACACACATACACACAAAACTCACAGCAGGTGAGCAGCCGTAACGTTTGGATAAGACAGGAACACAAGCATCTCGAAAACATACACACACACACACACAAACACAGAGCAGTTGAGCAGCAGTAATGTTTGGATAAGACAGGAACACAAGCATCTCGTACACATACACACACACACACAAACACAGCAGGTGAGCAGAAGTTATGTTTGTATAAGAGAGGAACACAAGCATCTCGCAAACATACACACACACACACAAACACACAGAAGGTGAGCATCAGTAATGATGGGATAATACAGAAACACAAGCATCTCGCAAACATACACACACACACACACAAACACACAGCAGGTGAGCATCAGTGATGTTGGGACAACACAGAAACACAAGCATCTCGAAACATACACATACACACACACACAAACACACAGCAGGTGAGCAGCAGTAATGTTTGGATAAGACAGGAACACCAGCATCTCGCAAACATACACATACACACATGATGAAATAGGAGCGGCAGGGCTGCGTCCCCGGCACCCAGCCGCCCGCATGGCTAGCTTATGCCCCGAAATAATTACATGGAAACTGTATTCTTTCAAACACTGCCTGGCCCGTCTAGTTCCAGTTTCTTATTGGCTAGCTCTTACATACTGTTCTAACCCATTTCTAATATTCTGTGTAGCCCACGAGCTGGCTTACCAGGGAGGATCTTAACCTGCGTCTGTCTGGAGTGGGAGAACCATGGCGACTCTTCTACTAAGCTTCTTTTTCCCAGGATCCTCTTCTCTTTTCTCCGCCTACCTAAGGGTTGGCCTATCAAATGGGCCTAGGCAGTTTCTTTATTAATAAGAAATCACTCCCACATAACAAACACAAACAGCAGGTGAGCAGCAGTAATGTTTGGATAAGACAGGAACACCAGCATCTCGCAAACATACACACAACACACACACACAAACACACAGCCGGTGAGCAGCAGTAATGTTTGAATAATACAGGAACACAAGCCTCTCGCAAACATACACACGCAGCAGGTGAGCAGCAGTAATGTTAGGATAAGACACCAACACAAGCATCTCGCAAACATACACACACACAGCAGGTGAGCAGCAGTAATGTTTGGATAAGACAGGAACTCAAGCATCTCACAAACATACACACACACACACACAAGCACACAGCAGGTGAGCAGCAGTAAAGTTTGGATAAGACAGGAACACAAGCATCTCAAAAACATACACACACACATACACCCAAAAACACACAGCAGGTGAGCAGCAGTAACGTTTGGATAAGACAGGAACACAAGCATCTCGCTAATATACACACACAAACACAAACACACAGCAGGTGAGCAGCAGTAATGTGTGGATAAGGCAGGAACACAAGCATCTCTTACACATACACACACACACACAAACAGAAAGCAGGTGAGCATCAGTATTGTAGGGATAAGACAGAAACACAAGCATCTCGCAAACATGCACACACACACACACAGCCGGTGAGCTGCAGTAATGTATGGATAAGACAGGAACACAAGCATCTCGAAACATACAAACACACAAACACAAACACAAACACACATCAGTTGAGCAGCAGTAATGTTTGGATAAGACAAGAACACACTCATCTTGCAAACATACACACACACACAAACACACAGCAGGTGAGCAGCAGTAATGTTTGGATAAGACAGGAACACCAGCATCTCGCAAACATACACATACACACATGATGAAATAGGAGCGGCAGGGCTGCATCCCCGGCACCCAGCCGCCCGCATGGCTAGCTTATGCCCCGAAATAATTACATGGAAACTGTATTCTTTCAAACACTGCCTGGCCCGGCTAGTTCCAGTTTCTTATTGGCTAGCTCTTACATATTGTTCTAACCCATTTCTAATATTCTGTGTAGCACACGAGCTGGCTTACCAGGGAGGATCTTAACCTGCGTCTGTCTGGAGTGGGAGAACCATGGCGACTCTTCTACTAAGCTTCTTTTTCCCAGGATCCTCTTCCCTTTTCTCCGCCTACCTAAGGGTTGGCCTATCAAATGGGCCTAGGCAGTTTCTTTATTAATAAGAAATCACTCCCACATAACAAACACAAACAACAGGTGAGCAGCAGTAATGTTTGGATAAGACAGGAACACCAGCATCTCGTAAACATACACACACACACACACAGCAGCTGAGCAGCAGTAATGTTTGGATAAGACAGGACCACAAGCATCTCAAAAACATACACACAAACACACACAAACACACAGCAGGTGAGCAGCAGTAATGTTTGGATAAGACAGGAACACCAGCATCTCGCAAACATACACACAACACACACACACACACAAACACACAGCCGGTGAGCAGCAGTAATGTTTGAATAATACAGGAACACAAGCCTCTCGCAAACATACACACACAGCAGGTGAGCAGCAGTAATGTTAGGATAAGACACCAACACAAGCATCTCGCAAACATACACACACACAGCAGGTGAGCAGCAGTAATGTTTGGATAAGACAGGAACTCAAGCATCTCACAAACATACACACACACACACAAGCACACAGCAGGTGAGCAGCAGTAAAGTTTGGATAAGACAGGAACACAAGCATCTCAAAAACATACACACACACATACACCCAAAAACACACAGCAGGTGAGCAGCAGTAACGTTTGGATAAGACAGGAACACAAGCATCTCGCTAATATACACACACAAACAAAAACACACAGCAGGTGAGCAGCAGTAATGTGTGGATAAGGCAGGAACACAAGCATCTCTTACACATACACACACACACACAAACACAAAGCAGGTGAGCATCAGTATTGTAGGGATAAGACAGAAAAACAAGCATCTCGCAAACAGACACACACATAAACACACAAACACACAGCCGGTGAGCAGCAGTAATGTTTGGATAAGACAGGAACACAAGCATCTCGCAAATATACACACACACACACGCACACACACACAAACACACATCAGTTGAGCAGCAGTAATGTTTGGATAAGACAAGAACACACTCATCTTGCAAACATACACACACACACATACACACAGCAGGTGAGCATCAGTAATGTTTCGATAAGAAAGGAATACAAGCATCTCGCAAACATACACAAACACACTCAGCAGGTGAGCAGCAGTAATGTTTGCATAATACAGGAACACCAGCATCTCGCAAACATACACACAACACACACACAAACACACAGCAGGTGAGCAGCAGTAATGTTTGGAAAAGACAGGAACACCAGCATCTCGCAAACATACACACAACACACACACACACAAACAGCAGGTGAGCAGCAGTAATGTTTGGAAAAGACAGGAATACCAGCATCTCGCAAACATACACACAACACACACACACACACACACACACACAAACAGACAGCAGGTTAGCCGCAGTAATGCTTGGATAAGAAAGGAACACAAGCATCTCGCAATCATACACACACACACACACACACACAGCAGGTGAACAGTAGTAATGTTTGGATGAGACAGGAACACACTCAACTTGCAAACATACACACACACACACACAAAACACAGCAGGTGAGCAGCAGTAATATTTGAATAAGACAGAAACACAAGCATCTCGCAAACATACACACACACACACACACAGCACGTGAGCAGCAGTAATGTTTGGATAAGACAGGAACACAAGCATCTCGCAAACATACACACACACACACATAGCAGGTGAGCAGCAGTAATGTTTGGATGAGACAGGAACACAAGCATCTCGCAAACATACACACACACACACACACACACACAGCAGGTGAGCAGTAGTAATGTGTGGATAATACAGGAACACAAGCATCTCGAAAACATAAACACACAAACACAAACACACAACTGGTGAGCAGCAATAATGTTGGATAAGACAGGAAAACAAGCATCTCGCAGTCACACACAAAAACAAACACACAAACACACAGCAGGTGAGCAACAGTAATGTTTGGATAACACAGGAACACAAGCATCTCGCAAACATAAACACACACAAACAAACACATGGCAGGTGAGCAGCAGTAATGTTTGGATAAGACAGGAAAACAAGCATCTCGCAAACGTACACACACACACACACAGAGCAGGTGAGTAGCAGTAATGTTTGGGTAGGCCAGGAACACAAGCATCTCGCACAAATACAAACACACACAAACAAACACACAGCAGGTGAGCAGTAGCAATGTTTGGATAACACAGGAACACAAGCAACTCGCAAACATACACACACACACACACAAACACACAGTAGGTGAGCAGCACTAATGTTTGGATAAGACAGAAACACAAGCATCTCAGAAACATACACACACACACATACACACAAAAACACACAGCAGGTGAGCAGCAGTAACGTTTGGATAAGACATGAACACAAGCATCTCGCAAACATACACACACAAACACCAACACACAGCAGGTGAGCAGCAGTAATGTTAGGATAACACAGGAACACAAGCATCTCTCACACGTACACACACAGACACACAAAAACACCGTAGATGAGCAGCAGTAATGTTTGGATAAGACAAGAACACAAGCATCTCGCTAACATACACACAACACACACACACAAACACACAGCAGGTGAGCAGCAGTACTGTTTGGATAAGACAGGAACACAAGCATCTCGCAAATATACACACTCACAGAGCAGGTGAGCAGCAGTAATGATTGGATAAGACAGGAACACAAGCATCTCGCAAACATACACACACACACACAGAGCAGGTGAGCAGCAGTAATGTTTGGATAACACAGGAACACAAGCATCTCGCAAACATACACACACACAAACACACAGCAGGTGAGCAGCAGTAATGTTTGGATAACACAGGAACACAAGCATCTCGCAAACATACACACACACACACAGCCGGTGAGCAGCAGTATTGTATGGATAAGACAGGAACACAAGCATCTCGAAACATACAAACACACAAACACAAACACACAGCAGGTGAGCATCAGTAATGTTGGGATAATACAGAAACACAAGCATCTCGCAAACATACACACACACACACAAACACACAGCAGGTGAGCATCAGTAATGTTGGGACAACACAGAAACACAAGCATCTCGAAACATACACACACACAAACACACAGCAGGTGAGCAGCAGTAATGTTTGGATAAGACAGGAAAACCAGCATATCGCAAACATACACACAACACACACACACACACAAACACACAGCAGGTGAGTAGCAGTAATGTTTTGATGAGACAGGAACAGAAGCATCTCAGAAACATACACACACACACAAACGCACAAAGCAGATGAGTAGCAGTAATGTTTGGATAACACAGGAACACATGCATCTCGCAAACACACACACACACATACACATACACCGGTGAGCAGCAGTAATGTTTGGATAAGACAGGAACACAGGCATTCCAAAAACATACACACACACACATACAGACAAAAACTCACAGCAGGTGAGCAGCCGTAACGTTTGGATAAGACAGGAACACAAGCATCTCGAAAACATACACACACACACAAACACAGAGCAGTTGAGCAGCAGTAATGTTTGGATAAGACAGGAACACAAGCATCTCGTACACATACACACACACACACAAACACAGCAGGTGAGCAGAAGTTATGTTTGTATAAGAGAGGAACACAAGCATCTCGCAAACATACACACACACAAACACAAACACACAGCAGGTGAGCATCAGTAATGATGGGATAATACAGAAACACAAGCATCTCGCAAACATACACACACACACACACAAACACACAGCAGGTGAGCATCAGTGATGTTGGGACAACACAGAAACACAAGCATCTCGAAACATACACATACACACACACAAACACACAGCAGGTGAGCAGCAGTAATGTTTGGATAAGACAGGAACACAAGCATCTAGCAAACATACACACACACGCACACACACACAAACACACATCAATTGAGCAGCAGTAATGTTTGGATAAGACAAGAACACACTCATCTTGCAAACATACACACACACACAAACACACAGCAGGTGAGCAGCAGTAATGTTTGGATAAGACAGGAACACCAGCATCTCGCAAACACACACACACACACATGATGAAATAGGAGCGGCAGGGCTGCGTCCCCGGCACCCAGCCGCCCGCATGGCTAGCTTATGCCCCGAAATAATTACATGGAAACTGTATTCTTTCAAACACTGCCTGGCCAGGCTAGTTCCAGTTTCTTATTGGCTAGCTCTTACATACTGTTCTAACCCATTTCTAATATTCTGTGTAGCCCACGAGCTGGCTTACCACGGAGGATCTTAACCTGCGTCTGTCTGGAGTGGGAGAACCATGGCGACTCCTCTAAGCTTCTTTTTCCCAGGATCCTTTTCTCTTTTCTCCGCCTACCTAAGGGTTGGCCTATCAAATGGGCCTAGGCAGTTTCTTTATTAATAAGAAATCACTCCCACATAACAAACACAAACAGCAGGTGAGCAGCAGTAATGTTTGGATAAGACAGGAACACCAGCATCTCGCAAACATACACACAACACACACACACACACAAACACACAGCAGGTGAGCAGCAGTAATGTTTGGATAAGAAAGGAACACAAGCATCTCGCAAACATACACACACACACACACACACAGCAGCTGAGCAGCAGTAATGTTTGGATAAGACAGGACCACAAGCATCTCAAAAACATACACACAAACACACACAAACACACAGCAGGTGAGCAGCAGTAATGTTTGGATAACACAGGAACACACTCAACTTGCAAACATACACACACACACAAACACACAGGAGTTGAGCAGCAGTAATATTTGAATAAGACAGGAACACAAGCATCTCGCAAACATACACACACACAAACACAGCAGGTGAGCAGCAGTAATGTTTGGATAACACAGGAACACAAGCATCTCGAAAACACACACACACACATAAACATACAGACTGTGAGCAGCAGTAATGTTTGGATAAGACAGGAACACAAGCAACTCGCAAACATACACGAAACACACACTCACACACAGCAGGTGAGCAGCAGTAATGTTTGGATAAGACAGGAACACAAGCACTCGCAAACATACACACACACACACACACAAACACACAGCAGGTGAGCAGCAGTAATGTTTGGATAAGACAGGAACACACTCATTTTGCAAACAGACACACACACAAACACACAAACATACAGCCGGTGAGCAGCAGTAATGTTTGGATAAGACAGGAACACAAGCATCTCGCAAACATACACACACACGCACACACACACAAACACACATCAGTTGAGCAGCAGTAATGTTTGGATAACACAGGAACACACTCAACTTGCAAACATACACACACACACACAAACACACAGGAGGTGAGCAGCAGTAATATTTGAATAAGACAGGAACACAAGCATCTCGCAAACATACACACACACAAACACAGCAGGTGAGCAGCAGTAATGTTTGGATAACACAGGAACACAAGCATCTCGAAAACACACACACACACATAAACATACAGCCGGTGAGCAGCAGTAATGTTTGGATAAGACAGGAACACAAGCATCTCGCAAACATACACGAAACACACACTCACACACAGCAGGTGAGCAGCAGTAATGTTTCCATAAAAAATGAATACAAGCATCTCGCAAACATACACAAACACACTTAGCAGGTGAGCAGCAGTAATGTTTGCATAATACAGGAACACCAGCATCTCGCAAACATACACACACACACACTCACACACACAAACATACAGCCGGTGAGCAGCAGTAATGTTTGGAAAAGACAGAAACACAAGCATCTCGCAAACATACACACAACACAAAACACAAAACCACAGCAGGTGAGCAGCAGTAATGTTTGGATAAGACAGGAACACAAACATCTAGCAAAAATACACACACACACACACACAAGAGGTGAGCAGCAGTAATGTTTGGATAAGACAGGAACATAAGAATCTTGCAAACATACATAAACACACACACACAAACACACAGCAGGTGAGCAGCAATGATGTTTGGATAAAACAGGAACATAACCTTTTCGAAAACATACACACACACACAACAGGTGAGCAGCAGTTTTGTTTGGATAAGACAGGAACACAAGCATCTCGCAAACATACACACACACACACACAAACACAGAGCAAGTAAACAGCATTAATGTTTGGATAAGACAGGAACACATTCATCTCGCAAACATACACACACACACACACAAACAGCAGATGAGCAGCAGTAATGTTTGGATAAGACAGGAACACAAGCATCTCGTAAACATACACACACACACAGCAAATGAACAGCAGTAATGTTTGGAATAGAGAGGAACACAAGCATATCGCAAACATACACACACACACACACAAACACACAGCGGGTGAGCAGCAATAATGTTTGGATAAGACTGGAACACAAGCATCTCGCAAACAAACACACACACACAGTAGGTGAGCAGCAGTAATGTTTGGATAAGACATTAACACAAGCATCTCGCAAACATACACACACAAACACACAGCAGGTGAGCAGCAGTAATGTTTGGATAAGACAGGAACAAAAGCCTCTCTCAAATATACACACACAAACACACAGCGGGTGAGCAACAGTAATGTTAGGATAAGATAGGAACACAAGCATCTCGCAAACATACACACACACACACACAGAAACATACAGCAGGTGAGCAGGAGTAATGTTTGGACAAGACAAGAACACATGCATCTAGCAAACATAGACACACACACACCCACACAGCAGGTGAGCAGCAGTAATGTTTGAATATGTCAGGAACACAAGCATCTTGCAAACATACACACACATGCAAAAAGCAGGTGAGCAGCAGGAATGTTTGGATAAGACAGGAACACAAGCATCTCGCAAACATACACTCACACACATGCAAAAAGCAGGTGAGCAGTAGTAATGTTGATAAGACAGAAACACAAGCATCTCGCAAATATACACACCCACACACAAACACACAGCAAGTGAGCACCAGTAATGTTTGGATAAGACAGGAACACATGCATCTCGCAAACATACACACACACACACACACAAAAATGACAGGTGAGCAGCAGTAATGTTTGGATAAGACAGGAACAAAAGCATCTCGCAAACATACACAAACACACACACAAACACACAGCAGGTGACCAGCAGTAATGTTTGGATAAGACAGGAACACAAGCATCTCGCAAACATACACACACACACACACACCACAAAAACACACAGCAGGTGAGCAGCAGTAATTATTGGATAATACAGGAACACAAGCACTCGCAAACATATACACACACACACACACACAAACATACAGCAGGTGAGCTGCTGTAATGTTTGTATAATACTGGAAGGAACACAAGCATCTCGCAAACATACACACGCACACACACAGCAGGTGAGCAGTAGTAATGTTTGGGTAGGCCAGGAACACAAGCATCTCGCACAAATACACACAGACACACATAAACACACAGTAGGTGAGCAGCAGTAATGTTTGGATTACACAGGAAACAAGCATCTCGCAAACATACACACACACACAAATACACACAGCAGGTGAGCAGCAGTAATGTTTGGATAAGACAGGAACACAAGCAACTCACAAACATACACACACACACACACAGAAACACACAGGAGGCGAGCAGCAGTAATGTTTGGATAAGACAGGAACACAAGCATCTCGGAAACATACAAACACACACACAAACACACAGCAGGTGAGCAGCAGTAATGTTTGGATAATACAGGAACAAAAGCATCTCGCAACCATACACACACACACACAGACACAGCAGGTGAGCAGCGCTAATGTTTGGATAACACAGGAACACAAGCATCTCGCAAACACACACACACACATAAACATACAGCCGGTGAGCAGCAGTAATGTTGTGATAAGACAGGAACACAAGCATCTCACAAACATACACACACACACAAATACACAGCAGGTGAGCAGCAGTAATGTTTATATAAAACAGGATCAGAACCATCTCGCAAACAAACACACACAGAAACACACAGTAGGTGAGTAGCAGTAATGTTTGGATAAATCAGGAACACAAGCATCACGCAAACGTACACACACACACACACAGAAGATGAGCAGCAGTAATGGCGGATAAGAAAGGAAGACAAGCATCTCGCAAACATACACACACATACACACACACACACTCTAACATACAGCCGGTGAGCAGCAGTAATGTTTGAATAAGACAGGAACACTAGCATCTCACAAACATACACAGACACATACACAAACACACAGCAGGTGAGCAGAAGTAATGTTTGGATAAGACAGGAACACACACTTCTTCAAACATACACACACACACACACACCAACAGCAGGTGAGCAGCAGTAATGTTTAGATATATCAGGAACACAAGCATCTCGCAAACATACACACAACAAACACAGACAAACACACAGGAGGTGAGCAGCAGTAATGTTTGCATAAGACAGGAACACAAGCATCTCGCAATCATACACACACACACTCACACAGACAAACACACAGCAGGTGAGCAGCAGTAACGTGTGGATAAGACAGGAACACAAGCATCTCGCAAACATACACACACACACACACTGAGCAGGTGAGCAGCAGTAATGTTTGAATAAGACAGGAACACAAGCATCTCGCACACATACACACACACACACAAACACAAAGCAGGTGAGCAGCAGTAATGTTTGGATAAGACAGGAACACAAGCATCTCGCAAACATACACACAAACACACACACACACAGCAGGTGAGCAGCAGTAATGTTAGGATAAGACAGGAACACAAGCATCTCGCAAACATACACACACACACACAAACACAGAGCAGATGAGCAGCAGTAATGTTTAAATAAGTCAGGAACACATGCCAGAACACAAGCATCTCATGAACACACACACACAGAAACACACAGCAGGTGAGGAGCAGTAATGTTTGGATAAGACAGGAACACAAGCATCTCGCAAACATACACACACACACAAACACACAGCAGATGAGCAGCAGTAATGTTTAAATAAGTCAGGAACACATGCCAGAACACAAGCATCTCATGAACACACACACACAGAAACACACAGCAGGTGAGTAGCAGTAATGTTTGGATAAGACAGGAACACAAGCATCTCGCAAATATACACACACACATACACACACAAACACACAGCAGGTGAGCAGCAGTAATGTTTGTATAAGACAGGAACACAAGCATCTCGCAAACATACACACACACAAAGCAGGTGAGCAGCAGTAATGTTTGGATAGGACAGGAAATCAAGCATCTCCACACATACTCACAGACAAACACAAACACACAGCAGGTGAACAGCAGTAATGTTTGGATAAGACAGGAACACAAGCATCTCGCAAACATATACACAAAACACACACACACTAACACACAGCAGGTTATCAGCAGTAATGATTGGATAAGACAGGAACACAAGCATCTCGAAAACACACACACACACACATAAAAATACAGCCGGTGAGCAGCAGTAATGTTTGGATAAGAAAGGAACAAAAGCATCTCGAAAACATACACACACACAAAGCAGGTGAGCAGCAGTAATGTTTGGATAAGACAGGAACACAAGCTTCTCGCAAACATACACACACAAACACACAAGCACACAGCAGGTGAGAAGCAGTAATGTTTGGAAAAGACAGGAACACAAGCATCTCGAAAATATACACACACAAAGCAGGTGAGCAGCAGTAATGTTTGGATAAGACAGGAACACAAGCATCTCGCAAACATACACACACACACACAAACACACAGCAGGTGAGTAGCAGTAAACTTTGGATAAGACAGGAACACAAGCATCACGAAAACACACACACACATAAACATACAGCCGGTGAGCAGCAGTAATGTTTGGAAAAGACAGGAACACAAGCAACGCGCTAAAATACACACAACACACACACAATTACAAACAACAGGTGAGCAGCAGTAATGTTTGGATAACACAGGAACACAAGCATCTCGCAAACATACACAAACAGCAGGTGAGTAGCAGTAATGTTTGGATAAGACAGAAACACAATCATCTCGAAAACATACACACACATACACATACACACAGCAGGTGAGCAGCAGTAATGTTTGGATATGATAGGAACACAGGATCTCGCAAACATACTCACACACACAAACATACAGCCGGTGAGCAGCATTAGTGTTTGGATAAGACAGGAACAAAAGCATCTCGCAAACATACACACACACGCACACACACAAACACACATCGGGTGAGTAGCAGTAATGTTTGGGTAAAACAGGAACACACGCATCTTGCAAACATACACACACACACACACAAACACACAGCAGGTGAGCAGCAGTAATGTTTGAATAAGGCAGGAACACAAGCATCTCGCAAACATAAAAACACACACAGCAGGTGAGCAGAAGTAATGTTTGGATAACACAGGAACACAAGCATCTTGAAAACACACTCACACACATAAACATACAGCAGGTGAGCAGTAGTAATGTTTGGAAAAGACAGGAACACAAGTATCTCGCTAACATACAAAAACACACAGACAAACATACAGCTGGTGAACAGCAGTACTGTTTGGATAAGACAGGAACACAAGCATCTTGCAAACACACAAACACACACACACAAACACAAGAGGTGAGCCGCAGTAATGTTTGGAAAAGACAGGAACACAAGCATCTCACAAACATACACACACACACACACACACACACAGCCGGTGAGCAGCAGTAATGTTTGGATAATACAGGAACACAAGCATCTCGAAAACACACACACACACACATAAAAATACAGCCTGTGAGCAGGAGTAATGTTTGGATAAGGCAGGAACACAAGCATCTCTCAAATATACACACAGACAAACACACACACAAACACACAGCAGGTGAGAAGCAGTAATGTTTGGATAAGACAGGAACACAAGCATCTCGCAAACATACACACACACACAAACACACAGCAGGTGAGCAGCAGTAATGTTTGGATAAAACAGGAACACAAGCACCTCGCAAACATACACACACACAAACAACAAACACACAGCAGGTGAGCAACAGTAATGTTTGAATAAGACAGGAACACCAGTATCTCGCTTACATACACACACACACACACACACACACACACACACACACAGCAGTTGAGCAGCAGTAATGTTTGGATAAGACAGGAACACAAGCATCTCGCAAACATACATACACACACACACACACAGCAGGTTAGCAGCATTAATGTTTTGATAAGACAGGACCACAAGCATCTCGCAACCATACACACAAAAACACACAAACACACAGCAGGTGAGCAGCAGTAAAGTTTGGATAAGACAGGAACACAAGCATCCTGCAAACATACACACAGACACACACAAACAAACACACAGCCGGGAGCAGCAATAATGTTTGGATAAGACAGGAACACAGGCCATCTCACAAACATACACAAACACACAAACACACAGCAGGTGAGCAGCAGTAATGTTTGTATAAGACAGGATCACAACCATCTCGCAAACATACAAACACACACACAAACACACAGCAGGTGAGCAGCAGTAATGTTTGGATAAGACAGGAACACAATCATCTCGCAAACATACACACACACACACATATAAACACACAGCAGGTGAGCAGCAGTAATGTTTGTATAAGACAGAATCACAACCATCTCGCAAACATACACACACAAACACACAGCAGGTGAGCAGCAGTAATGGTGGGATAAGACAGGAACACAAGAATCTCGCAAACATACACACACACACAAACAACAGCAGGTGAGCAGCAGTAACGTTTGGATAAGACAGGAACACAAGCATCTCGCAAACATACACACACACACACACAAACACACAGCAGGTGAGAAACAGTAATGTTTGTATAAGACAGAATCACAACCATCTCACAAACATACAAACACACAAACAGACACATGCAGGTGAGCAGCAGTAATGTTTGGATAAGACAGGAACACAAGCATCTCGCAAACATACACACACACACACACACACACACAGCCGGCGAGCAGCAGTAATGTTTGGATAATACAGGAAAACAAGCATCTCGAAAACACACACACACACATAAAAATACAGCCGGTGAGCAGGAGTAATGTTTGGATAAGGCAGGAACACAAGCACCTCGCAAACATACACACACACACACACACAAACATAGCAGGTGAGCAGCAGTAATGTTTGGATAACACAGGAACACAAGCATCTCGCAAACACACACACACACACAGCAGGTGAGCAGCAGTAATGTTTGGGTAAGACAGGAACACAAGCATCTCGCATACACACAAACACACACACACACACACACAGCAGGTGAGCAGCAGTAATGATTGGATAAGACAGGAACACAAGCATCTCGCAAGCATACACACACACACACAGACACAAACAAACAGCAGGTGAGCAGCAGTAATGATTGGATAAGACAGGAACACAAGCATCTCGCAAACATACACACACACACACACACAAACACACAGCAAGTGAGCAGCAGTAATATTTGTATAAGACAGGAAAAAATGCATCTTGGAAACATACACACACACACACAAACACATAGCAGGTGAGCAGCAGTAATGTTTGGATAAGACAGGAACACAAGCATCTCGCAAACATACACACACACACACACACAACAAACAGCAGGTGAGCAGCAGTAATGTTTGGATAAGACAGGAACACAAGCATCTCGCAAACATACACACACACACACAAACACACAGCAGGTGAGCAGCAGTAATGTTTGGATAAGACAGGAACACAAGCACCTCGCAAACATACACACACACAAACACATAGCAGGTGAGCAGCAGTAATGTTTGGATAATACAGGAACACAAGCATCTCGCAAACATACACACACACACACACAGTAGGTGAGCAGCAGTACTGTTTGGATAAGACAGGAACACAAGCATCTCGCAAGCATACACACACACACACACACAGACACAAACACACAGCAGGTGAGTGCAGTAATGATTGGATAAGACAGGAACACAAGGATCTCGCAAACATACACACACACACACACAAACACACAGCAGGTGAGCAGCAGTAATGATTGGATAAGACAGGAACACAAGCACTCGCAAACATACACAGACACACAACCAAACACACAGCAGGTGAGCAGCAGTAATGTTTCGATAAGACAGGAATACAAGCATCTCGCACACATACACACACACACACAAACACACAGCAGGTGAGCAGCAGTAATTTTGGATAAGACAGGAACACAAGCATCTCTCAAACATACACACACACACACACACACACACAAAGCAGGTGAGCACCAGTAAGGTTTGGATAAGACAGGAACACAAGCATCTCACAAACATACACACACACACACACACACAAACACACAGCAGGTGAGCAGCAAAAATGTTTGGATAAGACAGGAACACAAGCATCTCGCATACATACAAACACACACACACACAGCAGGTGAGCAGCAGTAATGTTTGGATAAGATAGGAACACAAGCATCTCGCAAGCATACACACACACACAGACACAAACACACAGCAGGTGAGCAGCAGTAATGATTGGATAAGACAGGAACACAAGCATCTCGCAAGCATACACACACACACACACACAGACACAAACACACAGCAGGTGAGCAGCAGTAATGATTGGATAAGACAGGAACACAAGCATCTCGCAAACATACACACACACACACACACACACACAGCCGGAGAGCAGCAGTAATGTTTGGATAATACAGGAACACAAGCATATCGAAAACACACACACACACATAAAAATACAGCCTGTGAGCAGCAGTAATGTTTGGATAAGGCAGGAACACAAGCACCTCGCAAACATACACACACACACACACATAAACACACAACAGGTGAGCAGCAGTAATGTTTGGATAAGACAGGAATACAAGCATCTCGCACACATACACACACACACACACAAACACACAGCAGGTGAGCAGCAGTAATTTTGGATAAGACAGGAACACAAGCATCTCTCAAACATACACACACACACACACAAACACAAAGCAGGTGAGCACCAGTAAGGTTTGGATAAGACAGGAACACAAGCATCTCACAAACATACACACACACACACAAACACACAGCAGGTGAGCAGCAATAATGTTTGGATAAGACAGGAACACAAGCATCTCACATACATACAAACACACACACACACACACAGCAGGTGAGCAGCAGTAATGTTTGGATAAGATAGGAACACAAGCATCTGCAAGCATACACACACACACACACAGACACAAACACACAGCCGGTGAGCAGCAGTAATGATTGGATAAGACAGGAACTCAAGCATCTCGCAAACATACACACACACATACACAAACACACAGCAGGTGAGCAGCAGTAATGATTGGATAAGACAGGAACACAAGCATCTCGCAAGCATACACACACACACACAGACACAAACACACAGCAGGTGAGCAGCAGTAATATTTGTATAAGACAGGAACAAATGCATCTTGGAAACATACACACACACACACACAAACACACAGCAAGTGAGCAGCAGTAATATTTGTATAAGACAGGAACAAAATGCATCTTGGAAACATACACACACACACACAAACACACAGCAAGTGAGCAGCAGTAATATTTGTATAAGACAGGAAAAGATGCATCTTGCAAACATACACACACACACACACAACACATAGCAGGTGAGCAGCAGTAATGTTTGGATAAGACAGGAACAAAAGCATCTCGCAGACATACACACACACACACACACAACATCAGGTGAGCAGCAGTAATGTTTGGATAAGACAGGAACACAAGCATCTCGCATACATACAAACACACACACACACACACAGCAGGTGAGCAGCAGTAATGATTGGATAAGACAGGAACACAAGCATCTCGCAAGCATACACACACACACACAGACACAAACACACAGCAGGTGAGCAGCAGTAATGATTGGATAAGACAGGAACACAAGCATCTCGCAAACATACACACACACACACACACAAACACACAGCAAGTGAGCAGCAGTAATATTTGTATAAGACAGGAAAAAATGCATTTTGGAAACATACACACACACACACAAACACATAGCAGGTGAGCAGCAGTAATGTTTGGATAAGACAGGAACACAAGCATCTCGCAAGCATACACACACACACACAGACACAAACACACAGCAGGTGAGCAGCAGTAATGATTGGATAAGACAGGAACACAAGCATCTCGCAAACATACACACACACACAAACACACAGCAGGTGAGCAGCAGTAATGTTTGGATAAGACAGGAACACAAGCACCTCGCAAACATACACAAACACACACACAAACACATAGCAGGTGAGCAGCAGTAATGTTTGGATAATACAGGAACACAAGCATCTCGCAAACATACACACACACACACACACCACATAAACACACAGCAGGTGAGCAGCAGTAATGATTGGATAAGACAGGAACACAAGCATGTCGCAAACATATACACACACACACAGACACAAACATACAGCAGGTGAGCTGCTGTAATGTTTGTATAATACTGGAAGGAACACAAGCATCTCGCAAACATACACAGGCACACACACAGCAGGTGAGCAGTAGTAATGTTTGGGTAGGCCAGGAACACAAGCATCTCGCACAAATACACACAGACACACACAAACACACAGTAGGTGAGCAGCAGTAATGTTTGGATAAGACAGGAACACAAGCATCTCGCAAACAGACAAACAACACACACACGCAAACACACAGCCGGTGAGCAGCAGTAATGTTTGGATAAGACAGGAACACAAGCATCTCGCAAACATACACACACACAGCAGGTGAGCAGCATTAATGTTTGGATAAGACAGATACACAAGCATCTCGCAAACATACACACACACACACACAAACACACTGCAGGTGAGGAGCAGTAATGTTTTGATAAGACAGGATCACAACCATTTCGCAAACATACAAACACACACACAAACACACAGCAGGTGAGCAGCAGTAATTTTGGATAAGACAGGAACACAAGCATCTCGCAAACATACACACACACACACACAGCAGGTGAGCAGCAGTAATGTTTGGATAAGACAGGAACACAAGCATCTTGCAAACATACACACACAAACACACAGCAGGTGAGCAGCAGTAAACTTTGGATAAGAAAGGAACACAAGAATCTCGCAAACATACACAAACACACACACAAACATACAGCAGGTGAACAGCAGTAATGTTTGGATAAGACAGGAACACAAGCATCTCGCAAACATACACACACACGCAAAAACACACAGCAGGTGAGCAGCAGTAATGTTTGTATAAGACAGGAACACACGCATCTTGCAAACATACACACACACACACAAACACACAGCAGGTGAGCAGCAGTAATGTTTGGATAAGACAGGAACACAAGCATCTCACAAACATACACACACACACACACAACACACCGGTGAGCAGCAGTAATGTTTGGATAATACAGGAACACAAGCATCTCGAAAACACACACACACACATAAAAATACAGCCGGTGAGCAGCAGTAATGTTTGGATAAGGCAGGAACACAAGCATCTCGCTTACATACACACAACACACACACATACAAACGCACAACAGGTGAGCAGCAGTAATGTTTGGATAAGGCAGGAACACAAGCATTTCGCAAACATACCCACACACACATACATACATAGGTCAAAACCAAAGTACACAAGAAAAACAAGGTCCAATCATTCACGTACTACCAGGCATGAGGCATACTCTGGAATGTGGCTGATATACCCAGTAACATTCAAGTGTAGACAATGGATTTTCCCTTTCCAAACTGGTATGAATATTCTAGGTGGTGGTGGTGGTGGGACAGGTGTTGTGGGGAGAGTTGTGAGGACTTCCTCTTCTTTATGCTGGGATTTGCTTGGTTTGAACTTGTTAGACCTTGTGAGAGCTGTTCAGAATTGGATGACTCCAAAAGATCCTATCTATGCTAGTTAAAACAGGGTTGACATGCATAAGATCTCAGATACTCTCACAGCACACAGAGATGTGAACGAAGGTAAATTCCTTTTTATAAGAAAGCAATCACTGTTTGTATAGTCCCAGAATGTGTTCTGCACACAGAGCTCACAGAAAACCAAAGGAATTTGGAGGATGAGAAGAGCAAAGCCTTGATGAGATGGCCTGTTGCCTAATTCTTCTACCTCCCATTCCTTCCGAGGTTGATCACCTGTAGGGTGTGGTCAATGGCATTGGGGAAGTGATGGATTTCTCAGGTGGGTCCTGGCTAGGGCTGTAAGATTCTGTCAAGAAGGGAACGAACACCTGCACTGTTTCCCTTGGTGCCCAGGTTGCCTGATTCCAGCAGACGCTTTTGGTAATACACACAATGGAGGTCCATGTACAAACCTTCCGGGAGATGGGGAGAAATGGCAGGTGAGCAGCAGTAATGTTTGGATAACACAGGAACACAAGCATCTCGCAAACATACACACACACAGCAGGTGAGCAGCAGTAATGTTTGGATAAGACAGGAACACAAGCATCTCGCAAACATACACACACACACACAAACACACAGCAGGTGAGCAGCAGTAATGATTGGATAAGACAGGAACACAAGCACCTCACAAACATACACACACACACACAAACACATAGCAGGTGAGCAGCAGTAATGTTTGGATAATACAGGAACACAAGCATCTTGCAAACATACACACACAGACACAAACACACAGCAGGTGAGCAGCAGTAATATTTGCATAAGATAGGAACACAAGCATTTCGAAAACATATACACACACACAAGAAAACACACAGCAGGTGAGCAGCAGTAATGTTTGGATAAGACAGGAACACAAGCATCTCAGAAACATACACACACAGACACACACACACAGCAGGTGAGCAGCAGTAATGTTTGGATAAGACAGGAACACAAGCATCTCGCAAACACACACACAAACAAATACACACAAACACAGCAGGTAAGAAGATGTTATGTTTGGATAAGACAGGAACACAAGCATCTCGCAAACATACACACACACACACACACACAAACACACAGCACGTGAGCAGCAGTAACGTTTGGATAAGACAGGAACACAAGCATCTCACAAACATACACACACACACACACACATAAACACACAGCAGGTGAGCAGCAGTAATGTTTTGATTACATAGGAACACAAGCATCTCGCACACATACACACACACACAAACACACAGCAGGTGAGCAGCAGTAATGTTTGGATAACACAGGATCACAAGCATCTCACAAACATACACACACAGACACACACACACAGCAGGTGAGCAGCAGTAATGTTAGGATAAGACAGGAACACAAGCAACTCGCAAACATACACACACATACACAAACACACAGCAGGTGAGCAGCAGTAATGTTTGGATAAGACAGGAACACAAGCACCTCGCAAACATACACACATACACACACAAACACATAGCAGGTGAGCAGCAGTAATGTTTGGATAAGACAGGAACACAAGCATCTCGCAAACATACACACACACACACACAGCAGGTGAGCAGCAGTAATGTTTGGATAAGACAGGAACACAAGCATCTCGCATACATACAAACACACACACACACACAGCAGGTGAGCAGCAGTAAGGTTTAGATGAGACAGGAACACAAGCATCTTGCAAACATACACACACACACACACACAGAGCAGTGAGCAGCAGTAATGTTTGGATAGGACAGGAACACAAGGATCTCGCACACATACACACACACATAAACACACAGCAGGTGAGCAGCAGTAATGTTTGGATAAGACAAGAACACAAGCATCTTGCAAACATACACACACACACACAGAGCAGGTGAGCAGCAGTAATGTTTGGATAGGACAGAAACACAAGCATCTCGCAAACATACACACACACACACACAAACACACAGCAGGTGAGCATCAGTAATGTTGGGATAAGACAGAAACACAAGCATCTCAGAAACATACACACACAGACACACACACAGCAGGTGAGCAGCAGTAATGTTTGGATAAGACAGGAACACAAGCATCTCGCAAACATACACACACACACACACACAGCAGGTGAGCAGCAGTAATGTTTGGATAAGACAGGAACAGAAGCATCTCGCAAACATACACACACACACAGAGACACAGCAGGTGAGCAGCAGTAATATTTGGATAAGACAGCAACACAAGCATCTTCAAACATACACACCCACACACACACACAAACACACAGCAGGTGAGCAGCAGTAATGTTTGGATAAGACAGAAACACAAGCATCTCGCAAACATACACACACACACAAACACACAGCAGGTGAGCAGCAGTAATGTTTGGATAAGACAGGAACACATGCAGGAACACAAGCATCTCACGAACACACACACACACAAACACCCAAGCACAGCAGGTGAGCAGCAGTAATGTTTGAATAAGGCAGGAACACATGCAGAAACAAAAGCATCTCACAAGCACACACACACACAAACACACAGCAGGTGAGCAGCAGTAATGTTTGGATAAGACAGGAACACAAGCATCTCACAAACACACACACAAACAAATACACACAAACACAGCATGTAAGAAGATGTTATGTTTGGATAAGACAGGAACACAAGCATCTCGCAAACATACACACACACACACACACACAAACACACAGCAGGTGAGCAGCAGTAACGTTTGGATAAGACAGGAACACAAGCATCTCGCAAACATACACACACACAAACAAACACACAACTCGTGAGCAGCAGTAATGTTTGGATAAGACAGGAACACAAGCATCTCACAAACATACACACACAGACACACACACACAGCAGGTGAGCAGCAGTAATGTTAGGATAAGACAGGAACACAAGCAACTCGCAAACATACACACACACATACACAAACACACAGCAGGTGAGCAGCAGTAATGTTTGGATAAGACAGGAACACAAGCATCTCGCAAACATACACACACACACACAAACACACAGCAGGTGAGCAGCAGTAATGTTTGGATAAGACAGACACAAGCATCTCGCAAACATACCACACACACACAGCAGGTGAGCAGCAGTAATGTTTGGATAAGACAGGAACACAAGCATCTCGCATACATACACACACACACACACACACAAAATACACACAACCAGCAGGTGAGCAGCAGTAATGTTTGGATGAGACAAGAACACAAGCATCTCGCAAACATACACACACACACAGAGCAGGTGAGCAGCAGTAATGTTTGGATAGGACAGAAACACAAGGATCTTGCACACATACACACACACATAAACACACAGCAGGTGAGCAGCAGTAATGTTTGGATAAGACAGGAACACAAGCATCTTGCAAACATACACACACACACAGAGACACAGCAGGTGAGCAGCAGTAATATTTGGATAAGACAGCAACACAAGCATCTTCAAACATACACACCCACACACACACTCAAACACACAGCAGGTGAGCAGCAGTAATGTTTGGATAAGACAGAAACACAAGCATCTCGCAAGCATACACACACACACACACACAAACACACAGCAGGTGAGCAGCAGTAATGTTTGGATAAGACAGGAACACATGCAGGAACACAAGCATCTCACGAACACACACACACACAAACACCCAAGCACAGCAGGTGAGCAGCAGTAATGTTTGAATAAGGCAGGAACACATGCAGAAACAAAAGCATCTCACAAGCACACACACACAAACACACAGCAGGTGAGCAGCAGTAATGTTTGGATAAGACATGAACACACAGGAACAAAAGTATCTTGTAAGCTCTCTCTCACACACACACACTTGTCCTCACTTTACTCTATCTTAAAGCATCCACATTGCCCTGGGCATTGGCCATATCATCCAGGTTTTGGAAGAAGTCACCATCACAGATCTGTTCTGTCTCAGGGCCGACTTCTTTCAGGTGGCTGAACACCCTGATGTGTGGATTTATGTCTCATACTGCAGCAGCGGCAGTCTCAGACTTTAATTTCTGCGTGGGAATAAGGAGAATAGAGTTTTTTTCCCGGGCACCGACACACAAAAACTTCACAGACAGATTCCGCGAAGGGATTTATGTCATGAAGGGCAATGAAGGCTCAAAGAGAAGCAGGCTCCCAACTGTATCTTCACCACAGGATATTCTATTATGACAGCTGTCTTCCCATTATCCACAGAATTCTCTGTTTGGCCTCAATGGTTACAAAAAAAAATGGGTCTAGGATATTCTGAGCATCCTGAAGTGGATATTTTCTTAGATCACATTTGTGTGGGGAGAGGTGTGTGTGCAGTTAAGGGGGCATTTACATTTGGGTGCAAGTGTCTTCAGAGGTCCGAAGGTACGTACAAAGGAAAACCGAAACCAGAAACAAAAGGTCTGAATGACCCAATAGCTACTGGTTTTTCAGTTAGTGGCAACCAGAATTACCCAAATAAAACCACACACACAAGAAATTTCTCTGAAAGTCTGACTCACATGACACTTCTCAAAAACCTCCTCTTGTGTTTTCTAGAGTCTAGAATGGCTTAATGACAGAAGCCATTAGTGTTAATCACAAGGAAGTACTTCTGCTTGCTGAGCTTCTCTTGGAGGAATGATCCAAATACAGCCACTTGCCCATTGTAACGGTTCTGACGCTGGATTTATGTGAATAAAGACAGGTTACAGATAGACTTCCCTCAAGATGTTTCCAAACTTTCCATTGTTCCCACTGACCTACCAGCAAGCATTTACCTTCCATGAAAGTCACTTTGTGCTCAGGGAGTCAAGGGCATCAAAGTTCAGCCACCTGCCTAATGGGCAGAAACTTTCCAGAAGCCTGGGGAAAGAGCGTTGCCAGCAGTCACAGGTGCCGAGAGTGACAGCAACAAACAAGCAGTGATGGAATAAGAGGGGCACAGCGGTCCACACCCCCTTCCCCCTTCTGCTGACCTTCATGACCTCCTGGGCAGCCAAACCACCAATGAAGGCATTCATGGGTGCCAGATCCCCAGCAGCTACATATGCCAACTTCCGGATGAGGTCTATGTCCAAGCAATCCTGCTGAGCTGCTTGCAATGCTCAAGCATCCACAGCTTGTGCCAAGGTCACCATTTCTGCTGCATCCTCCGGGTTGGATACAAGGAACTGAGAGAGACCCTATCATGCCCTACTGGAGGAAGAACAGGCACAGGGAGCAGACAAGACAAGCCACAGTTTCTGGTTGCCTTCCCACTCACACACCTCATTATGGGGCCAAAGATGCGTGCTGTGTTGAGTACAGAACTGATGCAGGGCCTGGAAGCCAATAAGCAGCTGAGAAGGGCGACAACACTTAGAAAAGTCAGTTACCACAAAATCTGGCTTTGCCAAGGAGGTGAGTAAGGGTTTCTGTGGATAATGGAGCATCAACACCAGATGTGAACAATCTAGGATGGAGGAAGGTCATTGGTTAATTAATAAAGAAACTGCTTGGCCCTCATAGGTTAGAACATAGGTGGGTGGTGTAAACAGAACAGAATGCTGGGAGGAAGAGGAAGTGAGCTCAGACTCAATAGCTCTCCTCTCTGGGGCAGACACTATGAAGCTCCGACCCAGGATGGACATAGGCTAGAATCTTCCTGGTAAGCGCACCTTGGGGTGCTACCCACGTTATTAGAAATGGGCTAGTCCAGGTGCGAGAGTTAGCCGAGAAGAGGCTAGATATAATGGGCCAAGCAGTTAAAAGAATACAGTTTGTGTGTTGTTATTTCTGGTGTAAAGCTAGCCATGAGGGAGACGGGCAGGATGAAAAGCAGGCCCGCAGCTCCCACAACAAATCTAGGCATCTCCAAGACAAAGGTTCATCTATTCACAGGCCCTCCCCACCTACAAACAAAACTGATCTTCCGAGACACTTTCACTTGACTGACAATGCCTTCATGTGTGTAGTCGGAGAAGCCAGAGGTATCACAGATACTAAAGGTATAGGGACCTGAAAGAAGAAACAGACAGGGAAGACTTCTTTACAGAATGCTTTACTCAAACACGGTGGGTGGAGAGTGGGGGAGGGACAGACAAATGAAGCCCAAAACAAACAAACCATGCCCACCAAAGGCACTGGAGTACAGAACACAACTGTCATCCCAGCACCTCAGAGGTCAACTCAGGTGGATTCAGAGTTCAAAGGCAGGTCTATACTCACGGCAACCAGAATGACAGCAAACACACTTAGCCAGCTTCAGACTCTAGGTGCTAAGCCACCGCATCTGGTTTCTGTTTCAACACAGCAAAACAAAATGGGAAAGAACAGTAGTTCCCCTCTGACTAACAGCTGACTCAGTAGTTGAGGGAGCATCCTGCTCTCACAGAAGACAGCAGTCTGGTTAAGTTCCCAACTACACACTTTGGGCAGCTCCCAAGAGTCTGTACCTCTCACTCCAGGGAATCTCAAAACGCACGCACTCAGACACGCACGCATGCATGCAACTAAATTTAAAACAAGAAAAAAAGAAATCTACTTGTCTTCATCTCCCAAGCGTGATGCTTCCAGATACAGGCCATACCACCTAACTTTCCTGGTAGAGATTCTGGGGATCAAACTCAGGCACTTGTGACTTCACTGCAAGAACTACCGACTGACTTGCTACACTAACGCTCACTATCCCACTACTATTTAATGAGTGAGAAGATAAAACAAGCTGTACATGTTCAAAACATAAGCCATTGTTTTCATCTGTTTCTTCATCTGGACACAGATGCCCAGGCTAACCTCTTACTGTGAGCTAAGGTTGGACTTGAAGGCCTAATCCTCCTGCACCCACCTGCTGGAGCGCCAGGATTACAGGTGCATGTCATCATCCACAATGGCACCCAATTTTCCTTTCTGACAAACAGAGCTCAGGGATGGAGGACTATGTACAAAACAACTTAAGAACCTTCAGTCCTGTCTCATCAATGACTAATGAGCATTAGTTTGCAGTCCATGCAGGCATTTCTCCAAGGAAAAGGGGATGGCCATGAGTACTCAGTAATCCCACTCATTCAAGTCTACATAATACAAGGAATTTAACTTGTAATTTAAATACAGGCAAGTATTTAACTAATTCAATGCTGACTTTGAGATAAGCCCAGTTGGATCGGCAAGCTCTACAGTGATCTTGTGACTTCTGAGACAGCCCATATCACAGAGCTTTGTGCCACCAACTTCTTACCCTCCTTCCCTGGGCTTGCCGTACCCAGAACTTTGATTTCTATGGGACCGATGCCATTGAGTACAGTCATGCCCTGAACTTCTGTGAAACAGACAAAGTCACCATTCTCACCTCCAAACAGGTGATGATCCCTGGACTCTCCTGGTGGCGGGAAGGGGAAAGAGTTAATAAGAGCTAAGCCGCACACAGCGAGGCATGCTTATAGTCAGTCACACTTCTATGGAAGCCAAGGCAGAAGGGTCACCTTCTATTCAAGGCTAGCCTTTACTACATATTACTGAGAATGTCTCAAGCACAAACACTAAACAGCAATAACACCACACACAAACAAACAAAGTATTTACAGTCTAGGGCAGGCTGCCAGCAGGTAAGGTCAACTACAGGCAAAGAGTACTCACCTATTTAATCACAGGTCCCAAGTTCACCAGTCAGGTTGGTGAGGGGGAAGAAAGGAGGAACAGGAAAAGAATGGAAAAATCAAGAGGGGTAGGAAAATGAAACATCAATAAAAAGTAAGAAAGGGAGGAGAGGAGAGAGAAAACAGAAGGGCAGGGAGAAAAATAGGAAAAGAAAAGGAAATAACAATTACTGCTGCCTACATCTCCTAGTTTCCCAGCACAAAGCCTGACACACACACACACTGAGGCAGCCCAAAGGACAACAAAGAGAAAGAATAAGGCAGGAGGTTTGAGAATACCTGAAAACCACTAAGAAAGTCCTCAATTAGGGGTCCAGTGTAGCTGTGCACAGAAACCTAACTATTGAGCTCTGCATGGCGAGGTTGGGATATCTCTGCTTGGTTTTTGCCAATATCTTCCTCACATCGGTAGAACTATAGAAAGGGTGGAGGAAGACGGGGCTGAAACGCATGCAGTACCTAAGGTGGAGCCTAGGCAAGGAGAAGCCAAAACAAGATACCTGGGAAGACAGATCAGCCCACTGGGCAGTGCCCTGGTCATGGAGAGTGACAGCCTTGACCCTACCAAGGATGATATTCTTGGCAATTTCCACACACAGACCCATTACCAGCACACTGGAAGTTTGGAGGTGCTTCATTGCCTCATAACCTAGTACATGCCTGTCAGCAAAGAACTCCAGGTTAGGGCCTAACCCACTCCATGCCTCCTCCCACTCTCCATCTCTCCTCCCAGATACCACTCACAGCTGATAAAAGTAAAGGCCTTCATCTATGTTCATTTCCTTGTTTTTTGACAGCTCCTAAAATCAACACAGAGTTCCAGGGGAGAGAAAATAGTAATGGGAATTGGCCATATGGAAAGGCTGAAGTACTACTTGACCACTATCACCAGCAACCCCTCTGGACACCATTCCGACTCTCTGTAAGAGGAAAATACTCACATTACTTGACTGTGGGGATATTTCAAACATAGTAGAACTGATGGGAGACCATTTAGAATCCACCTTAGAGTTGGGTCTAAACACTCTGTGTTTCTTGGACAGGACTGAGCTGGACATCTAAAGAAAAATGAGAACATCGTAAGCTGAGGCGTGAATGACAGGATCATTTTCCTGGTATCCTATTAAGAGAGGTTTTCTAGAGTACTGATATCCTGTTCTGACAGAGAAGGCACGAAAGATAAATTTCTTAGGTCAAACCAATGCAGCTCTTAAGCGTTGGTGCAGTGTGCAAAAAGTGCTTGTGCACACAGATAAGCACCCGAGAAGCCAGCAAAGTTAAATACACAAGCATTCTTCAAAGAAGGTGGCGTCTACCTGTCTTCTTCCTGGAATCATGGGAATGGATGGAGTTTACAACATGGTTGATGCACTGACTAAAGATCCAAGTCAAGGCTGGGTGGCAGCGGTGCATGTCTCTAATCCCAACACTTGGGAGGCTGAGGAAGGCAATCTTGATCTCTATGAGTTCAAGGCCAGCGTGGTCTACATTGGGACTTCCAGGACAGCCAAGACTATTACACAGAGAAACCTGATCTCAATAAACCACCAAGAAAGTAATTAATTACTTAATTTTAAAAAAGCCAAGTCACAAGAGTGATTTCACATAAAGTGATTTTCACATAAAGTGAGACTAGTCATTTGGTACAGACAAGTGTGCGATGGGGGCCCAGGTGATTCAGTCTTTAGTTCTAAAAGCATCAAGAGAAATCCAGAAATCCAGAGTAGATGTCAGAAAGAAATTTGCAGAGTATCCTCTTTTATGGAAATGATGGCCTAAAAAAGTGACTGCAGGATCTCCGTTCTTTTGCTCCATTTCTATCCTAATTAACAATACGAACTTAACAAATAATAAAACCACAACAAATAAGTAAATGCACTCTATCTCACAGCCTATATCTCTCTGCTGAGCAAGCGCACTAGCTCCTTCTGCCCACCAGAATGCCTTAGAGGAGCATTCGTGGCTGAGGTCCAGCCCTGAGCTTTACTCCCTGAACAGCTAAGAGAAAGCACCTCCTACTAGCCTGTAGCCCTGAATTCAAGACACTGAGGTGAAACTGAGCTCCTCCACCTGCTAAATCCTAGGCCTCCGGCACAAAGAAGCCGAACCCAGGTTTCTTCTGAGTCCCTGAAGCCTCCACCACAAGCAGTTTGTGCTGCCCACCCAGAAAACGAACCTGCCTGCCACTCTCTCCCATACTTCCTCTACCTCGAGGACTCGGCCCCACACCCACACCGCTGTGTCACATCACTTGAGGCAGAGCCATGGCACTCACGACTGTATCTAGGCTGAGCAAGTGATTACGCTGCTAGTGGCCCCACAAACTTCCCAAGCCATACAAACTGTTACCCACATTCAAAGGGCATAGTTCGGCCTTGTGTAGGTTTCCCCCCCCACCTGTCAGTCCAGAGTCAGTGAGCTCCAACTTGTTTCTGTGGGTATCCCCATTATGCTCTTGGACCCTTTGCTCATATTATTCCTCTTCTCTCTATGACTGAATTCAGTGCTTACCCTGTGATTTGCTGCATATGATTCCATCAGTTGCTCGATAGATTAAGGTTCTATGTTAATAACTAAGGTGTTCATCAATCTGATTATAGGGGAATGGCATTTGAGGTAACCTTTATAATTTTGCTTAGATTATTACCTGGGGTCATTCTTGTGGATTTCTCACTAACCCCTTAATGCCTCCATCTTTCAAGGTATCTCTTTCCTTGCTCTCCCTGTCTGTTCTTCACCCAGCAACCATCCTGATCCCGCACGTACTGAACCCCTCTTTCCTATCCACTCCCAACCTCCTTCCCTCTTTTCCCATGCTGCTAAGTTACTAGGGACATCTTGCTTAATAATTTCCATGGGGAAAATCTTAGGGTTCTCCTTTTTACTTATCTTCTTTGTGGTCATGGACTACAGGCTTTATGTCTTTGCTTTATGTCTGATATAATTTATGAGTGAGTACATACCATGTTTGTCTATCTGGATTTGGGTAACCACACTCAGGATGATTTTTTTTCTAGCTCCATCGGTTTGCCTGCATATTTATTTCTTTTCCTTGATTTAACATTGGAGTTTTTTTTATTACTTTAAAATAATACCAAACAAAATTCCCACTTCCTCCCACTTCCCACTTCCTCCCACTTCCCTCTGGCTCCCCCAGCCCCACAAACCTTCCATTCCTAAGAGAGGGCAAGGCACCCTGCCTGTGGGAAGTCCAAGGCCCTCCCCCTACATCCAGGCTGAGCAAGGATGAATAGGATCCCCAAAAGAGAATAGGATCCCAAAAAGCCAGAACATGCAGTAGAGACAAATCCCAGTGCCATTATCATTGGCTTCTCAGTCTGCACCAATTGTCAGCCACATTCAGAGAGTCTGGTTTGATCCCATGCTCCATCAGTCCCAGTCCAGCTGGCCTTGGTGAGCTCCCATTAGATCAGGCACACTGTCTCAGTGGGTGGACCAACCCCTTGTGGTCCTGACTTCCTTGCTCGTGTTCTCCCTCCTTATGCTCTTCAACTGGACCTTGGGAGCTCAGTCCAGTGCTCCAGTGTGGGTCTCTGTCTCTATCTCCATCCATCACTGAATGAAAGTTCTATGCTGATATTCAAGATACTGTTCAGTCTGACTACAGGACAAGGCCAGTTCAGTCACCCTCTCCTCCACTGCTCAGGGTACTAGCTGGGATCATTTCTATGGACTCCTGGGAACCCCTCCAGAGCCCAAAATGGCTCCCTCAATTAAGATATCTTCTTCCCTGCTTCCATATCCAGGTGTGTGTGTGTGTGTGTGTGTGTGTGTGTGTGTGTGTGTATAATGTTTTTCTTTGGGTTCACCTTCTTATTTAGCTTCTCTAGGATCATGAACTATAGGCTCAGTGTCCTTTGTTTATGGCTAGAATCCACTAATGAGTGAGTACATACCATATTTTTTGGGGGGTCTGGGGTCTGGGTTACCTCACTCAGATAGTGTTTTCTACATCCACTCATTTGCATGCAAAATTCAAGATGTCATTGTTTTTTACCACTGAGTAGTACTCTGCTGTGTATATATTCCACACTTTCTTTATCCATTCTTCCATTGAGGGGCATCTAGGTTGTTTCCAGACTCTGGCTATTACAAATAATGCTGCTAAAAAATCAGTAGCCCTCTTATACACAAAGGAGAAAGAAGCTGAGAGGGAAATCAGAGAAACTCTGACTCTGCCTACTTTATCTCTATCTCTATATCTCTGGATTTCCTTTACTCTATGCCATTGTTCAAAACAGCTTCTTTAGTATCCAATGATAATAAAATGTATCCATAGTATACAGAGGGGAATCTCACATCATCTCCACTTTACTGTCTAAATTAAAAGGAAAGTTTTATGTTTAACATCATAAAATTGCTTATAACAAAACAGTTGTGAAGCAAGAAATAAAGTTACAATTTACATTTGAGAAAATAAGAAAAATACTTTATCATCTATTCTAACTTTGTGAGTCTAAAATTTTATATCTAATTTATTGTTTATAATTAAAACTATCTTTCTTCAACTCCATCAAAGACTCCAGAAGGAGATAACATTGCTAAGAAAACAGGAAGTCCATTGTAGGCAACTTCCAAAACTCTAGAATTAACAGACATACCTTGCTGCCAAATTCCTTCTGTAACATTGGGGCATCCATTTCAGTCTACAGCCCATAGAATCTGGCAGATTTTTCCATAAAGCAGGAAATTTGAAAGACTCCTTTTTTATATATTGGCAGTTTGTCAGTTATTTTCCTTTGTGTACTTCAGAATGTCTGGCAGTTTCTTCTGTGAAACAGGAACCCTGCAGGATCATTTCATCTTTTGGAAAATTCAGTAGTCAATTTTCTGAGGGTTTTGCATGTGCAGTTCATATAGCATACCATCCAATACTCCAGGTAAGTTTCTTGCCCAAATAGCTAGCTACTCTTGTCACACTGAAGGCAAATTCCATAATGAGTTTACTCAATGCCCATCAATTTCTCTGAAGTAATTGGTGTTGCCAGAAGCAGACTTGTCTCACTGTCAAGAAAAGTCTTAGTTCTTAAAACATTTGAAATGCCATATTCTGTTAGTCTTTGAAAGATTGGAAGAATACCTATCTGAAATATATCTTTGTGCATCTAGAAAACCTAACTAACAAGACTACAAGCTTGACTATTATAGATGACTATCTATTAATCTATATTTCTTAATTATACATTACATCTTAAATGAGCTGCACAAACACAATATCTTAATCAAGAGCAGAAATATACATATAACAAAATTGACCTTAAATTTGTATCAGTAGACCAAGATGAATGCAAAGAATTCATCTCTATATAATACCCCCTTTAAATGTAAACAAACTTTTATAACTAATATTTGGGAATTTGAGCTTAGTTCTATCCAAACTGCTTCCTGCTTTCTGTTGGGCAAAATTTTTCAGGGGTTTATAGAGACTTATTGGGGGTTTTGGTCCATCATTAGTCTGGAAGGAAGCCATGGGGTCTCATTCTCTGTGGAAAAAAAAAACGCGGAACCTCTTTTCCAAAGAAATATATCCTTAGACCCAAATTTTGAAATTAAGTACATATATATATATATATATATATATATATATATATATATATATATATATCTTGGTTTAGCTTAACAGTACCCAGGACCAAATGTCTCTCTGTACTTAGCTCATTCACAGTCAAATTTGAAAGAATCACAATAATATACACAACCCAAACTCTGTATGTATATTCCATTTTTATGTGGCCTATGTTTTTTCTCCTTTAGTCTATAACTCTCTGTACTCTTTTATATTACTTTTACTGTCTCTTTAAAAACATTACTTCTTTTTAATAACTGTTCATACTCTTTTTCCTTTCTCTCTTAAACCTATGTACATTATTTAACACACTATGACCCATTCAGAGCTTTATTTCACTCTGAATTTTCTGACCAGGAGAACCTTTTGATTTAATACTCAGTGGGTATGACTATGACTATGACTGCTTTGCCTTTTTGTTCCTCCCAGTACAACATGGCAGAGGTAAGTTTGTTGTTCACTCTATGAGCTATACTCTCTTCCCCCACTCCAGGGATGCAACAGGTTCACTTTGCCATTAATCAACCTGTAGCTCTCTGCTCATAAAACCCATTCAAATGCTCCATAGCCAGACCTCCCAAAAGATCCAGAACCTTTCATGCCAACACAAACCATGAAGCCCTATCCTAAAGAAGCCTTGCAACCTTTTCTGCCAATGCTGAGTCTGGAAGACCTCTCTTAAAAAAGCTGTCGGTACACTTCTCACCACCAGAAAACAGAACCCATTTGAAAAATAGTGCAACTACCATTATTTGTGTCTAGAATCCCTTTTAAAGCTCTCTAAGGTTTTGTGTGCCAATTTGTAAGCAGAGACTGTTCTTTAGTTTCCATCTGCTCCGACATGAATAGTCACACAGAATCTATATTAATTAAATCACTGCATGGCCTATCACTTCTGACTTCTTTTTTAGTGTTTTATTACTTAAAATATACCAATCCAAATTCCCACTCCCTCACCACCTCCCACTCTCTTCACAGACACTCCAAACCACTCCCTTCCAACCCTAAGGGAGTGCCATGCACCCAGCCTGTGGAAAGTCCAAGGCCTTCCCTACTACATCTAGGTTGAGCAAGGTTTACATTCAAAGAGAACGGGATCCCATGAAGCTGGTATATGCAGTAGAGACAAATCCCAGTGTCACTATCAGTTTCCCTCAGTCCGCCCCAGCTGTCAACCCCCTTCAGAGGGGCTTGGTTGTTCCCATGCTCCTTCACTCCCAGTCCCGTTGGAGTTGGTGAGCTACCATTAGTTCAAGCAAACTGTCTTAGTGGATGACCCCTTCGTGGTCTTGAGTTCCTTGCTCATACTCTCACTCCCTCCACTATTCAGCTGGATCTTGGGAGCTCAGTCCAGTGCTCCAATGTGGGTCATTGCCTCTGTTCCCATCTGTTGTTGAACACAGGTTCTATGATGATATTTAAGATAATCATCAGTCTGACTACAGGGTAAGGACAATTCAGACACCCTCTCCTCTAATGCGTAGGGTCTTATCTGGGCTCATCCCTCTGGGTTCTTGGGCGTTTTTCTAGAGCCAGGTTTCTTGCTAACTCCATAATGGCTCCCACAATCAAGATATCTCTTTCCTTGTTCTCATATCTGTCCTTCCTCCATCTCGACCATCCCATTCCCTCAAGTTCTCCTCAACCCCCTCCTCCTCCTTTCTACTCTTGTCCCAGTGCTTCCAAATTTTTGTCTGTTTCCATTTCCAGGAGGTTCTGTATGTTTTTCTTTGGGTTCACCTTATCACTTACTTTCTCTGTGGGCTCGATGCCCTTTGTTTATGACTAGAATCCACTTATGAGTGAGTACATACCATATCATTTTTCTGGGTCTGGGTTACCTTCCTCAGGATAGTGTTTTCTAATTCCATCCATTTGCATGCAAAATTCAAGATGTCATTATCTTTTACCACTGAGTAGGACTCTAAATTATATATGTGCCACACTTTCTTTATCCATTCTTCAGTTCAGTTCAGTTCCAGGTTCTGGCTATTAAAAATAATGCTGCTATGAACATAGTTGAACAAATGCTTTTGTAGTATGATTGGGCATCTTTTGGGTATATTCCCAAGAGTGGAATTGCTGGGTCCTGAGGTAGGTTGACTCCCAATTTTCTGAGAAACCACCACACTGATTTCCAAAGTGGTCACACAAGTTTTCATTCCCACAAGCAATGGATGAGTGTTCCCCTTCCTCCACAGCCTCTCCAGCATAAGCTATCATTGGTGTTTTTGATTTTAGCCATTCTGACAGGAGTAAGATTTTGTTTTCTCAGAGTTTGTTTCTCAGAGTTTGTTTTGATTTGCATTTCCCTGATCACTAAGAAAGTTGAACATGTCCTTAAGTATCTTTTGGCCATTTGAAATTCTGTTGAGAGTCTCTGTTTAGTTCAGTACACCATTTTTAATTGAGTTATTTAGAATAGAATTTTAATGTCTAATTATATATATACATATATATATATATATACCTATTCTTGACAAAGAAACAAAAATTATACAATGGAAAAAAGAAAGCATTTTCAACAGTTCTTACTTCTTATTGGATAGTTCTTATATCTTAAATGAACCTATTTCTGTTATTTTGTGTATTCCCACAAGGCTGTTCTGGCATCTCTCTCCTTCAGCAGCTACATGGCATTTCTCTGATTCCACTTTCTTTCTTCCAGCATTTTGTTTAGCTTTCACATCTAGTTTTAGTCTGCTCTGCCACAGGTCAAAACAGTTTCTTTATTAATCAATGATAATAAAACATAGTCGCAGCATCCAGAGGGTAATCCTACATCATATCTCTCACTGATTCTATGTATTGCTTTTTTGTTTCTATTTTATTAATTTCATCGCTCAATTAGATTATTTCTTGGCATCTAGTCCTCCTGAATGAGTTTGCTTCTTTTTGTTCTAGATCTTTCAGATATACTGTTAAGTTGCTTATGTGAGATTTCTCCATGTTCTTTATGTGGACCCTTAATGCTTTGAACTTCCCTTTTGGCATTGATTTTAAAGTGTCTCAGAGGTTTGATTATATTGTGTATTCATTTTTATTAAATTTTAGGAAGTCTGTGATTTCTTTATTTTTTTTCTAGACCCAGGGGCAGTAGATTTGAGCCTTGTTCATTTCCACGAGTTTGTGGGTTTTCTGCAATTAGTGTTTTTCTTGAATTCTAACTTTATGTCAGGGAACCCCCCTATTTCTTTTTCTTTCTTTCTTTCTTTCTTTCTTTCTTTCTTTCCTTTTTTTTTCATCTGTTGAGGTTTGCTTTGTTACTGAGTTTATGGTCAATTTTGAAAAGGTTCCATGAGGTGCTGAGAAAAAGGTATATTCTTTTGTGTTTTTGTATAGATGTCTATTAAGTCCATTTGAGTCATGATATCTGTTAATTCCTTTATTTCTGTTTAGTTTCTGTAACAATACTGTTCAGTCATGAGAGTGGGGTGTTGAAGTCTCCTACTAACTGTATGTGGGGTTTAATGTGCAATCTAAATTTTAGTAATTTTTTTTTTTACAAATGTGTGTTCTTTTATATCTGGGCGTAAATGTTCTGAATTGAGACTTCATCTTAATGGATGTTTCCTGTGATGATTATTCTTCTTTATCTCTTTTGATTAATTTTAGTTTGAAGTCATTTTGTTAGATATTAGGATAATACACCCACTTGTTTCTTACATACATTTCATTGCAAATCTTTCTCAAATGCTTTACTCTGAGGTTTCAACTGTCTTTGTGGTTGAGGTGTGAAGGCGTTAAGTCACGAACAAGGCCACACCAGTTTGGAGTTATGATTAATAGGGTGTTATTTATTTAAAGGGGAAAAAACTTACAGATCATCGTCCCAGACAACAGCCATCTGCACAACCAGCAAGGGAGTCTAGTCTCCAGCGGAGCAGGAAGTGAAGAGAGCGGAGGGAAGTAGCCGCTTTTTTAAAGGGAGAGAAACCACGCCCCAGTGGGCTGGTATCTCAGCAGCTATTGGTTGGAGGGGTGGAAGGATCTCCCGCAACAGAGGTGTTTTTCTTTATACAGCCAAAGAATGGATCCTGTTTTCATATCCATTGTTTTAGCCTGTGTCTTTTTATTGGTGATTTTAAGAAATTTAAAAACCAATGATTGTTAGCACCTGTTATTTTTGGTTTTGTTGTTTGCACTGGTATTGTCTGTATTTTCTTTCTTTGGGGTTTTTTGGTGTGGGCGTGTTTGTGTAGGTATAAATAGCTTCCTTTGGTTGTTGTGTTACTTTTTATACTTTCTATAAGGCTGAATTTGTGAATAGATACTTTTTATATCTGGTTTTTTTCATGGAATGACTTGTTTTCTCCATTTATCAGAATTGAAAGCCTTTCTGATATAGTAGTCTGGTCTGGCATTTGTGTTCTCTTAGTTTCTGTGGAAAATCTACCCAGGACCATCTTGCTTTCAGAGTTTCCATTGAGAAGTCACGTATAGTTCTGATACGTCTATCTTTATATGTTACTTGGCTATTTTCCTTTGCAACTATTAATATTCTTTTTCTGTATGTTTAGTGTTTTGATTATTATTACTGAGGGGACTTTTTTTTGGTTCAAACTAATTAGTGTTTAGTAAGCTTCTTGTGCCTTCATAGGGATATACTTCTTTAGGTTGGGAAAGTTTTATTTCTTATTTATTTTGTTGATACATTTTCTGTGCCTTTGAACTGGAGTTTTTCTCCTTCTATCCTTATTATTCTGAGGTTCGATCTTCATGGTGTCCCAGATTTCCTTTGAGTTAAATATTTTTTTGGATTTAACATTCTCTTTTACCAACTAATCTATTTCCTCTATCGTATCTTCAACAACTGATATTCTCTCTTCCATCTTCTGTATTCTGTTGGTTAGGCTTGCATCTGTAGTTTCTGATCATTTACCCAGATCTTCCATTTCCAGAATTTCCTCAGTTTGTGTTTTCTTTATCGCCTCTATTTCAATTTTCAAGTTTTAAACCACTGTCTTCACCAGTTTAATTGCTTTCTCTTGGCTTTCTTTGCTTTCCTTAAGGGATTTGTTGATTTCTTCCAACTTTTTGTTTGTATTTTTCCCCATTTCTTTAAGGGAATATTTTATTTCCTCTTTCAGGGCCTCTATCAAATTTATAAAGTAATTTTAAAAATTATTTCCTTCTGCTTCATGTGTATTGTGATATTCAGGTCTTGCTGGTATAGAATCACTAGTTTCTGGAGGTGCCATACTGCTCCTTGTCAGAAACATTTTCTAACACGAGTTCTCTGTCAATGCAAAAAACCCAGTCATGCTGAATCAAAACAAGCTGAATTAAAAGATATCCAGGTTTAACAGGACTGCTGTGCTCTTGGGTTCCAAGGCAAACCTGGAAGCTACTAGCATGACCACCGGAGGGGGGGAAGTAGAGGAAAGACCATGTGTTGACTTTCTGGGGAGAAGTTTAAATAGACTGGGGAAGTGGTCCTGACCTCTGGGGAGGAGTCAAGGCTTGGCAGGCTACCTTGACTTTCCACGGGGAAAGGGTCAACTCATGGTCAAGGTACAAGGGGCACAGAGCAGGGCCTCCAAAGATGAAGGCCAGAGACTGGGATTTACATGCTTTATGTTGTTAAATGTGTCATTGCCGTCTGCTCATATTTTCCTCTAGTGAGTGCAGTGGGACCTGTGCTTGGGGGAGGGGGGTGTCCTACTCGAATTGGTGAAGGTGGGTCTCCTGCCTTGATAATGTTCTAGATGCAGAATTCTGAGGAGACTGTACCAGCGGCATTTTGAAATATTGGACCATTTGTTTTTTATTGGTGTCTGGTTTCCTAGCTCTGAAAATACACAATCTTTCAAAGGTAACGACTCCCCCAAAAGTAACATATACTTTGATTTAAATTTTGAAGTCAAGATGATTTAAAATATCTAGGTTGATTTAATCTGGAGGTTTCCACAATGCAAGCTCTCTTAGCAGTCAAAAATTTAAAGACAAGGGCTGGAGAGATGGCTCAGTGGTTAAGAGCTCTGGCTGCTCTTCCAAAGGTCCTGAGTTCAATTCCCAGCAACCATGTGGTGGCTCACAGCCATCTGTAATGAGATTTGATGCCTTCTTCTGGCCTGCAGGGATACATGCAGGCAGAGCTCTGTATACATAATAAATAAAATTAAAAAAAAAAGTCTGTCCTTGGTATTTGTTTTTAAAAAAAAAATTAAAGACAAGACAATAAAATGCGCAGTCCAGACTCTCTGTGTATTTCCCATCTTTATGTGGCTTACTTACTTCATGTTACTTTACTCCCCCCCTTTAAGGACTTTTTTATTATGTTAAAACTATATTTTTAATCTAAGACTGTATGTACTCTTTCTCTTGTCCCTTTGAATTCTCTCAAGCCCCTCCCCCGCACACACACACACATTGTAACCCATTTAGAGGTTTTTCCATCCAAATCTTTTTTTTACTGTGTATCGGTATCTTTCTCTGTCTGCATGAGCAAAAAAGCCTGCTGTATAACTTAGATCATGGCGTGCTGAAACTAGTGTTGATGACTCCCTCTTTGTTCCCTGAAATTCTAGTCTCTTGACAGAGGTGTGTTTACTGCCAGCTCTAAAAACCATATTTACCATCCCTACTCTGGGGTCCACTTCTCCACTGAGGAACATGCTGCCCTCTGCTCATAAACATTTTAAGTGTTTGGCAGCAGGACCTCTCAAAAGAACTGTCCATTTTTGTGACTAATACCAAGCCCACACAGAGGCTTAATATTATTTATAAATGCTTAACCAACATCCCAGGCATATACCTTGCCACCTTTTACATTTTAAGTTAACCTGTGTTTATTATTTATGCTCTGCCATATGGTGGTACCTTTATTAACATGCCAATTCATCTCCTGCTCCCTTTGCATCTGGCTTCACCCTTCTTCATCCCAGTATTCTCAAGTTTGATTGGCCTGCCTAATTTTAACCTGCCTTGCTATAAGCCAATCAGCTTCCCTTATAAACCAATGAGAATAATACATATTCACATTGAACAGAAGGATTATTCCACAGTATTATACATGATGATTTCAGTACAGATTATAAATAATAGTAATGAACTCTTTTTGTAACTTTAAAAAAATCATGTAAACTTCAAGAAGTCATAACTTGTACCCATATGTCACAGATCAAAATATTTCAGGCAAGCACTGCTATCGTATCAATTAACAGCTTAACCTTCCATATTCTTGACGGGAAGTTCTAAGAGTAAGATTATTCTTCAAGTTCCTTAAATTTAACTTTTGTCTCTAGTCCATAGCTATCCCAGCAGATTTTTACTTAGTTTACAGACAACAAAGAATACCTGCAGATTACAAACTGCTTCAAAATTGCCATGAGTACTGGTTGCAGAAAGTTGATGATTTGATTTGGATGGCTAGTAGGAAAGGTAATGGTTAAAAAATAGCTCCATTTCAAACTGAATTTCAAATTAAGTTACTGTCTAAAAAAGAAAAACTTAGAAGTCAACAGGACCTTCTTCTCATTCTAACGATTGTTAGTCACAGGATGCCTAGAGTATAATCTAAATCATTCCGTCAGCAAGTGAATCTTGACAGCAATCTAGAAGACTCATTTCAGAACCTCTTCCACTTAAGGTGTAATTGTTATCCAAAAATATTAACCAGATACTAATTATGCTTCTGTATTTCAGTGAGCCACTGATTGTACAGAAAAACAAATAAAAACATAATTCATCACATAGCAGAAAAATGCCCAGTGTTGAGACAACTTGGGTTTGTGCCTGTACAACACACACACAAACAGCAGGTGAGCAGCAGTAATGTTTGGATAACACAGAAACACAAGCATCTCGCAAACATACAAACACACACAAACAGCAGGTGAGCAGCATTAATGTTTGTATGAGACAGGAACACAAGCATCTCGCAAACATACACACACACACACTCACACACACAAACATACAGCCGGTAAGCAGCAGTAATGTTTGGATAAGACAGGAACACAAGCATCTCGCAAACATACACAAACACACACAGAGCAGGTGAGCAGCAGTAATTTTTGGTTAAGACAGGAACACAAGCATCTCGCACACATACACACACACATACAAAAACACAGCTTGTGAGCAGCAGTAATATTTGGATTAGACAGTAACACATGTATCTCGCAAACAAACACACACACACAAAAACACAGAGCAGGTGTGCAGAAGTAATGTTTGGATAAGACAGGAACACAAGCATCTTGCAAACATACATACATACACACACACAAACACACAGCAAGTGAGCAGCAGTAATGTTTGGATAATACAGGAACAGAAGCATCTCGCAAACATACACACACACACAAACACACAGGAGGTGAGCAGCAGTAATGTTTGGATAAGACAGGAACACAAGCATCTCGAAAACACACACACACACATAAACATACAGCCGGTGAGCAGCAGTAATGTTTGGATAAGACAGGAACACAAGCATCTCGCAAACATACACACAACACACACACACACACACACAAAAACACAGCAGGTTATCAGCAGTAATGTTTGGATAAGACAGGAACACAAGCATCTCGCAAACATACACACACACACACAGAGCAGGTGAGCAGCAGTAATGTTTGCATAACACAGGAACACAAGCATCTCGAAAACACACACAAACACATAAAAATACAGCCGGTGAGCAGCAGTAATGTTTGGATAAGACAGGAATACAAGGATTTCGCAAACATACACACACAAACACACAAGCACACAGCAGGTGAGCAGAAGTAATATTTGGATAAGACAGGAACACAAGCATCTCGCAAACATACACACACTCATATAGCAGGTGAGCAGCAGTAATGTTTGGATAGGACAGGAAAACAAGCATCTCGCACACATACTCACACACACACAAACACACAACAGGTGAGCAGCAATAATGTTTGGATAAGACAGGAAAACAAGCATCTCACAAACATACACACACAAACACACAGCAGGTGAGAAGCAGTAATGTTTGGATAACACTAGAACACAAGCATCTCGAAAACACACACACACACACACACATAAACATACAGCCGGTGAGCAGCAGTAATGTTTGGAAAAGACAGGAACACAAGCATCTCGCTAACATACACACAACACATACACACAAACACACAGCAAGTGAGCAGCAATAACGTTTGGATAAGACAGGAACACATGCATCTTGGAAACATACACACACGCACACACATAAAGACACATCAGTTGAGCAGCAGTAATGTTTGGATAAGACAGGAAAACACTCATCTTGCAAACATACACACACACACACAAACACACAGCAGGTGAGTAGCAGGAATGTTTGGATAAGACAGGAACACAAGCATCTCACAAACATACACACACACACACACAGCAGGTGAGCAGCAGTAATGTTTGGATAACACTAGAACACAAGCATCTCGAAAACACACACACACACACATAAACATACAGCCGGTGAGCAGCAGTAATGTTTGGAAAAGACAGGAACACAAGCATCTCGCTAAAATACACACAACACATACACACAAACACAGAGCAAGTGAGCAGCAGTAACGTTTGGATAAGACAGAAACATATGCATCTTGGAAACATACACACACACACACACACACAAACAGCGGGTGAGCAGCTGTAATGTTTGGATAAGACAGGAACACAAGAATCTCACAAACATAAACACACACACACACTTCACGCAGCAGGTGACCAGTAGTAATGTTTGGATTACAGAGGAACACAAGCATCTCTTAAACATACACACACACACACACACAAACAGCAGGTTATCAGCAGTAATGTTTGGATAAGGCAGGAACACAAACATCTCACAAACATACAAACACACAGAAACAGCAGGTGAGCAGCATTAATGTTTGTATAAGACAGGATCACAACCATCACGCAAACAAACAAACACACAAACAAACACACAGCAGGGGAGCAGCAGTAATGTTTGGATAAGAGGAAAACAAACATCTCGCAAACACACACACACACAAAGCAGGTGAGCAGCAATAATGTTTGTATAAGACAGGAACACAAGCATCTCGCAAACTTACACACACACAAAGCTGGTGAGCAGCAGTAATGTTTGGATAGGACAGGAAAACAAGCATCTCCACACATACTCACAGACAAACACAAACACACAGCAGGTGAACAGCAGTAATGTTTGGATAAGACAGGAACACAAGCATCTCGCAAACATACACACAAAACACACACACACTAACACACAGCAGGTTATCAGCAGTAATGATTGGATAAGACAGGAACACAAGCATCTCGCAAACATACACACACACACACACAGCAGGTGAGCAGCAGTAATATTTGCATAACACAGGAACACAAGCATCTCGAAAACACACACACACACATAAAAATACAGCCGGTGAGCAGCAGTAATGTTTGGATAAGACAGGAACACAAGCATCTCGAAAACATACACACACACAGCAGGTGAGAAGCAGTAATGTTTGGATAAGACAGGAACACAAGCATCTCGCAAACATACACACACACACAAACACACAGCAGGTCAGCAGCAGTAATGTTTGGATAAGACAGGAAGACACTCATCTTGCAAACATACACACACACAGACTAACACACAGCAGGTGAGCAGCAGTAATGTTTGGATAAGACAGGAACACAAGCATCTCGCAAACATACACACACACACAAAACACACAGCAGGTGAGCAGCAGTAAACTTTGGATAAGACAGGAACACAAGCATCACGAAAACACACACACACATAAACATACAGCCGGTGAGCAGCAGTAATGTTTGGAAAAGACAGGAACACAAGCAACGCGCTAACATACACACAACACACAAACAATAACAAACAACAGGTGAGCAGCAGTAATGTTTGGATAAGACAGAAACACAAGCATCTCGCAAACATACACACACAAACACATACACACAGCAGGTGAGCAGCAGTAATGTTTGGATATGATAGGAACACAAGGATCTCGCAAACATACACAAACAGACACACACAAACACACAGCAGGTGAGCAGCAGTAATGATGGATCACACAGGAAAACAAGCATCTCGAAAACATAAACACACACACACAAACACACAACAGGTGAGCAGCAATAATGTTTGGATAAGACAGGAAAACAAGCATCTCGCAATAACACACACAAAAACATACACACAAACACACAGCAGGTGAGCAGAAGTTATGTTTGGATAAGACAGGAACACAAAATCTGGCAAACATACACACACACACACAGCAGGTGAGCAGCAGTAATGTTTGGATAAGACGGGAACACAAGCATCTCGCAAACATACACGCACACACACAGCAAAAGAGCAGCAGTAATTTTAGGATGAAACAGGAACACAAGCATCTCGCAACATACACACACACACACAGCAGATGAGCAGCAGTAATTTTTGGATAACTCAGGAACACAAGCATCTCTAAAAAACACAAACAAACATAAACATACAACCGGTGAGCAGCAGTAATGTGTGGATAAGACAGGAACACAAGCATCTCGCAAACATACACACACACAAAAGAACACAGCAGGTGATCAGTCGTAATGATTGGATTACACAGAAACAAAAGCATCTCTCAAACATACACACACAAACAACACACAGCAGGTGAGCAGCAGTAATGTTTGAATAAGACAGGAACACAAGCATCTCGCAAACATACACACACACAAACTCACAGAAGGTGAGCTGCAGTAATGTTTGGATAAGAGAGGAATACAAGCATCTCGCAAACATACACACAACACACACACAAACACACAGCAAGTGAGCAGCAGTAACGTTTGGATAAGACAGGAACACATGCATCTTGGAAACATACACACACACACACACAAACAGCGGGTGAGCAGCTGTAATGTTTGGATAAGACAGGAACACAAGGATCTCACAAATATACACACACACACACACAAACACACAGCAGGTGACCAGCAGTAATGTTTGGATTACAGAGGAACACAAGAATCTCGTAAACATACACACACATACACACACAGACACAGCATGTGAGCAGCAGTACTGTTTGGATAAGACAGGAACACAAGCATCTCGCAAACATACACACACACACACAAACACACAGCAGTTGAGCATCAGTAATGTTTGGATAAGACAGGAACACAAGCATCTTGCAAACACAAATACACACAAACACACAGCAGGTGAGTAGCAGTAATGTTTGGATAAGACAGGAACACAAGCATCTCGCAAACATACACACACACACACACACACAGCAGGTGAGCAGCATTAATGTTTCTATAAGACAGGATCACAACCATCACGCAAACACAAACACACACACAAACACACAGCAGGTGAGCAGCAGTAATGTTTGGATAACAGGAACACAAGCATCTCGCAACCACACACACACAACACACACAGAAGGTGAGCAGCAATAATGTTTGGATAAGACATGAACACAAGCATCTCGCAAACATACACACAAAGCAGGTGAGCAGCTGTAATGTTTGGATAAGACAGAAATACAAGTCTCTCGCAAACATACACACACACACACAGCAGGTGAGCAGCAGTAATGATTGGATGAGAAAGGAACACAACCATCTCACAAACATACACACACAAAAAAAACAGACAGATGGTGAGCAGCAGTAATGTTTGGATAACACAGGAACACAAGCACCTCGAAAACACACACACACACATAATGATACACCTGGTGAGCAGCAGTAATGTTTGGAAAGGACAGGAACACAAGCATCTCGCCCACATACGCACACACAAACACACAGCAGGTGAGCAGCAGTAATGTTTGGATAAGACAGGAACACAAGCATCTCGCCAACATACTCACACACACGCACACAAACAGCAGCTGAGAAGCAGTAATGTTTGAATATGACAGGAATACAGCATCTCGCAAACATACACACACACACAGAAACACACAGCAAGTGAGCAGCAGTAATGTTTGTATAAGACAGGATTACAACCATCATGCAAACATAAAAACACACACACAAACACACAGCAGGTGAGCAGCAGTAATGTTTGGATAACAGGAACACCAGGATCTCGCAAACATACACAGATACACACACACAAACAGCAGGTAGCAGCAGTAATGTTGATAAGACAGGAACACAAGCATCTCGCAAACACACACACGCACACAAACAGCAGGTGAGAAGCAGTAATTTTAGGAGAAGACAGGAACACAAGCATCTCGCAAACACACACACACACACACAAACACACAGCAAGTGAGCAGCAGTAATTTTAGGATAAGACAGAAACACAAGCATCTCGCAAACATACACACACACACACATGAAAACACACAAACAGCAGGTGAACAGCTGTGATGTTTGCATAAAACAGGAACACATGGATCTCACAAACATACACACACACAAACACACAACAGGTGAGCAGCAATAATGTTTGGATAAGACAGGAACACAAGCATCTCGCAAACATACACACACACACACACGAAAACACACAAACAGCAGGTGAAAAGCTGTAATGTTTGCATAAAACAGGAACACCATCATCTCGCAAATATACACACACACGCGAAAACACACAAACAGCAGGTGAACAGCTGTAATGTTTGCATAAAACAGGGACACAAGCATCTCATAAACATACACACACACACACAGCAGGTGAGCAGCAGTAATGTTTGGATAAGACAGGAAGCCAAGCATCTCGTAAACATACACACACACACATACACAGCAGGTGAGCAGCAGTAATGTATGTATAAGACAGGATCACAACCATCATGCAAACATAAAAACACACACACAAACACACAGCAGGTGAGCAGCAGTAATGTTTGGATAACAGGAACACAAGCATCTCGCAAACATACACACACACACACACACAGCAGGTGAGCAGCAGTAATGTTTGCATAAGACAGGAACACCAGGATCTCGCAAACATACACAGACACACACACACAAACAGCAGGTAGCAGCATAATGTTGATAAGACAGGAACACTAGCATCTCGCAAACATACACATACACACACACACACACAAACAGCAGGTGAGCAGCAGTAATATTTGGATAAGACAGGAACACAAGGATCTCGCAAACATACACACACACATACAAACACACAGCAGGTGACCATACGTAATGTTTGGATAATACAGGAACACAAGCATCTCTCAAACATACAGACACACACACAGCAGGTGAGCAGCACTAATATTTGGATAAGACAGGAACACAAGCATCTCGCAAACATACACACAATAATACAAACACACAGCAGGTGAGCAGCAGTAATGTTTGGATAAGAGAAGAATACAACCATCTCGCAAACATACACACAACATACACACACAAACACACAGCAAGTGAGCAGCAGTAATGTTTGGATAAGACAGGAACATAAGCATCTAGCAAACATACACACACACACAAACACACAGCAGGTGAGCAGCAGTAATGTTTGGATGAGACAGGAACACCAGGATCTCGCAAACATACACACACACACACACACACACACAAAACACACCGCAGGTGAGCAGCAGTAATATTTGGATAAGACAGGAAGACAAGCATCTCGCAAACATACACACACACACAAAAACACACAACAGGTGAGCAGCAGTAATGTTTGGATAAGACAGGAACACATGCATCTCGCAAACATACACACACACACACACAAACACAGAGCAAGTGAGCAGCAGAAATGTTTGGATAAGACAGGAACACATGCATCTCGCAAACATACACACACACACACACACAGAAACAGCAGATGAGCAGCAATAATGTTTGGATTAGACAGGAACACAATGATCTCACAAACATAAGCACACACATTAATCACACAGTAGGTGAGCAGTAGTAATGTTTGGATAATACAGGAACACAAACATCTCGCAAAAATACACAAACACACACACAAACAACAAGTGAGCAGCAGTAATATTTGTATAAGACAGGAAAAATGCATCTTGGAAACATACACACACACACACAAACACACAGCAGGTGAGCTGCAGTAATGTTTGGATAAGAAAGGAACAAAAGCATCTCGCAGACATACACACACACAGACACACAAACATCAGGTGAGCAGCAGTAATGTTTGGATAAGACAGGAACACAAGCATCTCGCATACATACACACACACACACACACACATAAACAGCATGTGAGCAGCAGTAATGTTTGGATTAGACAGAAACACAAGCATCTAGCAAACATGCACACAAAAATAAAAACACACAGCAGGTGAACAGAAGTAATGTTTGGATAAGACAGGAACACAAGCAGCTCGCAAACATACACACACACACACTAGCACAGCAGGTGAGCAGCAGTAATGTTTGGATAAGACAGGAACACAAGCATCTCGCAAACACAAACACACACATAAACATACAGCCTTTGAGCAGCAGTAATGTTTCAATAAGACAGAAACACCAGCATCTTGGAAACATACACACAACACACACACACAAACACACAGTAGGTGAGCAGCAGTAATGTTTGGATAAGACAGAAACACAAGCATCTCGCACACATACACACACAGCAAGTGAGCAGCAGTAATGTTTGGACACGACAGGAACACAAGCATCTCTCACACATACACACACACACACAAACACACAGCTAGTGTGCAGTAGTAATGTTTGGATAAGACAGTAACACAAGCATCTGGAAAACAGAAACACACACACACACAAACACACAACAGGTGAGCAGCAATAATGTTTGGATAAGACAGGAAAACAAGCATCTCGCAATCATACACACAAAAACATACACACAAACACACAGCTGGTGAGCAGAAGTTATGTTTGGATAAGACAGGAACACAAGCATCTCGCAAACATACACACACACACACAAACACACAGCCGGTGAGCAGCAGTAGTGTTTGTATAAGACAGGAACACAAGCATCTCGCAAACATACAGATACACACACACAAACAGCAGGTGAGCAGCAGTAAAGTTTGAATAAGACAGGAAGACAAGCATCTCGCATACATACACACACACACACACAAACAGCAGGTCAGCAGCAGTAATGTTTAAATAAGACAGGAAAACAAGCATCTCGCAAACATACACACACACACAAACACAAACAGCAAGTGAGCAGCAGTAATACTTGGATAAGACAGGAAAACAAGCATCTCACAAACATACACACACACACAAACACACAGCAGGTGAGCTGCAGTAAAGTTGGGATAAGAGAGGAATACAAGCATCTCGCAAACATACACAAACATACACAAAAAACACACACCAAGTGAGCAGCAGGAACGATCGGATAAGACAGGAACACAAGCATCTCGCAAACACACATGAACACAAACACACAGCAGGTGAGCAACAGTAAACTTTGGATAAGACAGTAACACAAGCATCTCGCAAACACAAACACACACATAGCATACAGCCGGTGAGCAGCAGTAATGTTTGAATAAGACAGGAACACCAGCGTCTTGCAAACATACACACAACACACACACACAACACACAGTAGGTGAGCAGCAGTAATGTTTGGATGAGACAGGAACACCAGCATCTCGCAACCATACACACACACACACACAGCAGGTGAGCAGCAGTAATGTTTGGATAACACAGGAACACAAGCATCTCGCAAACATACACACACACACAAACGCACAGCAGGTGAGCAGCAGTAATGTTTGGATAAGACAGAAACACACTCATCTTGCAAACATACACACACACACCACAAACACACAGCAGGTGAGCAGCAGTAATATTTGGATAAGATAGAAACACAAGCATCTCGCAAACATATACACACACACACACATCAGGTGAGCAGCAGTAATGTTTGGATAACATAGGAACACAAGCATCTCGAAAGCACACACACACACACATAAACCTACAGCCGGTGAGCAGCAGTAATGTTTGGACACGACAGGAACACAAGTATATCGCACACATACACACACACACACACACAAACACACAGCTGGTGAGCAGTAGTAATGTTTGGATAAGACAGTAACACAAGCATCTGGAAAACATAAACACACACACACACAAACACACAACAGGTGAGCAGCAATAATGTTTGGATAAGACAGAAAAACAAGCATCTCGCAATCATACACACAAAAACATACACACAAACACACAGCCTGTGAGCAGAAGTTATGTTTGGATAAGACAGGAACACAAGCATCTCGCAAACATACACACACACACACAAACACACAGCCGGTGAGCAGCAGTAGTGTTTGTATAAGAAAGGAACACAAGCATCTCGCAAACATACAGATACACACACACACAAACAGCAGGTGAGCAGCAGTAATGTTTGGATAAGACAGGAACACAAGCATCTCGCAAACATACACACACACACAAACACACAACAGGTGAGCAGCAATAATGTTTGGATAAGACAGAAACACAAGCATCTCGCAAACATACACACAACACAAAACACAAACCCACAGCAGGTGAGCAGCAGTAATGTTTGGATAAGACAGGAACACAAACATCTAGCAAAAATACACACACACACACACACAAGAGGTGAGCAGCAGTAATGTTTGGATAAGACAGGAACATAAGAATCTTGCAAACATACATAAACACACAGACACAAACACAGAGCAGGTGAGCCGCAATGATGTTTGGATAAAACAGGAACACAACCATTTCGAAAACATACACACACACACAACAGGTGAGCAGCAGTTTTGTTTGGATAAGACAGGAACACAAGAATCTCGCAAACATACACACACACACACAGAAACACACAGCTGGTGAGAAGCAGTAATGTTTGGATAAGAAAGGAACACAAGCATCTAGCAAACATACACACACAAACACACAGCATGTGATCAGCAGTAATGTTTGGATGAGACAGGAACACCAGGATCTCGCAAACATACACACACACACACACACACAGACAAACACACAGCAGGTGAGCAGCAGTAATATTTGGATAAGACAGGAAGACAAGCATCTCGCAAACATAAACAAACACACACAAGCACACAACAGGTGAGCAGCAGTAATGTTTGGATAAGACAGGAACACAAGCATCTAGCAAACATACACACACACACAAACACACAAACACAGAGAAAGTGAGCAGCAGTAATGTTTGGATAAGACAGGAACACATGCATCTCGCAAACATACACACACACACAACACAAACAGCAAGTGAGCAGCAGTAATACTTGGATAAGACAGGAAAACAAGCATCTCGCAAACATACACACACACACAAACACACAGCAGGTGAGCTGCAGTAAAGTTGAGATAAGAGAGGAATACAAGCATCTCGCAAACATACACACAACATACACACAAAACACACACCAAGTGAGCAGCAGGAACGATCGGATAAGACAGGAACACAAGCATCTCGCAAACACACATACACACAAAAACACAGCAGGTGAGCAACAGTAAACTTTGGATAAGAAAGTAACACAAGCATCTCGCAAACACAAACACACACATAGCATACAGCCGGTGAGCAGCAGTAATGTTTGAATAAGACAGGAACACAAGCATCTTGCAATCATACACACAACACACACACACAACACACAGTAGGTGAGCAGCAGTAATGTTTGGATGAGACAGGAACACAAGCATCTCGCAACCATACACAGACACACACACAGCAGGTGAGCAGCAGTAACGTTTGGATAACACAGGAACACAAGTATCTCGCAAACATACACACAAACACACACAAACGCACAGCAGGTGAGCAGCAGTAATGTTTGGATAAGACAGAAACACACTCATCTTGCAAACATACACACACACAAACACACAGCAGGTGAGCAGCAGTAATGTTTGGATAAGATAGAAACACAAGCATGTCGCAAACATATACAGACACAGACACACATCAGGTGAGCAGCAGTAATGTTTGGATAACATAGGAACACAAGCATCTCGAAAGCACACACACACACACACATAAACCTACAGCCGGTGAGCAGCAGTAATGTTTGGACACGACAGGAACACAAGCATATCGCACACATACACACACTCACACAAACACACAGCTGGTGAGCAGTAGTAATGTTTGGATAAGACAGTAACACAAGCATCTGGAAAACATAAACACACACACACAAACACACAACAGGTGAGCAGCAATAATGTTTGGATAAGACAGAAAAACAAGCATCTCGCAATCATACACACAAAAACATACACACAAACACACAGCTGGTGAGCAGAAGTTATGTTTGGATAAGACAGGAACACAAGCATCTCGCAAACATACACACAAACACACAAACACACAGCCGGTGAGCAGCAGTAGTGTTTGTATAAGAAAGGAACACAAGCATCTCGCAAACATACAGATACACACACACAAACAGCAGGTGAGCAGCAGTAATGTTTGGATAAGAAAGGAACACAAGCATCTCGCAAACATACACACACACAACACACAGCATGTGAGCTGCAATAAAGTTGGGATAAGAGAGGAATACAAGCATCTCGCAAAAATACACACAACATACACACACAACACACACCAAGTGAGCAGCAGGAACGATCGGATAAGACAGGAACACAAGCCTCTCGCAAACACACATACACACAAACACACAACAGGTGAGCAGCAGTAAACTTTGGATAAGACAGTAACACAAGCATCTCGCAAACATACACACACACACACAGCAGGTGCGCAGCAGTAATGTTTGGATAAGACAGGAACACAAGCATTTCACAAACATACACACACACACACTCACACACACAAACATACAGCCGGTGAGCAGCAGTAATGTTTGGATAAGACAGGAACACAAGCATCTCGCAAACATACACACAAACGCACACACACAAAAACACAGCAGTTGAGCAGCAGTAATGTTTGAATAAGACAGGACCATACGCATCTTGCAAACATACACACACACACATCACAGCAGGTGAGCAGCAGTAATGTTTGCTTAAGACAGGAACACAAGCATTTCGCAAATATTAACAAACACAGACACACAGCAAGTGAGCGGCAGTAATGTTTTGTTAAGACAGGAACACAAGCATCTCGCAAACACACACACACATAAGTATACACCCGGTGAGCAGCAGTATTGTTTGAATAAGACAGAAACACATGCATCTCGCAAATATACACACAACACACATACACAAACACACAGCAGGTGAGCAGCAGTAATGTTCGGATAAGACAGGAACACAAGCATCTCGCACACATACACACACACACTCACACACACAAACATACAGCCGGTGAGCAGCAGTAATGTTTGGAAAAGACAGAAACACAAGCATCTCGCAAACATACACACAACACAAAACACAAACCCACAGCAGGTGAGCAGCAGTAATGTTTGGATAAGACAGGAACACAAACATCTAGCAAAAATACACACACACACACACACACACACAAGAGGTGAGCAGCAGTAATGTTTGGATAAGACAGGAACATAAGAATCTTGCAAACATACATAAACACACACACAGAAACACACAGCAGGTGAGCAGCAATTATGTTTGGATAAAACAGGAACACAACCATTTCGAAAACATACACACACACACTACAGGTGAGCAGCAGTTTTGTTTGGATAAGACAGAAACACAAGCATCTCGCAAACATACACACACACACACACAAACACAGAGCAAGTAAACAGCATTAATGTTTGGATAGGACAGGAACACATGCATCTCGCAAACATACACACACACACACACAAACAGCAGATGAGCAGCAGTAAAGTTTGGATAAGACAGGAACACAAGCATCTCGTAAACATACACACACACACAAACATCAGGTGAGCAGCAGGAATGTTTGGATAAGACAGGAACACAAGCATCTCGCAAACATACACACAGACACACAAACAAACACACAGCAGGTGAGGAGCAGTAATGTTTGGATAAGACAGTAACACAAGCATCTCGCATACATACACACAAACACACATACACAGCAAATGAACAGCAGTAATGTTTGGAATAGAGAGGAACACAAGCATATGGCAAACATACACACACACACACAAACACACAGCGGGTGAGCAGCAATAATGTTTGGATAAGACTGGAACACAAGCATCTCGCAAACAAACACACACACACACAGTAGGTGAGCAGCAGTAATGTTTGGATAAGACATTAACACAAGCATCTCGCAAACATACACACACAAACACACAGCAGGTGAGCAGCAGTAATGTTTGGATAAGACAGGAACAAAAGCCTCTCTCAAATATACACACACAAACACACAGCGGGTGAGCAACAGTAATGTTAGGATAAGATAGTAACACAAGCATCTCGCAAACATACACACACACACACACAGAAACATACAGCAGGTGAGCAGGAGTAATGTTTGGACAAGACAAGAACACATGCATCTCGCAAACATAGACACACACACACCCACACAGCAGGTGAGCAGCAGTAATGTTTGAATATGGCAGGAACACAAGCATCTGGCCAACATACACACACATGCAAAAAGCAGGTGAGCAGCAGGAATGTTTGGATAAGACAGGAACACAAGCATCTCGCAAACATACACTCACACACATGCAAAAAGCAGGTGAGCAGTAGTAATGTTGATAAGACAGAAACACAAGCATCTCGCAAATATACACACCCACACACAAACACACAGCAAGTGAGCACCAGTAATGTTTGGATAAGACAGGAACACATGCATCTCGCAAACATACACACACACACACACACACACACACACAAAATGACAGGAGAGCAGCAGTAATGTTTGGATAAGACAGGAACAAATGGATCTCGCAAACATACACAAACACACACACAAACACACAGCAGGTGACCAGCAGTAATGTTTGGATAAGACAGGAACACAAGCATCTCGCAAACATACACACACGACACACAAACACACAGCAGGTGAGCAGCAGTAATGATTGGATAAGACAGGAACACAAGCATGTCGCAAACATATACACACACACACACACACAAACATACAGCAGGTGAGCTGCTGTAATGTTTGTATAATACTGGAAGGAACACAAGCATCTCGCAAACATACACACGCACACACACAGCAGGTGAGCAGTAGTAATGTTTGGGTAGGCCAGGAACACAAGCATCTCGCACAAATACACACAGACACACACAAACACACAGTAGGTGAGCAGCAGTAATGTTTGGATTACACAGGAACACAAGCATCTCGCAAACATACACACACACACACAAATACACACAGCAGGTGAGCAGCAGTAATGTTTGGATAAGACAGGAACACAAGCAACTCACGAACATACACACATACACACACACACACACACAGAAACACACAATAGGCGAGCAGCAGTAATGTTTGGATAAGACAGAAACACAAGCATCTCGGAAACATACAAACACACACACAAAAACAAGCAGGTGAGCAGCAGTAATGTTTGGATAATACAGGAACAAAAGCATCTCGCAACCATACACACACACACACAGACACAGCAGGTGAGCAGCGCTAATGTTTGGATAACACAGGAACACAAGGATCTCGCAAACACACACACACACATAAACATACAGCCGGTGAACAGCAGTAATGTTGTGATAAGACAGGAACACAAGCATCTCACAAACATACACACACACACAAATACACAGCAGGTGAGCAGCAGTAATGTTTATATAAAACAGGATCAGAACCATCTCGCAAACAAACAAACACACGCAGAAACACACAGTAGGTGAGCTGCAGTTATGTTTGGATAAATCAGGAACACAAGCATCACGCAAACGTACACACACACACACACAGAAGATGAGCAGCAGTAATGTCAGATAAGAAAGGAAGACAAGCATCTTGAAAACATACACACACACACACACACACACACACACACACACACTCTAACATACAGCCGGTGAGCAGCAGTAATGTTTGAATAAGACAGGAAAACTAGCATCTCACAAACATACACAGACACATACACAAACACACAGCAGGTGAGCAGAAGTAATGTTTGGATAAGACAGGAACACACACATCTTCAAACATACACACACACACACACACCAACAGCAGGTGAGCAGCAGTAATGTTTAGATATATCAGGAACACAAGCATCTCGCAAACATACACACAACACACATAGACAAACACAGAGGAGGTGAGCAGCAGTAATGTTTGGATAAGACAGGAACACAAGCATCTCGAATCATACAAACACACATCACACAGACAAACACACAGCAGGTGAGCAGCAGTAACGTGTGGATAAGACAGGAACACAAGTATCTCGCAAATATACACACACACACACTGAGCAGGTGAGCAGCAGTAATGTTTGAATAAGACAGGAACACAAGCATCTCGCACACATACACACACACACACAAACACACAGCAGGTGAGCAGCAGTAATGGATAAGACAGGAACACAAGCATCTCGCACACATACACACACACACAGAAACACATAGCAGGTGAGCAGCAGTAATGTTTGGATTACACAGGAACACAAGCATCTCGCACACATACACACACACACACAAACACATAGCAGGTGAGCAGCAGTAATGTTTGGATAAGACAGGAACACAAGCATCTCGCAAACATACACACACACACAAACACACAGAAGGTGAGCAGCAGTAATGTTAGGATAAGACAGGAACACAAGCATCTCACAAACATACACACCCACACCCACACAGCAGGTGAGCAGCAGTAATGTTTGCATTAGACAGGAACACAAGCATCTCGTAAACATACAAACAAAGACACAGCAGGTGAGCAGCAGTAATGTTTGGATAAGACAGGAACACAAGCATCTCGCAAACATACACACACTCAAATAGCAGGTGAGCAGCAGTAATGTTTGGATAGGACAGGAAAACAAGCATCTCGCACACATACTCACACACACACAAACACACAACAGGTGAGCAGCAATAATGTTTGGATAAGACAGGAAAACAAGCATCTCACAAACATACACACACAAACACACAGCAGGTGAGAAGCAGTAATGTTTGGATAACACTAGAACACAAGCATCTCGAAAACACACACACACACACACACACACATAAACATAGAGCCGGTGAGCAGCAGTAATGTTTGGAAAAGACAGGAACACAAGCATCTCGCTAACATACACACAACACATACACACAAACACACAGCAAGTGAGCAGCAATAACGTTTGGATAAGACAGGAACACATGCATCTTGGAAACATACACACACGCACACACATAAAGACACATCAGTTGAGCAGCAGTAATATTTGGATAAGACAGGAAAACACTCATCTTGCAAACATACACACACACACACAAACACACAGCAGGTGAGTAGCAGGAATGTTTGGATAAGACAGGAACACAAGAATCTCACAAACATACACACATACACACACAGCAGGTGAGCAGCAGTAATGTTTGGATAACACTAGAACACAAGCATCTCGAAAACAGACACACACACACATAAACATACAGCCGGTGAGCAGCAGTAATGTTTGGAAAAGACAGGAACACAAGCATCTCGCTAAAATACACACAACACATACACACAAACACAGAGCAAGTGAGCAGCAGTAACGTTTGGATAAGAAAGAAACACATGCATCTTGGAAACATACACACACACACACACAAACAGCGGGTGAGCAGCTGTAAGGTTTGGATAAGACAGGAACACAAGAATCTCACAAACATAAACACACACACACACTTCACGCAGCAGGTGACCAGCAGTAATGTTTGGATTACAGAGGAACACAAGCATCTCTTAAACATACACACACACACACACAAACAGCAGGTTATCAGCAGTAATGTTTGGATAAGACAGGAACACAAGCATATCCCAAACACACATACACACAAACACACAGCAGGTGAGTAGCAGTAATGATGGATCACACAGGAACACAAGGATCTCGCAAACACACACACACACATAAACATACAGCCGGTGAGCAGCAGTAATGTTTGGAAAAGACAGGAACACAAGCAACGCGCTAACATACACACAACACACAAACAATAACAAACAACAGGTGAGCAGCAGTAATGTTTGGATAAGACAGAAACACAAGCATCTCGCAAACATACACACACAAACACATACACACAGCAGGTGAGCAGCAGTAATGTTTGGATATGATAGGAACACAAGGATCTCGCAAACATACACAAACAGACACACACAAACACACAGCAGGTGAGCAGCAGTAATGATGGATCACACAGGAAAACAAGCATCTCGAAAACATAAACACACACACAAAAACACACAACAGGTGAGCAGCAATAATGTTTGGATAAGACAGGAAAACAAGCATTTCGCAATAACACACACAAAAACATACACACAAACACACAGCAGGTGAGCAGAAGTTATGTTTGGATAAGACAGGAACACAAAATCTGGCAAACATACACACACACACACACAGCAGGTGAGCAGCAGTAATGTTTGGATAAGACGGGAACACAAGCATCTCGCAAACATACACGCACACACACAGCAAGGGAGCAGCAGTAATTTTAGGATGAAACAGGAACACAAGCATCTCGCAACATACACACACACCCACACACACGAACACGCACAAACAGTAAGTGAGCAGCAGTAATGTTGATAAGACAGGAACACAAGCATTTCGCAAACATACACACACACACACAGCAGATGAGCAGCAGTAATTTTTGGATAACTCAGGAACACAAGCATCTCTAAAAAACACAAACAAACATAAACATACAACCGGTGAGCAGCAGTAATGTGTGGATAAGACAGGAACACAAGCATCTCGCAAACATACACACACACAAAAGAACACAGCAGGTGATCAGTCGTAATGATTGGATTACACAGAAACAAAGCATCTCTCAAACATACACACACAAACAACACACAGCAGGTGAGCAGCAGTAATGTTTGAATAAGACAGGAACACAAGCATCTCGCAAACATACACACACACAAACTCACAGAAGGTGAGCTGCAGTAATGTTTGGATAAGAGAGGAATACCAGCATCTCGCAAACATACACACAACACACACACAAACACACAGCAAGTGAGCAGCAGTAACGTTTGGATAAGACAGGAACACATGCATCTTGGAAACATACACACACACACACACAAACAGCGGGTGAGCAGCTGTAATGTTTGGATAAGACAGGAACACAAGGATCTCACAAATATACACACACACACACAAACACACAGCAGGTGACCAGCAGTAATGTTTGGATTACAGAGGAACACAAGAATCTCGTAAACATACACACACATACACACACAGACACAGCATGTGAGCAGCAGTACTGTTTGGATAAGACAGGAACACAAGCATCTCGCAAACATACACACACACACACAAACACACAGCAGTTGAGCAGCAGTAATGTTTGGATAAGACAGGAACACAAGCATCTTGCAAACACAAATACACACAAACACACAGCAGGTGAGTAGCAGTAATGTTTGGATAAGACAGGAACACAAGCATCTCGCAAACATACACACACACACACACACACAGCAGGTGAGCAGCATTAATGTTTCTATAAGACAGGATCACAAATATCACGCAAACATACAAACACACACACAAACACACAGCAGGTGAGCAGCAGTAATGTTTGGATAACAGGAACACAAGCATCTCGCAACCACACACACACACACACACACACACAGAAGGTGAGCAGCAATAATGTTTGGATAAGACATGAACACAAGCATCTCGCAAACATACACACAAAGCAGGTGAGCAGCTGTAATGTTTGGATAACACAGGAACACAAGCACCTCGAAAACACACACACACACATAATGATACACCTGGTGAGCAGCAGTAATGTTTGGAAAGGACAGGAACACAAGCATCTCGCCCACATACGCAAACACAAACACACAGCAGGTGAGCAGCAGTAATGTTTGGATAAGACAGGAACACAAGCATCTCGCCAACATACTCACACACACGCACACAAACAGCAGCTGAGAAGCAGTAATGTTTGAATATGACAGGAATACAGCATCTCGCAAACATACACACACACACAGAAACACACAGCAAGTGAGCAGCAGTAATTTTAGGATAAGACAGGAACACAAGCATCTCGCCAATATACACACACACACACACAGCAGGTGAGCAGCAGTAATGTTTGTATAAGACAGGATTACAACCATCATGCAAACATAAAAACACACACACAAACACACAGCAAGTGAGCAGCAGTAATGTTTGGATAACAGGAACACCAGGATCTCGCAAACATACACAGATACACACACACAAACAGCAGGTAGCAGCAGTAATGTTGATAAGACAGGAACACAAGCATCTCGCAAACACACACACGCACAGAAATAGCAGGTGAGAAGCAGTAATTTTAGGATAAGACAGGAACACAAGCATCTCGCAAACACACACACACACACACAAACACACAGCAAGTGAGCAGCAGTAATTTTAGGATAAGACAGAAACACAAGCATCTCGCAAACATACACACACACACACATGAAAACACACAAACAGCAGGTGAACAGCTGTAATGTTTGCATAAAACAGGAACACATGGATCTCACAAACATACACACACACACACACAAACACACAGCAATTGAGCAGCAGTAATTTTAGGATAAGACAGGAACACAAGCATCTCGCAAACATACACACACACACACACGAAAACACACAAACAGCAGGTGAAAAGCTGTAATGTTTGCATAAAACAGGAACACCATCATCTCGCAAACATACACACACACGCGAAAACACACAAACAGCAGGTGAACAGCTGTAATGTTTGCATAAAACAGGGACACAAGCATCTCATAAACATACACACACACACACAGCAGGTGAGCAGCAGTAATGTTTGGATAAGACAGGAAGCCAAGCATCTCGTAAACATACACACACACACATACACAGCAGGTGAGCAGCAGTAATGTATGTATAAGACAGGATCACAACCATCATGCAAACATAAAAACACACACACAAACACACAGCAGGTGAGCAGCAGTAATGTTTGGATAACAGGAACACAAGCATCTCGCAAACATACACACACACACACACACAGCAGGTGAGCAGCAGTAATGTTTGCATAAGACAGGAACACCAGGATCTCGCAAACATACACAGACACACACACACAAACAGCAGGTAGCAGCATAATGTTGATAAGACAGGAACACTAGCATCTCGCAAACATACACATACACACACACACACACACAAACAGCAGGTGAGCAGCAGTAATATTTGGATAAGACAGGAACACAAGGATCTCGCAAACATACACACACACATACAAACACACAGCAGGTGACCATACGTAATGTTTGGATAATACAGGAACACAAGCATCTCTCAAACATACAGACACACACACAGCAGGTGAGCAGCACTAATATTTGGATAAGACAGGAACACAAGCATCTCGCAAACATACACACAATAATACAAACACACAGCAGGTGAGCAGCAGTAATGTTTGGATAAGAGAAGAATACAACCATCTCGCAAACATACACACAACATACACACACAAACACACAGCAAGTGAGCAGCAGTAATGTTTGGATAAGACAGGAACATAGGCATCTAGCAAACATACACACACACACAAACACACAGCAGGTGAGCAGCAGTAATGTTTGGATGAGACAGGAACACCAGGATCTCGCAAACATACACACACACACACACACACACAAACACACCGCAGGTGAGCAGCAGTAATATTTGGATAAGACAGGAAGACAAGCATTTCGCAAACATACACACACACACAAAAACACACAACAGGTGAGCAGCAGTAATGTTTGGATAAGACAGGAACACATGCATCTCGCAAACATACACACACACACACACAAACACAGAGCAAGTGAGCAGCAGAAATGTTTGGATAAGACAGGAACACATGCATCTCGCAAACATACACACACACACACACACAGAAACAGCAGATGAGCAGCAGTAATGTTTGGATAAGACAGGAACACAATGATCTCACAAACATAAGCACACACATTAATCACACAGTAGGTGAGCAGTAGTAATGTTTGGATAATACAGGAACACAAACATCTCGCAAAAATACACAAACACACACACAAACAACAAGTGAGCAGCAGTAATATTTGTATAAGACAGGAAAAATGCATCTTGGAAACATACACACACACACACAAACACACAGCAGGTGAGCTGCAGTAATGTTTGGATAAGAAAGGAACAAAAGCATCTCGCAGACATACACACACACACACACACAAACATCAGGTGAGCAGCAGTAATGTTTGGATAAGACAGGAACACAAGCATCTCGCATACATACACACACACACACACACACACAAACAGCATGTGAGCAGCAGTAATGTTTGGATTAGACAGAAACACAAGCATCTAGCAAACATGCACACAAAAATAAAAACACACAGCAGGTGAACAGAAGTAATGTTTGGATAAGACAGGAACACAAGCAGCTCGCAAACATACACACACACACACAGCAGGTGAGCAGCAGTAATGTTTGGATAAGACAGGAAGCCAAGCATCTCGTAAACATACACACACACACATACACAGCAGGTGAGCAGCAGTAATGTATGTATAAGACAGGATCACAACCATCATGCAAACATAAAAACACACACACAAACACACAGCAGGTGAGCAGCAGTAATGTTTGGATAACAGGAACACAAGCATCTCGCAAACATACACACACACACACACACAGCAGGTGAGCAGCAGTAATGTTTGCATAAGACAGGAACACCAGGATCTCGCAAACATACACAGACACACACACACAAACAGCAGGTAGCAGCATAATGTTGATAAGACAGGAACACTAGCATCTCGCAAACATACACATACACACACACACACACACAAACAGCAGGTGAGCAGCAGTAATATTTGGATAAGACAGGAACACAAGGATCTCGCAAACATACACACACACATACAAACACACAGCAGGTGACCATACGTAATGTTTGGATAATACAGGAACACAAGCATCTCTCAAACATACAGACACACACACAGCAGGTGAGCAGCACTAATATTTGGATAAGACAGGAACACAAGCATCTCGCAAACATACACACAATAATACAAACACACAGCAGGTGAGCAGCAGTAATGTTTGGATAAGAGAAGAATACAACCATCTCGCAAACATACACACAACATACACACACAAACACACAGCAAGTGAGCAGCAGTAATGTTTGGATAAGACAGGAACATAGGCATCTAGCAAACATACACACACACACAAACACACAGCAGGTGAGCAGCAGTAATGTTTGGATGAGACAGGAACACCAGGATCTCGCAAACATACACACACACACACACACACACAAACACACCGCAGGTGAGCAGCAGTAATATTTGGATAAGACAGGAAGACAAGCATTTCGCAAACATACACACACACACAAAAACACACAACAGGTGAGCAGCAGTAATGTTTGGATAAGACAGGAACACATGCATCTCGCAAACATACACACACACACACACAAACACAGAGCAAGTGAGCAGCAGAAATGTTTGGATAAGACAGGAACACATGCATCTCGCAAACATACACACACACACACACACAGAAACAGCAGATGAGCAGCAGTAATGTTTGGATAAGACAGGAACACAATGATCTCACAAACATAAGCACACACATTAATCACACAGTAGGTGAGCAGTAGTAATGTTTGGATAATACAGGAACACAAACATCTCGCAAAAATACACAAACACACACACAAACAACAAGTGAGCAGCAGTAATATTTGTATAAGACAGGAAAAATGCATCTTGGAAACATACACACACACACACAAACACACAGCAGGTGAGCTGCAGTAATGTTTGGATAAGAAAGGAACAAAAGCATCTCGCAGACATACACACACACACACACACAAACATCAGGTGAGCAGCAGTAATGTTTGGATAAGACAGGAACACAAGCATCTCGCATACATACACACACACACACACACACACAAACAGCATGTGAGCAGCAGTAATGTTTGGATTAGACAGAAACACAAGCATCTAGCAAACATGCACACAAAAATAAAAACACACAGCAGGTGAACAGAAGTAATGTTTGGATAAGACAGGAACACAAGCAGCTCGCAAACATACACACACACACACTCGCACAGCAGGTGAGCAGCAGTAATGTTTGGATAAGACAGGAACACAAGCATCTCGCAAACACAAACACACACATAAACATACAGCCTTTGAGCAGCAGTAATGTTTGAAAAAGACAGGAACACCAGCATCTTGGAAACATACACACAACACACACACACAAACACACAGTAGGTGAGCAGCAGTAATGTTTGGATAAGACAGAAACACAAGCATCTCGCACACATACACACACAGCAAGTGAGCAGCAGTAATGTTTGGACACGACAGGAACACAAGCATCTCTCACACATACACACACACACACACAAACACACAGCTGGTGTGCAGTAGTAATGTGTGGATATGACAGTAACACAAGCATCTGGAAAACAGAAACACACACACACACAAACACACAACAGGTGAGCAGCAATAATGTTTGGATAAGACAGGAAAACAAGCATCTCGCAATCATACACACAAAAACATACACACAAACACACAGCTGGTGAGCAGAAGTTATGTTTGGATAAGACAGGAACACAAGCATCTCGCAAACATACACACACACACACACAGCAGGTGAGCAGCAGTAATATTTGCATAAGACAGGAACACCAGGATCTCGCAAACATACACAGACACACACACACAAACAGCAGGTAGCAGCATAATGTTGATAAGACAGGAACACTAGCATCTCGCAAACATACACATACACACACACACACACAAACAGCAGGTGAGCAGCAGTAATATTTGTATAAGACAGGAACACAAGCATCTCGCAAACATACAGACACAAACACAGCAGGTGAGCAGCACTAATATTTGGATAAGACAGGAACACAAGCATCTCGCAAACATACACACAATAATACAAACACACAGCAGGTGAGCAGCAGTAATGTTTGGATAAGAGAAGAATACAAGCATCTCGCAAACATACACACAACATACACACAAACACACAGCAAGTGAGCAGCAGTAATGTTTGGATAAGACAGGAACATAAGCATCTAGCAAACATACACAAACACAAACAAACAGCAGGTGAGCAGCAGTAATGTTAGGATGAGACAGGAACACCAGGATCTCGCAAACATACACACACACACACATACAAACACACCGCAGGTGAGCAGCAGTAATATTTGGATAAGACAGGAACAAAAGCATCTAGCAAACATACACACACACACACACAAACACAGAGCAAGTGAGCAGCAGCAATGTTTGGATAAGACAGGAACACATGCATCTCGCAAACATACACACACACACACACACAGAAACAGCAGCTGAGCAGCAGTAATGTTTGGATAAGACAGGAACACAATGATCTCACAAACATAAGCACACACATTAATCACACAGTAGGTGAGCAGTAGTAATGTTTGGATAATACAGGAACACAAACATCTCGCAAACATACACAAACACACACACAAACAACAAGTGAGCAGCAGTAATATTTGGATAAGACAGGAAAAAATGCATCTTGGAAACATACACACACACACACACAACACACAGCAGGTGAGCTGCAGTAATGTTTGGATAAGAAAGGAACAAAAGCATCTCGCAGACATACACACACACACACACACAAACATCAGGTGAGCAGCAGTAATGTTTGGATAAGACAGGAACACAAGCATCTCGCATACATACACACACACACACACACACACACACAAACAGCATGTGAGCAGCAGTAATGTTTGGATTAGACAGAAACACAAGCATCTAGCAAACATGCACACAAAAACAAAAACACACAGCAGGTGAACAGAAGTAATGTTTGGATAAGACAGGAACACAAGCAGCTCGCAAACATACACACACACACACTCGCACAGCAGGTGAGCAGCAGTAATGTTTGGATAAGACAGGAACACAAGCATCTCGCAAACACAAACACACACATAAACATACAGCCTTTGAGCAGCAGTAATGTTTGAATAAGACAGGAACACTAGCATCTTGGAAACATACACACAACACACACACACAAACACACAGTAGGTGAGCAGCAGTAATGTTTGGATAAGACAGAAACACAAGCATCTCGCACACATACACACACAGCAAGTGAGCAGCCGTAATGTTTGGACACGACAGGAACACAAGCATCTCACACACATACACACACACACACACAAACACACAGCTGGTGTGCAGTAGTAATGTTTGGATAAGACAGTAACACAAGCATCTGGAAAACAGAAACACACACACACACAAACACACAACAGGTGAGCAGCAATAATGTTTGGATAAGACAGGAAAACAAGCATCTCGCAATCATACACACAAAAACATACACACAAACACACAGCTGGTGAGCAGAAGTTATGTTTGGATAAGACAGGAACACAAGCATCTCGCAAACATACACACACACACACAAACACACAGCCGGTGAGCAGCAGTAGTGTTTGTATAAGACAGGAACACAAGCATCTCGCAAACATACAGATACAGACACACAAACACCAGGTGAGCAGCAGTAAAGTTTGAATAAGACAGGAAGACAAGCATCTCGCAAACATACACACACACACAAACACAAACAGCAAGTGAGCAGCAGTAATACTTGGATAAGACAGGAAAACAAGCATCTCACAAACATACACACACACACAAACACACAGCAGGTGAGCTGCAGTAAAGTTGGGATAAGAGAGGAATACAAGCATCTCGCAAACATACACAAACATACACAAAAAACACACACCAAGTGAGCAGCAGGAACGATCGGATAAGACAGGAACACAAGCATCTCGCAAACACACATAAACACAAACACACAGCAGGTGAGCAACAGTAAACTTTGGATAAGACAGTAACACAAGCATCTCGCAAACACAAACACACACATAGCATATAGCCGGTGAGCAGCAGTAATGTTTGAATAAGACAGGAACACCAGCGTCTTGCAAACATACACACAACACACACACACAACACACAGTAGGTGAGCAGCAGTAATGTTTGGATGAGACAGGAACACCAGCATCTCGCAACCATACACACACACACACACAGCAGGTGAGCAGCAGTAATGTTTGGATAACACAGGAATACAAGCATCTCGCAAACATACACACACACACAAACGCACAGCAGGTGAGCAGCAGTAATGTTTGGATAAGACAGAAACACACTCATCTTGCAAACATACACACACACACCACAAACACACAGCAGGTGAGCAGCAGTAATGTTTGGATAAGATAGAAACACAAGCATCTCGCAAACATATACACACACACACACACATCAGGTGAGCAGCAGTAATGTTTGGATAACATAGGATCGCAAGCATCTCGAAAGCACACACACACACACATAAACCTACAGCCGGTGAGCAGCAGTAATGTTTGGACACGACAGGAACACAAGTATATTGCACACATACACACACACACACACACAAACACACAGCTGGTGAGCAGTAGTAATGTTTGGATAAGACAGTAACACAAGCATCTGGAAAACATAAACACACACACACACAAACACACAACAGGTGAGCAGCAATAATGTTTGGATAAGACAGAAAAACAAGCATCTCGCAATCATACACACAAAAACATACACACAAACACACAGCCTGTGAGCAGAAGTTATGTTTGGATAAGACAGGAACACAAGCATCTCGCAAACATACACACACACACACAAACATACAGCCGGTGAGCAGCAGTAGTGTTTGTATAAGAAAGGAACACAAGCATCTCGCAAACATACAGATACACACACACAAACAGCAGGTGAGCAGCAGTAATGTTTGGATAAGACAGGAACACAAGCATCTCGCAAACATACACACACACACACAAACACACAGCAGGTGAGCTGCAGTAAAGTTGGGATAAGAGAGGAATACAAGCATCTCGCAAACATACACACAACATACACACACAACACACACCAAGTGAGCAGCAGGAACGATCGGATAAGACAGGAACACAAGCCTCTCGCAAACACACATACACACAAGCACACAGCAGGTGAGCAGCAGTAAACTTTGAATAAGACAGTAACACAAGCATCTCGCAAACATACACACACACACACACAGCAGGTGCGCAGCAGTAATGTTTGGATAAGACAGGAACACAAGCATTTCACAAACATACACACTCACACACTCACACACACAAACATACAGCCGGTGAGCAGCAGTAATGTTTGGATAAGACAGGAACACAAGCATCTCGCAAACATACACACAAACGCACACACACAAAAACACAGCAGTTGAGCAGCAGTAATGTTTGAATAAGACAGGACCATATGCATCTTGCAAACATACACACACACACTCACAGCAGGTGAGCAGCAGTAATGTTTGCTTAAGACAGGAACACAAGCATTTCGCAAATATTAACAAACACAGACACACAGCAAGTGAGCAGCAGTAATGTTTTGTTAAGACAGGAACACAAGCATCTCGCAAACACACACACACATAAGTATACACCCGGTGAGCAGCAGTATTGTTTGAATAAGACAGACACAAGCATCTCGCAAATATACACACAACACACACACACAAACACACAACAGGTGAGCAGCAGTAATGTTCTGATAAGACAGGAACAAAAGCATCTCGCAAACATACACACACACACACTCACACACACAAAGATACAGCCGGTGAGCAGCAGTAATGTTTGGAAAAGACAGAAACACAAGCATCTCGCAAACATACACACAACACAAAACACAAACCCACAGCAGGTGAGCAGCAGTAATGTTTGGATAAGACAGGAACACAAACATCTAGCAAAAATACACACACACACACACAAGAGGTGAGCAGCAGTAATGTTTGGATAAGACAGGAATATAAGAATCTTGCAAACATACATAAACACACAGACACAAACACACAGCAGGTGAGCAGCAATGATGTTTGGATAAAACAGGAACACAACCATTTCGAAAACATACACACACACACAACAGGTGAGCAGCAGTTTTGTTTGGATAAGACAGGAACACAAGCATCTCGCAAACATACACACACACACACAGAAACACACAGCTGGTGAGAAGCAGTAATGTTTGGATAAGAAAGGAACACAAGCATCTAGCAAACATACACACACAAACACACAGCATGTGATCAGCAGTAATGTTTGGATGAGACAGGAACACCAGGATCTCGCAAACATACACACACACACACACACACACAGACAAACACACAGCAGGTGAGCAGCAGTAATATTTGGATAAGACAGGAAGACAAGAATCTCGCAAACATACACAAACACACACAAGCACACAACAGGTGAGCAGCAGTAATGTTTGGATAAGACAGGAACACAAGCATCTAGCAAACATACACACACACACACACAAACACAGAGAAAGTGAGCAGCAGTAATGTTTGGATAAGACAGGAACACATGCATCTCGCAAACATACACACACACACACACACAAACAGCAGATGAGCAGCAGTAATGTTTGGATAAGAAAGGAACACAAACATCTCGCAAACGCACACAAACACACACACAAACATCAGGTGAGCAGCAGTAATGTTTGGATAAGACAGGAACACAAGCTTCTCGCATACATATACACACACACACAAAAACAGCATGTGAGAAGCAGTAACGTTTGGATTAGACAGAAACACAAGCATCTAGCAAACATACACACAAAAACACACAGCAGGTGAGCAGAAGTAATGTTTGGATAAGACAGGAACACAAGCATCTCGCAAACATACACACACACACACACAGCAGGTGAGCCGCAGTAATGTTTGGATAAGACAGGAACACAAGCATCTCGCAAACACAAACACACACATAAACATACAGCCGGTGAGCAGCAGTAATATTTGAATAAGACAGGAACACCAGCATCTTGCAAACATACACACAACACACACACACACAACACACAGCAGGTTAGCAGCAGTAATGTTTGGATGAGACAGGAACACAAGCATCTCGCAACCATACACACACACACACACACAGCAGGTGAGCAGCAGTAATGTTTGGATAACACAGGAACACAAGCATCTCGCAAACATACACACACACACACACAAACGCACAGCAGGTGAGCAGCAGTAATGTTTGGATAAGACAGAAACACTCTCATCTTGCAAACATACACACTCACAGAAACACACAGCAGGTGAGCAGCAGTAATGTTTGGATAAGACAGAAACACAAGCATCTCGCAAACATGCACACAAGCACACACACAGATCAGGTGAGCAGGAGTAATGTTTGGATAACATAGGAACACAAGCATCTCGAAAGCACACACACACACATAAACCTACAGCCGGTGAGCAGCAGTAATGTTTGGACACGACAGGAACACAAGCATCTCGCACACATACACACACACACACACAAACAGCAGGTGAGCAGCAGTAATGTTTAAATAAGACAGGAAAACAAGCATCTCGCAAACATACACACACACACAACACAAACAGCAAGTGAGCAGCAGTAATACTTGGATAAGACAGGAAAACAAGCATCTCGCAAACATACACACACACACAAACACACAGCAGGTGAGCTGCAGTAAAGTTGAGATAAGAGAGGAATACAAGCATCTCGCAAACATACACACAACATACACACAAAACACACACCAAGTGAGCAGCAGGAACGATCGGATAAGACAGGAACACAAGCATCTCGCAAACACACATACACACAAAAACACAGCAGGTGAGCAACAGTAAACTTTGGATAAGAAAGTAACACAAGCATCTCGCAAACACAAACACACACATAGCATACAGCCGGTGAGCAGCAGTAATGTTTGAATAAGACAGGAACACCAGCATCTTGCAATCATACACACAACACACACACACAACACACAGTAGGTGAGCAGCAGTAATGTTTGGATGAGACAGGAACACAAGCATCTCGCAACCATACACACACACACACACAGCAGGTGAGCAGCAGTAATGTTTGGATAACACAGGAACACAAGTATCTCGCAAACATACACACACACACACAAACGCACAGCAGGTGAGCAGCAGTAATGTTTGGATAAGACAGAAACACACTCATCTTGCAAACATACACACACACACAAACACACAGCAGGTGAGCAGCAGTAATGTTTGGATAAGATAGAAACACAAGCATCTCGCAAACATATACACACACAGACACACATCAGGTGAGCAGCAGTAATGTTTGGATAACATAGGAACACAAGCATCTCGAAAGCACACACACACACACATAAACCTACAGCCGGTGAGCAGCAGTAATGTTTGGACACGACAGGAACACAAGCATATCGCACACATACACACACACACACAAACACACAGCTGGTGAGCAGTAGTAATGTTTGGATAAGACAGTAACACAAGCATCTGGAAAACATAAACACACACACACACAAACACACAACAGGTGAGCAGCAATAATGTTTGGATAAGACAGAAAAACAAGCATCTCGCAATCATACACACAAAAACATACACACAAACACACAGCTGGTGAGCAGAAGTTATGTTTGGATAAGACAGGAACACAAGCATCTCGCAAACATACACACAAACACACAAACACACAGCAGGTGAGCAGCAGTAGTGTTTGTATAAGACAGGAACACAAGCATCTCGCAAACACAAACACACACATAAACATACAGCCGGTGAGCAGCAGTAATGTTTGGATAAGAAAGGAACACAAGCATCTCGCAAACATACACACACACAAACACACAGCATGTGAGCTGCAATAAAGTTGGGATAAGAGAGGAATACAAGCATCTCGCAAAAATACACACAACATACACACACAACACACACCAAGTGAGCAGCAGGAACGATCGGATAAGACAGGAACACAAGCCTCTCGCAAACACACATACACACAAACACACAACAGGTGAGCAGCAGTAAACTTTGGATAAGACAGTAACACAAGCATCTCGCAAACATACACACACACACACAGCAGGTGCGCAGCAGTAATGTTTGGATAAGACAGGAACACAAGCATCTCGCAAAACATACACACACAACGCACACACACAAAAACACAGCAGTTGAGCAGCAGTAATGTTTGAATAAGACAGGACCATACGCATCTTGCAAACATACACACACACACACTCACAGCAGGTGAGCAGCAGTAATGTTTGCTTAAGACAGGAACACAAGCATTTCGCAAATATTAACAAACACAGACACACAGCAAGTGAGCGGCAGTAATGTTTTGTTAAGACAGGAACACAAGCATCTCGCAAACACACACACACATAAGTATACACCCGGTGAGCAGCAGTATTGTTTGAATAAGACAGAAACACATGCATCTCGCAAATATACACACAACACACATACACAAACACACAGCAGGTGAGCAGCAGTAATGTTCGGATAAGACAGGAACACAAGCATCTCGCAAACATACACACACACACTCACACACACAAACATACAGCCGGTGAGCAGCAGTAATGTTTGGAAAAGACAGAAACACAAGCATCTCGCAAACATACACACAACACAAAACACAAACCCACAGCAGGTGAGCAGAAGTAATGTTTGGATAAGACAGGAACACAAACATCTAGCAAAAATACACACACACACACACAAGAGGTGAGCAGCAGTAATGTTTGGATAAGACAGGAACATAAGAATCTTGCAAACATACATAAACACACACACACAAACACACAGCAGGTGAGCAGCAATTATATTTGGATAAAACAGGAACACAACCATTTCGAAAACATACACACACACCCTACAGGTGAGCAGCAGTTTTGTTTGGATAAGACAGAAACACAAGCATCTCGCAAACATACACACACACACACACACAAACACAGAGCAAGTAAACAGCATTAATGTTTGGATAGGACAGGAACACATGCATCTCGCAAACATACACACACACACACAAACAGCAGATGAGCAGCAGTAATGTTTGGATAAGACAGGAACACAAGCATCTCGTAAACATACACACACACACAAACATCAGGTGAGCAGCAGGAATGTTTGGATAAGACAGGAACACAAGCATCTCGCATACATACACACAAACACACATACACAGCAAATGAACAGCAGTAATGTTTGGAATAGAGAGGAACACAAGCATATGGCAAACATACACACACACACACAAACACACAGCGGGTGAGCAGCAATAATGTTTGGATAAGACTGGAACACAAGCATCTCGCAAACAAACACACACACACAGTAGGTGAGCAGCAGTAATGTTTGGATAAGACATTAACACAAGCATCTCGCAAACATACACACACAAACACACAGCAGGTGAGCAGCAGTAATGTTTGGATAAGACAGGAACACAAGCATCTCGCAAACATACACACAAACGCACACACACAAAAACACAGCAGTTGAGCAGCAGTAATGTTTGAATAAGACAGGACCATACGCATCTTGCAAACATACACACACACACTCACAGCAGGTGAGCAGCAGTAATGTTTGCTTAAGACAGGAACACAAGCATTTCGCAAATATTAACAAACACAGACACACAGCAGGTGAGCAGAAGTAATGTTTGGATAAGACAGGAACACAAGCATCTCGCAAACATACACACACACACACACAGCAGGTGAGCAGCAGTAATGTTTGGATAAGACAGGAACACAAGCATCTCGCAAACACAAACACACACATAAACATACAGCCGGTGAGCAGCAGTAATATTTGAATAAGACAGGAACACCAGCATCTCGCAAACATACACACAACACAAAACACAAACCCACAGCAGGTGAGCAGAAGTAATGTTTGGATAAGACAGGAACACAAACATCTAGCAAAAATACACACACACACACACAAGAGGTGAGCAGCAGTAATGTTTGGATAAGACAGGAACATAAGAATCTTGCAAACATACATAAACACACACACACAAACACACAGCAGGTGAGCAGCAATTATGTTTGGATAAAACAGGAACACAACCATTTCGAAAACATACACACACACCCTACAGGTGAGCAGCAGTTTTGTTTGGATAAGACAGAAACACAAGCATCTCGCAAACATACACACACACACACACACAAACACAGAGCAAGTAAACAGCATTAATGTTTGGATAGGACAGGAACACATGCATCTCGCAAACATACACACACACACACAAACAGCAGATGAGCAGCAGTAATGTTTGGATAAGACAGGAACACAAGCATCTCGTAAACATACACACACACACAAACATCAGGTGAGCAGCAGGAATGTTTGGATAAGACAGGAACACAAGCATCTCGCATACATACACACAAACACACATACACAGCAAATGAACAGCAGTAATGTTTGGAATAGAGAGGAACACAAGCATATGGCAAACATACACACACACACACAAACACACAGCGGGTGAGCAGCAATAATGTTTGGATAAGACTGGAACACAAGCATCTCGCAAACAAACACACACACACAGTAGGTGAGCAGCAGTAATGTTTGGATAAGACATTAACACAAGCATCTCGCAAACATACACACACAAACACACAGCAGGTGAGCAGCAGTAATGTTTGGATAAGACAGGAACACAAGCATCTCGCAAACATACACACAAACGCACACACACAAAAACACAGCAGTTGAGCAGCAGTAATGTTTGAATAAGACAGGACCATACGCATCTTGCAAACATACACACACACACTCACAGCAGGTGAGCAGCAGTAATGTTTGCTTAAGACAGGAACACAAGCATTTCGCAAATATTAACAAACACAGACACACAGCAGGTGAGCAGAAGTAATGTTTGGATAAGACAGGAACACAAGCATCTCGCAAACATACACACACACACACACAGCAGGTGAGCAGCAGTAATGTTTGGATAAGACAGGAACACAAGCATCTCGCAAACACAAACACACACATAAACATACAGCCGGTGAGCAGCAGTAATATTTGAATAAGACAGGAACACCAGCATCTTGCAAACATACACACAACACACACACACACAACACACAGCAGGTTAGCAGCAGTAATGTTTGGATGAGACAGGAACACAAGCATCTCGCAACCATACACACACACACACACAGCAGGTGAGCAGCAGTAATGTTTGGATAACACAGGAACACAAGCATCTCGCAAACATACACACACACACACAAACACACAGCGGGTGAGCAGCAATAATGTTTGGATAAGACTGGAACACAAGCATCTCGCAAACAAACACACACACACACAGTAGGTGAGCAGCAGTAATGTTTGGATAAGACATTAACACAAGCATCTCGCAAACATACACACACAAACACACAGCAGGTGAGCAGCAGTAATGTTTGGATAAGACAGGAACAAAAGCCTCTCTCAAATATACACACACAAACACACAGCGGGTGAGCAACAGTAATGTTAGGATAAGATAGGAACACAAGCATCTCGCAAACATACACACACACACACACACAGAGAAACATACAGCAGGTGAGCAGGAGTAATGTTTGGACAAGACAAGAACACATGCATCTCGCAAACATAGACACACACACACCCACACAGCAGGTGAGCAGCAGTAATGTTTGAATATGGCAGGAACACAAGCATCTGGCCAACATACACACACATGCAAAAAGCAGGTGAGCAGCAGGAATGTTTGGATAAGACAGGAACACAAGCATCTCGCAAACATACACTCACACACATGCAAAAAGCAGGTGAGCAGTAGTAATGTTGATAAGACAGAAACACAAGCATCTCGCAAATATACACACCCACACACAAACACACAGCAAGTGAGCACCAGTAATGTTTGGATAAGACAGGAACACATGCATCTCGCAAACATACACACACACACACACACACACAAAAATGACAGGTGAGCAGCAGTAATGTTTGGATAAGACAGGAACAAATGGATCTCGCAAACATACACAAACACACACACAAACACACAGCAGGTGACCAGCAGTAATGTTTGGATAAGACAGGAACACAAGCATCTCGCAAACATACACACACACACACGACACAAACACACAGCAGGTGAGCAGCAGTAATGATTGGATAAGACAGGAACACAAGCATGTCGCAAACATATACACACACACACACACAAACATACAGCAGGTGAGCTGCTGTAATGTTTGTATAATACTGGAAGGAACACAAGCATCTCGCAAACATACACACGCACACACACAGCAGGTGAGCAGTAGTAATGTTTGGGTAGGCCAGGAACACAAGCATCTCGCACAAATACACACAGACACACACAAACACACAGTAGGTGAGCAGCAGTAATGTTTGGATTACACAGGAACACAAGCATCTCGCAAACATACACACACACACACAAATACACACAGCAGGTGAGCAGCAGTAATGTTTGGATAAGACAGGAACACAAGCAACTCACGAACATACACACATACACACACACACACACAGAAACACACAATAGGCGAGCAGCAGTAATGTTTGGATAAGACAGGAACACAAGCATCTCGGAAACATACAAACACACACACAAACACACAGCAGGTGAGCAGCAGTAATGTTTGGATAATACAGGAACAAAAGCATCTCGCAACCATACACACACACACACAGACACAGCAGGTGAGCAGCGCTAATGTTTGGATAACACAGGAACACAAGGATCTCGCAAACACACACACACACATAAACATACAGCCGGTGAACAGCAGTAATGTTGTGATAAGACAGGAACACAAGCATCTCACAAACATACACACACACACAAATACACAGCAGGTGAGCAGCAGTAATGTTTATATAAAACAGGATCAGAACCATCTCGCAAACAAACAAACACACGCAGAAACACACAGTAGGTGAGCTGCAGTTATGTTTGGATAAATCAGGAACACAAGCATCACGCAAACGTACACACACACACACACAGAAGATGAGCAGCAGTAATGTCAGATAAGAAAGGAAGACAAGCATCTTGAAAACATACACACACACACACACACACACACACTCTAACATACAGCCGGTGAGCAGCAGTAATGTTTGAATAAGACAGGAAAACTAGCATCTCACAAACATACACAGACACATACACAAACACACAGCAGGTGAGCAGAAGTAATGTTTGGATAAGACAGGAACACACACATCTTCAAACATACACACACACACACACACACCAACAGCAGGTGAGCAGCAGTAATGTTTAGATATATCAGGAACACAAGCATCTCGCAAACATACACACAACACACATAGACAAACACAGAGGAGGTGAGCAGCAGTAATGTTTGGATAAGACAGGAACACAAGCATCTCGAATCATACAAACACACATCACACAGACAAACACACAGCAGGTGAGCAGCAGTAACGTGTGGATAAGACAGGAACACAAGTATCTCGCAAATATACACACACACACACTGAGCAGGTGAGCAGCAGTAATGTTTGAATAAGACAGGAACACAAGCATCTCGCACACATACACACACACACACAAACACACAGCAGGTGAGCAGCAGTAATGTTTGGATAAGACAGGAACACAAGCATCTCGCACACATACACACACACACAGAAACACAGCAGGTGAGCAGCAGTAATGTTTGGATTACACAGGAACACAAGCATCTCGCACACATACACATACACACACAAACACATAGCAGGTGAGCAGCAGTAATGTTTGGATAAGACAGGAACACAAGCATCTCGCAAACATACACACACACACAAACACACAGAAGGTGAGCAGCAGTAATGTTAGGATAAGACAGGAACACAAGCATCTCACAAACATACACACCCACACCCACACAGCAGGTGAGCAGCAGTAATGTTTGCATAAGACAGGAACACAAGCATCTCGTAAACATACAAACAAACACACAGCAGGTGAGCAGCAGTAATGTTTGGATAAGACAGGAACACAAGCAACTCACAAACATACACACACACACACACACAGAAACACACAGTAGGCGAGCAGCAGTAATGTTTGGATAAGACAGGAACACAAGCATCTCGGAAACATACAAACACACACACAAACACACAGCAGGTGAGCAGCAGTAATGTTTGGATAATACAGGAACAAAAGCATCTCGCAACCATACACACACACACACACAGACACAGCAGGTGAGCAGCGCTAATGTTTGGATAACACAGGAACACAAGCATCTCGCAAACACACACACACACATAAACATACAGCCGGTGAACAGCAGTAATGTTGTGATAAGACAGGAACACAAGCATCTCACAAACATACACACACACACAAATACACAGCAGGTGAGCAGCAGTAATGTTTATATAAAACAGGATCAGAACCATCTCGCAAACACACAAACACACACAGAACCACACAGTAGGTGAGCTGCAGTAATGTTTGCATAAGACAGGAACACAAGCATCTCGTAAACATACAAACAAACACACAGCAGGTGAGCAGCAGTAATGTTAGGATAAGACAGGAACACAAGCATCTCGCAAACATACACACACAAACACACACACACACAGCAGGTGAGCAGCAGTAATGTTAGGATAAGACAGGAACACAAGCATCTCTCAAACATACACACACACACACAAACACACAGCAGATGAGCAGCAGTAATGTTTAAATAAGTCAGGAACACATGCCAGAACACAAGCATCTCATGAACACACACACACAGAAACACACAGCAGGTGAGGAGCAGTAATGTTTGGATAAGACAGGAGCACAAGCATCTCCCAAACATACACACAAACACACCCAAACACACAGGAGGTGAGTAGCAGTAATGTTTGGATAAGACAGGAACACAAGCATCTCGCAAATATACACACACACATACACACACAAACACACAGCAGGTGAGCAGCAGTAATGTTTGTATAAGACAGGAACACAAGCATCTCGCAAACATACACACACACACAAATACAAACACACAGCAGGTGAGCAGCAGTAATGTTTGGATAAGACAGGAACACAAGCATCTCGCAAACATACACACACACACACACACACAAAACAGAGAAATTAGAGAATTACTGGAGGTAATGAAGCAATTGGACTTGACAGACATCTATAGAATATTCCATCCAAATAGGAAAGAATATACCTTCTTCTCTGCAGCTCATGGAACCTTCTCGAAAATTGACCACATACTCGGTAACAAAGCAAACTTCCACAGGTACAAAGAAATATTAGTAACCACCTGTGTCTTATCAGATCACCATGCATTAAAGTTAGAATTCAACAACAACCCTACCCCCAGAAAGCCGACAAACTCATGGAAACTGAACAGTCAACTACTGAACCACATCTGGATCAAGGAAGAAATAAAGAAATTAAAGTCTTCCTTGAATTCAATGAAAATAAATAAACAACATACTCAAACCTATGGGACACGATGAAAGCAGTGTTAAGAAGAAAGTTCATAGCACTAAGTGCCCACTTAAAGAAAACAGAGAAAGCAAACATTGGGGACTTAACAGGACACCTGAAAGCTTTAGAAAAAAAAAAAGAAGCAGACTCACCTAGGAGGAGTAGAAGACTGTAAATAATCAAACTGAGGGCTGAAATCAACAAAATAGAAACACAGAAAACAATCCAAAGAATCAATGAAACAAAAAGCTGGTTCCTGGAGAAAATCAACAAGATTGATAAACCTCTATCCAAACTAATAAAACGCCAGAGAGTGAATATGCAAATTAATAAGCTCAGAATGAAAAGGGGGACATAACCACAGACACAGAGGAAATTCAAAGAATCATTAGATCTTACTACAAAGGCCTGTATGGCACAAAACTGGGAAATGTAAAAGAAATGGACACGTTTTTAGATAAATACCATATACCAAAGTTAAGCCAGGTCCAGGTGAACAACCTAAATAGACCTGTTAGTCGCGAAGACTAGAAGCTGTTATCAAAAACCTCCCTACCTCCATCCATTTGCCTGCAAACTTCAAGAAGTCCTTGTTTTTTACTGCTGAGTAGGACTCTAATATGTATATATTCCATACTTTCTTCATCCATTCTTCAACTGAAGGGCATCTAGGTTGTTTCCAGGTTCTGGCTATTACAAACAATGCTGCTATAAACATAGTAGAGCATATACTTTTGTTGGGTGATAAGGCCTCTTTGGGTATATTCCCCAGAGTGGTATTGCTGGGTCCATGGGTAGGTTGATCCCGAATTTCCTGAGAAACCTACACACTGCTTTCCAGAGTGGTTGCACAAGTTTGCATTCCCACCAGCAATGGATGAGTGTACCCCTTTCTCCACAACCTCTCCAGCAAAGGCTGTCATTGGTGTTTTTGATTTTAGCCATTCTGACAGGTGTAAGATGGTATCTTAAAGTTGTCTTGATTTGCATTTCCCTGATCGCTAAGGAAGTTGAGCATGACCTTAGGTGTCTTTTGGCCATTTGAACTTCTTCTGTTGAGAGATCTCTGTTCAACTCAGTGCCCCATTTTATAATTGGGTTGATTAGCCTTTTACGGTCTAGTTTCTTGAGTTCTTTATATATTTTGGAGATCAGACCTTTGTCATTTACGGGGTTGGTGAAAACACCATCCTGAGTGAGGTAAGCCAGACCCAAAAAGAGGAACATGAGATGTACTCACTCATATTTGGTTTCTAGCCATAAATAAAGGACATTGAGCCTATAATTCGGGTTCTTAGAGAAGCTAAATAAGATGGAGAACCCAAAGAAAATCATATAGGCTTCCTCCTGAATATTAACCTTCATCAGGCGATGAAAGGAGACAGAGACAGAGACCCACATTGGAGCACCGGACTGAAATCTCAAGGTCCAAATCAGGAGCAGAAGGAGAGAGAGCACAAGCAAGGAACTCAGGACCGCGAGGGGTGCACCCACACACTGAGACAATGGGGATGTTCTATTGGGAACTCACCAAGGCCAGCTGGCCTGGGTCTGAAAAAGCCCGGGTTAAAACCGGTCTTGCTGAACTTAGTGGACAATGAGGACTACCGAGTCCTCAAGAACAATGGCAATGGGTTTTTGATCCTACTGCACCTATTGGTTTCGTGGGAGCCTAGGCAGTTTCGTGGATGCTCACCTTACTAGACCTGGATGGAGGAGGGTGGCCCTTGGACTTCCCACAGGTCAGGGAACCCCGATTACTCTTTGGTTGACGAGGGAGGGGGACTTGGTTGGGGGAGGGGGAGGGAAAGGGGAGGCGGCGGTGGGGAAGAGACAGAAATCTTTAATAAATAAATAAATAAATAAAAATTAAAAAAAATAAAAAAAGAAAATGTATTAGTTAATGTAAAATAAAATTTAAAAAGACAAAAAAAAAAAAAAAAAACCTCCCTACCAAAAAAAGCCCAGGACCTGATGGTTTCAATGCGGAATTCTACGAGAACTTCCAAGAAGACCTAATACCTATACTCCTTAATGTATTTCACAATATAGAAGCAGAAGAGTCATTGCCAAATTCCTTTTATGAAGCTACAGTCACTCTGATACCAAAACCACACAAAGACTCAACCATATTCAGGAATTCTATAAAAATACTAAGATGAAAGCTCTGATAACGTTAGCAGATGACTCGTGTACACCCTGTGCTTGCTGCTGCAGGCTCTGAGAGTTCTTCAGCGCTTGGCTTAGTTGATTCAGAGGATGTCATTGTCTTGGTGTCCTCATGCCTCTGGCTCTTATACTCTTTGCACCTCCTCTTCTGCAGGAGTCCCTCGGTACTGTGGGGAAGAATTTGATGAAGATGTCTTATTTAGATTCTTTCTCTGAGTAAGAACTGGAACTGGGTCTCTGCATCTGTTCTCGTCTGCTGAGGAAGGAGCTTCTCTGTTGTTAACAAGACAAGGCACTGGTCTGTGAGTATAGCAGGGTATCATCAGGAGTCATTTTATTGACATATTAGTATTATTTTATTACTCTTTTTTATCATTATCATTATTACTGTTATCTGTAGTGTTTGCCTTAGGTCTCTTGGCAATCTGGTCTCCGGTTCTTGGTCACACAAGCAGTGTGGGGTATGGGTTCTGTCTTGTGGAGTGGGCCTTGAGTCTAATTAGACATCAGTTGGTTGCTCCCACAAGTTCTATACCGTCATTGTCAGGCAGGATATATTGTAGCTCAAATGTGTGGTGGCTACTGGAAGCCTCCGTCAGTAAGAAGATGTGGCCAGTTGGGAATACTGAAATATTGCTCCTTGTTAAGAGAACTCATTAGGATCTTCTTCATCTATTTTAGGATGTTTCCAGCTCACTAGGTTTCCATATCAAATACCCCTCAATTCCAGCTGTGTCTCCCTGAATGCTCTCCCTCTGCCCTGTCTTGCTTCCCATCTTAATTTCTGGGAGATAAGTTTGAGTCCACTCACTTTGTTGAAAGCTTTTAGCCTCCATAGGTGGCGCTGTTAGAAGTTTTAGGGTCACTTATGAATACTGCAAATTTTTTAGCAGTCACTGCAAATAACAATATTTTGATTTTTCCCTTTCTAATTTGTGTCCTGTTGTTCTCTTCAGTTGTCTTGTAGCTCTAGCTAAGACTTCAAGTACTAAATTGACAGCCCTTGTCTTTTCCTGATTTTCATGGAATTGCTTTGAATTTCTCCCCATTTAAATTGATCTCGGCTGTGGACTTGCTGTAAACTACCTTTCTCATGGGTTGTTATGCTCCTATTCATATCTACAATGTCTCCCGGAGTTTTATTGTGAAGTGGTGTGGATATCAGTGAGATCAGCCTGGTCTAACAGAGTTCCAGGACAGCCTTTTTCTTTTCTCCTAATACTGGGTCAGTTGAGAATACAAATACTTAATACAAAGGGAAGTTCTTAGTCCTATTTCAACTCAATATATCTGCCCTTTCCTAAATAGAAAAGTAGGAGTGGGATGGGGGGGGGGCTGGTAGGAGAGAAGAGAGAAGAAATTGCAAAAGGGATGTAAAATAAATTTAGTTTTAAAAATGTAATCTGAATCTACATAGTATTCCTCAGGAAAATTTTAAATAATTTAAATCTTTATTTAAATTGAGTCCATATACTTTTCAGTTCGTCTTGAGACGAGATGGAGCCTGCTTGTTTGTTTCCCAGCCACCCAGACAGAAAATAATCACAGAGAAACTATATTAAATAAAAAAAAAAAAAACCTGCTTGGCCAATCACTTAAGCATCTTGCTAGCTAGCTCTTATATCTTAAATTAACCAGTTTCTATTTTATATTTTATTTTATATTTTACCATGATGCTTGTGGTTCACCAGTAAATTTCCCAGGTATCTGTCTCCTCTGGCCACTTCATGGCTTCTTCCTGACTCCACCTTATTTCTTCATCTATCTACATGGAATTCCTGCCTTGCCCTATTCTGCTAAGCCAATGGCTGGAACAGCTTTATTCATTAACCAATAAAAGCAACACATTTACAGAGGGACTTCCACACCAAACACATTTGTTGTCTGAATTTTGTCTAGTATGAGTACCTAATTACCTATATGGTTTTACCTTGAGAATTTCACATATAAGCATCTGTCTGTTCCTATTGTCTTACTACCTTTTGAACCCAGCTTAAGTAACTAGGTACCTGACATGCAAGAGATTGATGTTGTGGTTCACAGAAATGAAGGGTCCTACCCTCATAACACAAGATTAGAATACTGAACCATTGATACCAGGACCTGTATAGATTTTTGTAGATTCAGCTCAGGGCAAGGACTATCCTGTTCTACGCCTGGTACCCAAAGAGGGCTGAGAAACAGGAATATTGATTAAAGTTAGAGTAAGAAAAAGTTAATGACTCTTTCAACCAGCCATCTAAATTCACACAACAAAGCAAGACAAACTTTGGCCTTCCTCAATAAAACCTGATCCAGTCTCAAGCTTCTGTAAAGCAAAAAATTTTTGAAAAGAAGCTTTGTCTTACTGTTATCAAGGAGTTTCATTGAAGGAACATCTGTGTCTGCACAGACTGATTAGGATTTCAGTACTGTACAGAGGTTGGAATTTTGTAAACTCAGAAGCTAATCATTTTACCTTGAGCTTCTTTTTTAACCTGGAACAGCCATTGTTTGCCCCACTCTGCCTGAACTAACAACTTATGATAATAAAACACTTTTTTACCTTTAGCTTCTACCAATTCAGAAGCTGTGAATCATCAGATATCATCTTGGGTCTAAAATATAACTTCCCTGTTATTATACCTACTCCTTGATGTACCAGTACAACTTTAATGTATTTTGAAGTTACCTTGATTTATGCTTTTGTTCCATAAAACTATGAAAAACATATGAAACTTCTTCCACTTTGGAACATAAAATTTAGGGTAACTTAAAACTGTGTTCTTGGGCCATCATCACTTAAAAATGCTCCACAAAGGGTTTACTTGTCTTACAATTCCAAATTGCTGAGCATCTCTGAAAGAAGTCAGGACAGGAACTTAAACAGTACAGGAACCTAGAGTCAGAAACTGATGCAGAGGCCATGGAGGAGTGCTGCTCACTGGCTCATTTCCTATGTCTTGCTCAGCCTGCTTTCTTACAGATCCCAAGTCCAGGGATGGCACCATCCACAATGGGATGACCCCTTCCCCATTAACTGTCAATCAAGATAATGCAGTGTAGGCTGGGCCTTCTCTATCAATCACTAATATGATTATTGAAAGATGCATTCTGAATCTTAATACTTAAGGGGGTACCTGTAAGTGTCCCAACGGGCAGAGAAATAAACTGCAAAGAGAATGAATACTCAGCTCAGTGCAACTCTTCATCAACTTTAATCAAATTGATGTGTAATGCCATATAGTTTTTTTTTATTTTTTTTCCATATAGTTTTTTGTAAACATATTTAAACATAATAGAATCTGGAGAAAATTTCTCAGGAGATGATTATTCTGATTCCAGGTGCACAGTAAACTTAAGGTATAACAATACAGAAACCTTTTACAAAGTAACATGACCTTGGTGGGAGCCAAGACATAAATAAAAGGCCTAGAATCTAATATAGTACCAGACTGAGATAACACAGAGGTCAGCAAGCTGTAAAGTACATCTGATATCTGTAAGCACAACCCTTACTGAACCAGGGTCTCCTGATATGATTGATGGGAATAAAAACCAGGTCAGTTTGGAAGGATCTCAACAAGACTAAGATTGAGACAAAGTTATTGCAAACAATTGGATTTTTTTTATACTCTTACCAGAACCAGAATGCAATTGCAGTTGCCAGGAAGAATACATTTGTAGTTGGCAGAATATATTAGCAACAAAACAGGGTATGGTGGTCTGAATAGGAATGGCCCCCTAAAGACTCATATGTTGTATTGCTTGAACCATTGGGAGTGACATTACTAGAAGGTGTGGCTTTCTTAGAGAAAATGTGTCACTGTGGAAATGGGCTTTCAGATCTCCTCTGTGCTCAAGCTATACCCACTGTGTTATATAGTTCACATCCTACTGCCTGTGAATCAAGATGTAGAACTCTCAACTCCTTCTCCAGCACTATGTCTGCCTGTATGCCATTGTGTCCTGCCATGATGATAATGGACGAAACCTCTGAACCTGGAAAGCAGCCTCAATTAAATGTTTTCCTTTCAAGTTCCCATGCCCATATACTCCAGTCCAACCAGGAGATCTCTATTTTTTCCTCCTTGGGAGGTCCATATATCCTTCCCTTGGGCCCTCCTTGTTACCTAGCCACATAGATCAGGTTTGGAGGTTGGTGGAGAGAGAGTGATGAGATTGCTAGAAAATGGGGGTCTTGGTGGAGTTGCCTATAGCAAGTGAAATTTTCAAGAGTCTACAAGGATGGCCCTAGCTAAGACTTCTTGCAGCAGTGGAAGCATAACCTGAACTGGCCACCCCTATGATTGGCTTAGTGACTATCCCAGCTGTCAGTGAAGATTCTCATTCAGTGACTGTTAGAAGCAGATCCAGATACCCAAGTCCAAACATTGAGCAGAGAGATTAGGGAGCCCCAAGGAGAGCAAGGAAGGATTGTAGGACTCCGGGGCTTTGTAAGAAAATCTACAGAAATGATTAGCCTGGTTCATGGGAACTCACAGAGTCTGAACTAACAACCAGAAGCCTGCATGGGACCAACCTAGGCCCTGTGCATATATGTTGTGGTGTGTAGCTTGATTCATTGTAAGACTCGGGGTAATGGAATTGGAGCTGTCCCTGGTGCTTTGTGTGGTTCTAGGTAACCTATTTGTAGCAGGAGACAGTTTGTTTCCCAGTCACCCAGACCTGAATAATCACACAGAAACTATTTTAATTACAACAGTGTTTGGCCTATTAGCTCACGTTTCTTATTAATTAACTTTTACACCTTAAGTTAGTTCATTTCTATTAATCTGTGTTTCGCCATGAGGCTGTGGCTTACTGGGTAAGGTTCTGTTCTGGTATCTTTCTTCTTTGGCTGCTATATGGTATCTCTCTGACTGCCTATTCTCACTCCGTATCTCTTTCAGCCTGGCTATATAGGTTGAAGCAGCTTCTTCATTAACCAATGGTAATAGACCATATTCAGGCTTACAGTATATAGACCATATTTGGTCTTACAGTAGCTTGATATGCAGATGCCCATGCCTGCTCATATCTGAGTGAATATAAAAAAGTGAATTGAGGCAGGAGAGGCGGATAGAAGGGAGAGTAGACTGGATGGGAAATAAATTAATTTTTTTTACAAAGAAAAACAATGCTTTCCTTTATAAGAGTTGCAATGGTGTCTTTTCACAGCAATAAAACAAACTAAGATACACAGTAAATAAGACTAATTGTCCTATCAAATTTTTGTATATTTCACTGACTTCTAGGGAATGCAGAGATATACAGGCAGCCTGAATATTCCACTGTGTGAGGTAGGGTCTTGATTTTTCAGAAACTGTGTAGTGACATTTCATTTGTATTTTAAAAAATGAAGCTTGCCTGAAGATCAGAGAGTAAAACAGCCCCACTGGTCAGCTTCATAGACCAGGCAGTAGTAACACACACCTTTAATCCCAGTAGCCACACCACCTTGCCATAGAAACCAGGCAGTGAGTGCATGCCTTTTAATCTCAGTGGTACACATCTTTATGTTAATTGAGTTTTCTGATCTGCCCAGTTCCCACAGTTGTTAAGTCCCAAAGAAATCACACAGAGGTCTACATTAACTATACACTGATTGGCCCATTACTCAGGCTTTTTATTCAATCTTATAACTGATATTAGCCCATTATTCTTGTCTATGTTAGCCATGTGGCTTGGTACCTATTTCAGTGAGGCAGTCACATCTTGCTTGCTCTGTGATTGGATCTGGTCTGCAGAATAAGCTTTTCTCTTCCCAGAATTCTCCTGTTCTCATTGCTCCTGCCTGGTTGACGTGCCTATAATTCCTGCCTGGCATTTATCTAAAATATAATTGACAGGATACATACCATTTTCCCACAGCATCTTTAGGCCCAGCTCTAAATTGGAATATAAGACAGGGAGAGACAGCTCTCAGGCTCAATCTCATTCTGAGATTCCTGGAGGCAGGATCACCAGGTTTTGGACTGAGGTCAATGTAAGACCAGTGACTGGCTAATTTGTTTTTCAGATCTTCAGATTGAACCCCAGTATCAGTATCTGAAGGCTCAAATACAAGGACCATATACCCTTTACAGATACTCCCTCTCCAATACAAACATCTTCAGCAATGTTACAAAATGATAGACACAATAATGAGAGATCTACTTTGTTATAGCATGCCTTCTAGGGACATAGTAGTACTAACAAACCTTTTCCTATTTTTGTACCTCATGATATGCTGCCTTATTACAGACCAAAGCAATAAGAGGTCAGTAGGTCATGGGCTGAAGCTCTAAAATAAGAGCCAAACCTTTTGTTTATCACTTGTTTATTTTACTATTTATTTATTTATATTGTTCACCACTTTATTAATTTATTATATATTTATTTATTTTGTTTATCACTTGATTATCACCGTTATTAATGGGAAGCTTTAATTTTCTTTTTTAATTTTTTTATCGAGAAAAAGAAAAAAAAGTTTCCACCTCCTCCCAGCCTCCCATTTCCCTCACCCTCCTCCCGCCCCTCTCCCCCTCCACCAAATCCTCCCCCCCTCCCTCTCCAGTCCAAAGAGCAGTCAGGGTTCCCTGCCCTGTGGAAAGTCCAAGGCCCTCCCCACTCCGTCCAGGTCTAGGAAGGTGAGCATCCAAACTGGCTAGGCTCCCACCAAGCCGGAACATGAAGTAGGATCAAAATCCAGTGCCATTGTCCTTGGCTTCTCATCAGCCCTCATTGTTCGCCATGATCAGAGAGTCCGGTTTTATCCCATGCTTTTTCAGTCACAGTCCAGCTGGCCTTGGTGAGCTCCCAATAGATCAGCCCCACTGTCTCAGTGGGTGGGTGCACCCCTCGTGGTCCTGACATCCCTGCTCATGTTCTCCCTCCATCTGCTCCTCATTGGGACCTTGGGAGCTCAGTTCAGTGCTCCAGTGTGGGTCTCTGTCTCTATCTCCATCCATCACCAGATGAAGGTTCTATGGTGATATGCAAGATATTCATCAGTATGGCTATAGGATAGGTTCATTTCAGGTTCTCTGTCCTCAGCTGCCCCAGGAACTAACTGGGGACATCGCCCTGGGCACCTGGGAGCGCCTCGAGGTTCAAGTCTCTTGCCAACCCTAAGGTGGCTCCCTTAACTGAGGTATGTGCTTCCCTGCTCCCCTATCCAACCTTCCTTTATCCCAATCATCCTGTTTCCCCAAGTTCCCCCAATCCTCCCCTTCTCACTTTTCTCTCCCCATCCCCCCTTATTCTCAAGCCACCCCACCCCCAAGATCTCAATTTTCTCCCCGGCAATTTTGTCTACTTCCCATAGCCAGGAGGATAACTATATGTTTTTCTTTAGGTTAACATTCTTACTTAGCTTCTTTATGATCACAAATTACAGACTCCGTGACCTTTATTTATGGCTAGAAACCAATTATGAGTGAGTACAACCCATGTTCATGTTTTTGGGTTTGGGTTACCTCGCTTAGGATAGTGTTTTCTATTTCTATCCATTTGCATGCAAAATTTGAGAAGTCATTGTTTTTTTTTAACCATAGAGTAGTACTCTAATGAGTATATAGTCCACACTATCTTCATCCATTCTTCCATTGAAGGACATCTCAGTTGTTTCCAGGTTCTGCCTATTACAAATAATACTGCTATGAACATAGTTGAACAAATGCTTTTGTCATATGATAGGGCATCTCTTGGGCATATTCCCAAGAGTGGTATTCCTGGGTCCAGGGGTAGGTTGATACCGAATTTCCCGAGAAACCGCCATACTGCTTTCCAGAGTGGTTGCACAAGTTTGCATTCCCACCAGCAATAGAAGAGGGTACCCCTTCCTCCACAGCCTCTCCAGCAATGGCTATCATCAGTGTTTTTGATTTTAGCCATTCTGACAGGTGTAAGATGATATCTCAAAGTTGTTTTGATTTGCATTTCCCTGATCGCTAAGGAGGTTGAGCATGACCTTAAGTGTCTTTTGGCCATTTGAACTTCTTCTTTTGAGAATTCTCTGTTCAGTTCAGTGCCCCATTTTTTAATTGTGTTAATTAGCATTTTAAAGTCTAGTTTCTTGAGTATTCTACATATTTTGAAGATCAGACCATTGTCTGTAGCAGGGTTGGTGAAGATCTTCTTCCAGTCAGTGGGTTGACTTTTTGTCTTGGTGACAGTGTCCTTTGCTTTACAGAAGCTTCTCAGTTTTAGTAGGATCCATTTATTCAATGTTGCCCTTAGTGTCTGTGCTGCTGGGGTTATACATAGGAAGCAATCTCCTGTACCCATCTGTTGTAGGGTCCTTCCCACCTTCTCTTCTATCAGGTTCACTGTGTTAAGATTGATATTGAGGTCTTTGATCCATTTGGACCTGAGTTTTGTGCAGGGTGATAAATATGGGTCTTTTTTCATTCTTCTACAGGTTTACATCCTGTTGTGCCAGCACCATTTGTTGAAGATGCTTTCTTTCTTCCATTGTATACTTTTAGCTCCTTTATAGAAAATGAAGTGTTCATAGGTTTGTGTGTTAAAATCCGAGTCTTCCAAACGGCACCGGCGGGCGGAACCGACAGGCACGGCGGGCGACGAAGCTGGCGCGGGCCAGGACCTGCGGGTACTGACACAGTGGCAGACAACACAGGCGGCAGGGACCAGCGCAACACTGAGAGCAGATCGCCCCAGGACAATTAAATCAAAGAGGTAGGCCTTTGGTTGGCGAGGTCCCTGGCAAACAGGGAACCTGGTTCTTTTCCTGAAGACCCGTCTGAGGGGTGAGAGGGATCTTGGCCCCTGGCAGGAGCCAGGAAACAGAACGAGGGCATTTTGCAAGAAGAGCCTCTGGCCAGCAGGGAAACCTGATCTGGTTTTAAAAGACCAATTAGAGAGCATCAATAGGAGGAGATGGGCAGGCGCCAAGGCAAAAATTCTCCCAATAATCTGAAAAACAACATGAAAGCACCAGATCCCAATGATCTTACAACAGAAGGTCTTGAGCACCCTAACATAGAAAAAGTGGAAAAAAATCGACTTTATGAAAGCAATAGAGTCCCTTAAACAATATGTAAAAAACACCTTTATAGAAATGGATGAGAAGTATAACAAAAAGTTTGAAGAATTGAGTAAATACGTACATGAGACCCTGGGAAACCAAGGAAAAACGAACAAACAGGTAATGGAAACAGTTCAAGAATTGAAAACTGAAATGGAAGCAAGGAAGAAAACACAAACTGGGGACCAGCTGGATATGGAAAATCTAGGTCAACGAGCAGAGCCTACAGAAACAAGCATAATCAATAGAATACAAGAAATAGAAGAAAGAATCTCAGATTCTGAAGACACCATAGAGAAAATAAACGCACTGATCAAAGAAAACAGCAAAGCCAACAAATTCTCATGACAAAACATTCAGGAAATATGGGACACAATAAAAAAGACCAAACCTGAGAATAATAGGAATAGAAGAAGGGGAAGAATCACAGCTCAAAGGCCCAGAAAATATATTTAACAAAATTATGGAAGAAAACTTTCCCAACATAAAGAAGGATATTCCTTTGAATATCCAAGATGCATACAGAACACCAAACAGACTGGATCAAAGAAAAACATCCCCTCGCCATATAATAATCAAAACACAAAATATACAGGTTAAAGAAAGAATATTAAGAGCTGCAAAGGAAAAAGGCCAAGTAACTTATAAAGGTAAACTGATCAGACTTACACCTGACTTCTCTATGGAAACCATGAAAGCCAGAAGGTCCTGGATAGAGGTTCTTCAAAAGCTAAGAGACCATGGATGCAAACCCAAACTTCTATACCCAGCCAAGCTAGTATTCACTATCAATGGAGAAAACAAGACATTCCAGGATAAGAACAAATTTAAACAATACGTAGCCACAAATTCAGTGCTACAGAAAGTAATAGAAGGAAAATCGCATCCCAAGGAATCCAACATTGCCAACACTGACTACAATAACTCAGGAATCTAGCGAACCTTCACCAGCACAACTCAAAGAAGGGACACACACAAACTCTACTACCGAAAACAGTAAGAATAACCGGAGTAAACAACCACTGGTCACTAATATCACTTAATATTAATGGTCTCAATTCACCTATAAAAAGGCACAGGCTAAGGGATTGGATACGGAAACAGGATCCAACATTCTGCTGTTTGCAAGAAAAACATCTCAACCACAAAGACAGGCATCTACTCAGAGTAAAAGGTTGGGAAAAGGTCTTTCAAGCAAATGGTCCTAAGAAAAAAGCAGGTGTGGCCATACTAATTTCCAACAAAACTGACTTCAAATTAAAATCAATCAGAAGAGATCGAGATGGACACTTTATACTCATAACAGGAACAATTCATCAGGATGACATCTCAATCCTGAATATCTATGCCCCGAATATAAGAGCACCCACTTATGTAAAAGAAATATTACTAAAACTCAAGGCAGACATAAAACCACACACACACTAGTAGTAGGAGACTTCAACACACCTCTCTCTCCAATGGACAGGTCAATCAGACAGAAACCTAATAGAGAATTAAGAGAATTATTAGAGGTAATGAAGCAAATGGACTTAACAGACATCTATAGATCACTCCACCCAAATAGGAAAGAATATACCTTCTTCTCTGCAGCTCATGGAACCTTCTCAAAAATTGACCATATACTCGGAAACAAAGGAAACCTCCACAGATACAAAAGAATATCAGTGTCCATCTGTGTCATATCAGATCACCACGGATTAAAGTTAGATGGCAACAACTACGCTACCCCCAGAAAGCCGACAAACTCATGGAAACTGAACAGTCAACTACTGAACCACACCTGGGTCAAGGGAGAAATTAAGAAAGAAACTAAGGTCTTTCTTGAATTTAATGAAAATAAAGAGACAACATACTCAAACCTATGGGACACGATGAAAGCAGTGCTAAGAGGAAAGATCATAGCACTAAGTACCCACTTAAAGAAAACAGAGAAAGCATACATTGGGGACTTAATGGCATACCTGAAAGCTTTAGAAAAAAAGAAGCAGAGGTGCCCAGAAGGAGTAGAAGACTGGAAATAATCAAACTGAGGGCAGAAATCAACAAAATAGAAACACAGAAAACAATCCAAAGAATCAATGAAACAAAAAGTTGGTTCTTGGAGAAAATCAACAAGATCGACAAACCCCTATCCAAACTAACTAAACAACAGAGAGAGAACACGCAAATAAATAAAATCAGAAATGAAAAGGGGGACATAACCACAGACACAGAGGAAATTCAGAGAATCATTAGATCTTACTATAAAAGCCTGTATGCCACAAAACTGGAAATTGCAAAAGAAATGGACATTTTCTTAGATAAGTACCATATACCAAAGCTAAACCAAGACCAGGTGAATGATCTAAATAGACCTGTTAGTCGCGAAGAACTAGAAACTGTTATCAAAAATCTCCCTTCCAAAAAAAAGCCCAGGACCAGATGGGTTCAATGCAGAATTCTACCAGAACTTCCAAGAAGAGCTAATACCTATACTCCTTAACGTATTTCACAATATAGAGACAGAAAAGTCATTTCCAAATTCCTTTTATGAAGCTATCGTTACCCTGATACCAAAACCACACAAAGACCCAACCAAGAAAGAGAATTACAGGCCTATCTCATTCATGAATATCGACGCAAAAATTCTCAATAAAATACTGGCAAACCGAATTCAAGAACACATCAGAAAAATTATCCATTATGATCAAGTAGGCTTCATCCCAGAGATGCAGGGCTGGTTCAACATACGAAAATATATCAATGTAATCCACCATATAAATAGACTGAAAGAAAAAAACCATATGATCATTTCATTAGATGCTGAAAAAGCATTCGACAAAATTCAACACCCCTTTATGATAAAGGTCTTGGAGAGACTAGGGATACAAGGTTCATACCTAAATATAATAAAAGCTATCTACAGCAAACCGACAGCCAACATTAAATTAAATGGAGAAAAACTCAAAGCCATCCCACTAAAATCAGGAACAAGACAAGGATGTCCACACTCGCCATACCTCTTCAATATAGTGCTTGAAGTTCTAGCAATAGCAATAAGACAACATAACGGGATCAAGGGGATTCGTATTGGAAAGGAAGAAGTTAAGCTTTCGTTATTTGCAGATGATATGATAGTATACATAAGCGACCCCAAAAATTCTACCAAAGAACTCATACAGCTGATAAACACCTTTAGTAGCGTGGCTGGATACAAGGTCAACTCCAAAAAAATCAGTTGCCTTCCTATACACTAAGGATAAGGAAACAGAGAGGGAAATCAGAGAGGCATCACCTTTCACAATAGCCACAAAGAGCATAAAATATCTTGGGGTAACCCTGACCAAGGAAGTGAAAGATCTATTTGACAAGAACTTCAAATCTTTGAAGAAAAAAATAGAAGAGGACACCAGAAAATGGAAGGATATCCCTTGCTCTTGGATTGGGAGGATCAACATAGTAAAAATGGCAATTCTACCAAAAGCAATCTATAGATTCAATGCAATCCTCATCAAAATCCCATCAAAATTCTTCACAGATATGGAGAAGACAATAATCAACTTTATATGGAAAAACAAAAAACCCAGGATAGCCAAAACAATCTTATACAATAAAGGAGGCATTACCATCCCGGACTTCAAACTCTATTACAGAGCTACAGTATTGAAAACAGCTTGGTATTGGCATAAAAACAGAGAAGTCAACCAATGGAATCGAATAGAAGACCCTGACTTTAACCCACAAACTTATGAACACCTCATTTTCGATAAAGGAGCTAAAAGTATACAATGGAAAAAAGAGAGCATCTTCAACAAATTGTGCTGGCAAAACTGGATGTCAATCTGTAGAAGAATGAAAATAGACCCATATCTATCACCATGCACAAAACTCAACTCCAAGTGGGTGAAAGACCTCAATATCAGTCCAAACACTCTGAACCTGATTGAAGAGAAAGCAGGAAGTACTCTACAACACGTGGGCACAGGAGACCACTTCCTACAGATAACCCCAGCAGCACAGACAGTAAGGGCCTCATTGAATAAATGGGACCTCCTGAGACTGAGAAGCTTCTGTAAAGCAAAGGACACTGTTGCTAAGACAGAAAGGCAACCCACTGACTGGGAGAAGATCTTCACCAACCCCGCAACTGACAAAGGTCTGATCTCCAAAATATATAAAGAACTCAAGAAACTAGATCGTAAAAAGCTAGTCAACCCAATTATAAAATGGCGCACTGAGTTGAACAGAGATCTCTCAACAGAAGAAGTTCAAATGGCCAAAAGACACCTAAGGTCATGCTCAACTTCCCTAGCGATCAGGGAAATGCAAATCAAGACAACTTTAAGATACCATCTTACACCTGTCAGAATGGCTAAAATCAAAAACACCAATGATAACCTTTGCTGGAGAGGTTGTGAAGAAAGGGGTACACTCATCCATTGCTGGTGGGAATGCAAACTTGTGCAACCACTCTGGAAAGCAGTGTGGAGGTTTCTCAGGAAATTCGGGATCAACCTACCTATGGACCCAGCAATACCACTCTTGGGAATATACCCAAGAGAGTCCTTATCACCCAACAAAAGTATATGCTCTACTATGTTTATAGCAGCATTGTTTGTAATAGCCAGAACCTGGAAACAACCTAGATGCCCTTCAATTGAAGAATGGATGAAGAAAGTATGGAATATATACAAATTAGAGTCCTACTCAGCAGTAAAAAACAAGGACTTTTTGAAGTTTGCAGGCAAATGGATGGTAATAGAAAACACCATCCTGAGTGAGGTAAGCCAGACCCAAAAAGAGGAACATGGGATGTACTCACTCATATTTGGTTTCTAGCCATAAATAAAGAACACTGAGAATATAATTCGGGTTCTTAGAGAAGCTAAATAAGAAGGAGAACCCAAAGAAAAACATATAGGCATCCTCCTGATATTAACCTTCAGCAGGCGATGAAAGGAGACAGAGACAGAGACCCACATTGGAGCACCGGACTGAAATCTCAAGGTCCAAATCAGAAGCAGAAGGAGAGAGAGCACGAGCAAGGAACTCAGGACCGCGAGGGGTGCACCCACACACTGAGACAATGGGGATGTTCTATCGGGAACTCACCAAGGCCAGCTGGCCTGGGTCTGAAAAAGCCTGGGTTAAAACCGGTCTCGCTGAACATAGTGGACAATGAGGACTACCGAGTCCTCAAGAACAATGGCAATGGGTTTTTGATCCTACTGCACCTATTGGTTTCGTGGGAGCCTAGGCAGTTTCATGGATGCTCACCTTACTAGACCTGGATGGAGGTGGGTGGCCCTTGGACTTCCCACAGGGCAGGGAACCCTGATTGCTCTTTGGGCTGATGAGGGAGGGGGACTTGATTGGGGGAGGGGGAGGGAAAGGGGAGGCGGCGGTGGGGAAGAGACAGAAATCTTTAATAAATAAATAAATTAAAAAAAATCCGAGTCTTCTATACGATTCCATTGGTCGACTTCTTTGTTTTTATGCCAATACCACACTGTTTTTATTTCTGTAGCTTTTATTTCTGTAATAGAGTTTGAAGTAAGGATGGTAATGCCTCCAGAAGGTCCTTTATTGTATAATAAGGTTTTGGCTATCCTGGGTTTTTCTGTTTTTCTATATAAAGTTGACTCTTGTCCTCTCAAGATCTGTGAAGAATTTTAATGTGGCCTTGATGGGGATTGCATTGAATCTATAAATAGCCTTTGGTAGAATTGCCATTTTTACTATGTTGATCCTCCCAATCCAAGAGCAACGGAGGTCCTTCTATTTTCTGGTATCCTCTTCAATTTCTCTCTTCAATGCCTTAAAGTTCTTGCCAAATAGATCTTTCACTTCCTTGGTTAGAGTTACCCCAAGATATTTTATGCTGTTTGTGGCTATCGTTAAAGGTGAAGCTTCACTGATTTCTCTCTCTGCTTCCATATCTTTGTGTAGAAGAGGGTGACTAATTTTTTGGAGTTGATCTTGTATCCTGCCACATTATTAATGGTGTTTATCAGCTGTAAAAGTTCTTTGGTGGAGTTTTTGGGGTCACTTATGTACACTATCATATCATCTGCAAATAACGAAAGTTTAACTTCTTCCTTTCCAATACAAATCCCCTTGATCACCTTATGTTGTCTTATTGCTATTGCTAGAACTTCAAGCACTATATTGAAGAGGTATGGCGAGAGTGGGCAGCCTTGTCGTGTTCCTGAATTTAGTGGGATGGCTTTTAGTTTCTCTCCATTTAATTTGATGTTAGCTGTTGGCTTTCTATAAATAGCTTTTATTATATTTAGGTATGACCCTTGTATACTTAGTCTCTCCAAGACCTTTATCATAAAGGGGTGTTGAATTTTGTCGAATGCTTTTTCAGCATCTAATGAAATGATCATATGGTTTTTTCTGTTTATTTATATGATGGATTACATTGATAGATTTTCATATGTTCAAGCAGCCCTGCATCTCTGGGATGAAGCCTACGGATCATAATGGATAATTTTTCTAATGTGTTCTTGGGATCGGTTTGCCAGTATTTTGTTGAGGATTTTTGTGTCTATGTTCATGAGTGAGATAGGCCTGTAATTCTCTTTCTTGGTTGGGTCTTTGTGTGGTTTTGGTATCAGGGTAACTGTAGCTTTTTAAAAGGAATTTTGCAATGACTCTTCTGTTTCTATAGTGTGAAATACATTTAGGAGTATAGGTAATAACTCTTCTTGAAAGTTCTGGAAGAATTCTGCATTGAAACCATCTGGTCCTTGGCTTTTTTTGGAAGGGAGATTTTTAATAAAGGTTTCTAGTTCTTCACGACTAACAGGTCTATTTAGATCATTCACCTGGTCTTGGTTTAGCTTTGGTATATTGTACTTATCGAAAAAAAAAGTCCCTTTCTTTCACATTTTCCAGTTTTGTGGCATACAGGCTTTTGTAGTAAGATCTAATGATTCTCTGAATTTCCTCTGTGTCTGTGGTTGTGTCTCCCTTTTCATTTCTGATCTTATTTATTTGTGTGTTCTCTCTCTGTCGTTTAATTAATTTGGATAGGGTTTGTCGATCTTGTTGATTTTCTCCAACAACCAACTTTTTGTTTCATTGATCCTTTGGACTGTTTTTATGTTTCTATTTTGTTGATTTCTGCCCTCAGTTTGATTATTTCCAGTCTTCTACTTCACCTGGGCATGTCTGCTTCTTTTTTTTCTAGAGCTTTCAGGTGTGCTGTTAAGTCCCCAATGTTTGCTTTCTCCGTTTTCATTAAGTGTGCACTTAGTTGTATGAGCTTTCCTCTTAGCACTGCTTTCATCGTGTCCCATAGGTTTGAGTATGTTGTCTCTTTATTTTCATTAAATTCAAGGAAGACTTTAATTTCTTTCTTAATTTCTTCCTTGACTCAGGTGTGGTTCAGTAGTTGACTGTTCAGTTTCCATGAGTTTCTCAGCTGTCTGGGGGTAGCATTGTTGTTGCCTTCTAACTTTAGTCTGTGGTGATCTGATAAGACACAGGTGGACACTGATTTTTTTTTTTGTATCTGTGGAGGTTTCCTTTGTTTCCGAGTATGTGGTCAATTTTCGAGAATGTTCCATGAGCTGTAGAGAAGAAGGTATATTCTTTCCTATTTGGGTGGAGTGTTCTGTAGATTTCTGTTAAGTCCATTTGCTTCATTACCTCCAATAATTCTCTATTAGGTTTCTGTCTGATTGACCTGTCCATTGGAGAGAGAGGTGTGTTGAAGTCTCCTACGACTAGTGTGTGAGGTTTGATATTTGCCTTGAGTTCTAGTAATATTTCTTTTACATAAGTGGGTGCTCTTATATTAGGTGCGTAGATATTCAGGATTGAGACTTCATCCTGATGAATTGTTACTGTTATGTATAAAGTGTCCATCTCTATTTTTTCTGATTGACTTTAGTTTGAAATCAGTTTTGTTAGAAATTAGTATGGCCACACCTGCTTTTTTCTTAGGACCATTTGCTTGAAAGACCTTTTCCCAACCTTTTACTCTGAGTAGATGCCTGTCTTTGTGGTTGAGATGTTTTTCTTGCAAACAGTAGAATGTTGGATCCTGTTTTCGTATCCAATCTCTTAGCCGATGCCTTTTTATAGGTGAATTGAGACCATTAATATTAAGTGATATTAATGACCAGTGCTTGTTTACTCCAGTTATTCTTATCGGTTTTTTTTTTGTAGTAGAGTTTGTGTGTCTCCCTTCGTTGAGTTGTACTGGTGAAGGTTCGCTAGACCCCTGCGTTATTATAGACAGTGTTGGCAATGTTGGATTCCTTGGGATGTGATTTTCCTTCTATTTCTTTCTGTAAGGCTGGATTTGTGGCTACGTATTGTTTAAATTTGTTCTTATCCTGGAATGTCTTGTTTTCTCCATTGATAGTGAATGATAGCTTGGCTGGGTATAGTAGTTTGAGTTTGCATCCATGGTCTGTTAGTTTCTGCTGTACATCTATCAGGACCTTCTGGCTTTCATGGTTTCCATAGAGAAGTCAGGTGTAAGTCTGATCGGTTTATATTTATAAGTAACTTGGCCTTTTTCCTTTGTAGCTCATAATATTCTTTCTTTATTCTGTATGTTTTTTTTTAATTGAGAATAAGAAAAAAAAAGTTTCCGCCTCCTCCCAGCCTCCCATTTCCCTCCCCCTCCCCCCACTCTTCTCCCCCTCCCCCAACTCCTAGCCCCCTCCCTCTCTAATCCAAAGAGCAGTCATGGTTCCCTGCCCTGTGGAAAGTCCAAGGTCCTCCCCACTCCGTCCATGTCTAGGAAGGTGAACATCCAAACTGGCTAGGCTCCCACCAAGCCAGAACATGAAGTAGGATCAAAACCCCTTGCCATTGACCTTGGCTTCTCATCAGTCCTCATTGTTCGCCATGATCAGAGAGTCCGGTTTTATCCCATGCTTTTTCAGTCACAGTCCAGCTGGCCTTGGTGAGCTCCCAATAGATCAGCCCCACTGTCTCAGTGGGTGGGTGCACCCCCCCGTGGTCCTGACATCCTTGCTCGTGTTCTCCTTCCATCTGATCCTCATTGGGACCTTGGGAGCTCGGTCCAGTGCTCCAGTGTGGGTCTCTGTCTCTATCTCCATCCATCACCAGATGAAGGTTCTTAGCGAAAAGGATAACTATATGTTTTTTCTTGGGTTCACCTTCTTATTTAGCTTCTTTAGGTTCACCAGGTATACACTCCGTGACCTTTATTAATGGCTAGAAACCAATTAAGAGTGAGTACATCCCATGTTCATCTCTTTGGGTCTGGGTTACCTCGCTCAGGATAGTGTTTTCTATTTCCATCCATTTGCATGCAAAATTCGAGAAGTCATTGTTTTTTACCGCAGCATAGTACTCTAATGTGTATATATTCCACACTTTCTTCATCCATTCTTCCATTGAAGGGCATCTAGGTTGTTTCCAGGTTCTGCCTATTACAAATAATACTGCTATGAACATAATTGAACAAATGTTTTTGTCATATGATAGGGCATCTCTTGGGTATATTCCCAAGAGTGGTATTGCTGGGTCCAGGGGTAGGTTGATCCCGAATTTCCTGAGAAACTGCCATACTGCTTTCCAAAGTGGTTGCACAAGATTGCATTCCCACCAGCAATGGATGAGGGTACCCCTTCCTCCACAGCCTCTCCAGCAAAGGCTATCATTGGTGTTTTTGATTTTAGCCATTCTGACAGGTGTAAGATGATATCTCAAAGTTGTCTTGATTTGCATTTCCCTGATTGCTAATGAGGTTGAGCATGATCTTAAGTGTCTTTTGGCCATTTGAACTTCCTCTTTTGAGAATTCTCTGTTCAGTTCAGTGCCCCATTTTTTAATTGTGTTAATTAGCATTTTAAAGTCTAGTTTCTTGAGTTCTCTATATATTTTGGAGATCAGACCTTTGTCAGTTGCGGGGTTGGTGAAGATCTTCTTCCAGTCAGTAGGTTGCCTTTTTGTCTTAGTGACAGTGTCCTTTGCTTTACAGAAGTTTCTCAGCTTTAGTAGGTCCCATTTATTCAATGTTGCCCTTAGTGTCTGTGCTGCTGGGGTTATACTTAAGAAGCGATCTCCTGTGCCCATCTGTTGTAGGGTCCTTCCCACTTTCTCTTCTATCAGGTTCAGTGTGTTCGGACTGATATTGAGGTCTTTGATCCATTTGGACTTGAGTTTTGTGCAAGGTGATAGATATGGGTCTAATTTCAATCTTCTACGGGTTGACATCCAGTTGTGCCAGCACCATTTGTTGAAGATGCTTTCTTTCTTCCATTGTATACTTTTAGCTCCTTTGTCGAAAATGAGGTGTTCATAGGTTTGGGGATTAAATTCCGGGTCTTCTATGTGATTCCATTGGTCGACTTCTCTGTTTTTATGCCAATACCACACTGTTTTCATTACCGTAGCTCTGTGATAGAGTTTGAAGTCAGGGATGGTAATGCCTCCAGAAGATCCTTTATTGTATAGGATTGTTTTGGCTATCCTGGGTTTTTTATTTTTCCATATAAAATTGGTTATTGTCCTCTCAAGATCTGTGAAGAATTTTGATGGGACCTTGATGGGAATTGCATTGAATCTATAAATTGCCTTTGGTAGAATTGCCATTTTTACTATGTTGATCCTCCCAATCCAAGAGCATGGGAGGTCCTTCCATTTTCTGGTATCCTCATCAATTTCTTTCTTCAATGCTTTAAAGTTCTTGTCAAATAGATCTTTCACTTCCTTTGTTAGAGTTACCCTGAGATATTTTATGCTGTTTGTTGCTATTGTGAAAGGTGAAGCTTCTCTGATTTCCCTCTCTGCTTCCATATCCTTTTTGTATAAGAGGGCGACTGATTTTTTTTTGGAGTTGATCTTGTATCCTGCCACATTACTAAAGGAATTTATCAGCTGTAAAAGTTCCTTGTGGAGTTTTGAGGGTCACTTATGTACACTATCATATCATCTGCAAATAACAAAAGTTTAACTTCTTCCTTTCCAATTTGAATCCCCTTGATCCCCTTATGTTGTCTTATTGCTATTGCTAGAAGTTCAAGCACTATATTGAAGAGGTATGGCGAGAGTGGGCAGCCTTGTCGTGTTCCTGAGTTTAGTGGGATGACTTTGAGTTTCTCTCCGTTTAATTTGATGTTAGCTGTCGGCTTGCTGTAGATAGCTTTTATTATATTTAGGTATGACCCTTGTATCCCTAGTCTCTCCAAGACTTTTATCATAAAGGGATGTTGAATTTTGTCAAATGCTTTTTCAGCATCTAATGAAATGATCATATGGTTTTTTTCTTTCAGCTTATTTATATGATGGATTACATTGATAGATTTTCGTATGTTGAACCAGCCCTGCATCTCTGGGATGAAGCCTACTTGATCATAATGGATAATTTTTCTAATGTGTTCTTGGATTTGGTTTGCCAGTATTTTGTTGAGGATTTTTGCGTCGATATTCATGAGTGAGATTGGCCTGTAATTCTCTTTCTTGGTTGGGTCTTTGTGTGGTTTTGGTATCAGAGTGACTGTAGCTTCATAAAAGGAATTTGGCAATGACTCTTCCGCTTCTATATTGTGAAATACATTAAGGAGTATGGGTGTTAGCTCTTCTTGGAAGTTCTGGTAGAATTCCGCATTGAAACTATCAGGTCCTGGGCTTTTTTTGGTAGGGAGGTTTTTGATAACAGCTTCTAGTTCTTCGCGACTAACAGGTCTATTTAGGTTGTTCACCTGGTCCTGGTTTAACTTTGGTATATGGTATTTATCTAAAAACGTGTCCATTTCTTTTACATTTTCCAGTTTTGTGCCATACAGGCCTTTGTAGTAAGATCTAATGATTCTTTGAATTTCCTCTGTGTCTGTGGTTATGTCCCCCTTTTCATTTCTGATCTTATTAATTTGCATATTCACTCTCTGGCGTTTTATTAGTTTGGATAGAGGTTTATCAATCTTGTTGATTTTCTCTAGGAACCAGCTTTTTGTTTCATTGATTCTTTGGATTGTTTTCTGTGTTTCTATTTTGTTGATTTCAGCCCTCAGTTTGATTATTTCCAGTCTTCTACTCCTCCTAGGTGAGTCTGCTTCTTTTTTTTCTAGAGCTTTCAGGTGGGCTGTTAAGTCTCCAATGTGTGCCTTCTCTGTTTTCTTTAAGTGGGCACTTAGTGCTATGAACTTTCCTCTCAGGACTGCTTTCATAGTGTCCCATAAGTTTGAGTAGGTTGTTTCTTTATTTTCATTGAATTCAAGGAAGACTTTAATTTCTTTCTTTATTTCTTCCTTGATCCAGATGTGGTTCAGTAGTTGACTGTTCAGTTTCCATGAGTTTGTAGGCTTTCTGGGGGTAGGGTTGTTGTTGAATTCTAACTTTAATCCATGATGATCTGATAAGACACAGGTGATTACTAATATTTTTTTGTAACTGTGGAAGTTTGCTTTGTTACCGAGTATGTGGTCAATTTTTGAGAAGGTTCCATGTGCTGCAGAGAAGAAGGTATATTCTTTCCTATTTGGGTGGAATATTCTATAGATGTCTGTCAAGTCCAATTGATTTATTACCTCCTTTAATTCTCTTAGTTCTCTGTTAGGTTTCTGTCTGATTGACCTGTCCATTGGTGAGAGAGGAGTGTTGAAGTCTCCTACTATTAGTGTGTGCGGTTTGATGGCTGCCTTGAGTTTTAGTAATGTTTCTTTTACGTACGTGGGTGCTTTTATATTAGGGGCGTAGATATTCAGGATTGAGACTTCCTCTTGATGAATTCATCCTGTTATGAGTATAAAATGTCCCTCTCCGTCTCTTCTGATTGATTTAAGTTTGATGTCAAGTTTGTTAGAAATTAGTATGGCCACACCTGCTTGTTTCTTAGGTCCATTTGCTTGATAATCCTTTTCCCAGCCCTTTACTCTGAGTAGGTGCCTGTCTTTGTGTTTGAGGTGTGTTTCTTGTAAACAGCAGAATGTTGGATCCTGCTTTTGTATCCAATCTCTTAGCCTGTGCCTTTTTATAGGTGAGTTGAGCCCATTGACATTAAGTGATATTAATGACCAGGGGTTGTTAACTCTGGTCACTTTTTTAGTAGTAGAGTTCTTGTGTATCCCTTCTTTGAGTTGCGCTGGTGACGGGTCTCTAGATGTCTGAGTTATTGTGGTCATTGTTGGACTCCTTGGTTAGAGATTTTCCTTCTATTACTTTCTGTAAGGCTGGATTTGTGGCTACGTATTGTTTAAATTTGTTTTTATCCTGGAAAATTTTGTTTTCTCCATTTATGGTGAATGAAAGCTTGTCTGGGTATAGTAGTCTGGGCTTGCATCCATGGTCTCTTAGTTTTTGCAGTACATCTATCCAGGACCTTCTGGCTTTCATGGTTTCCATAGAGAAGTCAGGTGTAAGTCTGATAGGTTTACCTTTGTAAGTAACTTGGCTTTTTTCCTTTGCGGCTCTTAATATTCTTTCTTTATTCTGTATGCTTTGTGTTTTGATTATTATATGGTGAGGGGATGGTTTTTTTTGATCCACCCTATTCGGTGTTCTGTATGCTTCTTGAACCTTCATAGGTATATCTTTCTTTGGGTTGGGAAAGTTTTCTTCTATAATTTTATTAAATATATTTTCTGGGCCGTTGAGCTGCACCTCTTCTCCTTCTTCTACTCCAATTATTCTTAGGTTTGGTCTTTTTATTGTGTCCCATATTTCCTGAATGTTTTGTGATGAGAATTTGTTGGTTTTGCTGTTTTCTATGATCAGTGTGTTTATTTTCTCTATGGTATCTTCAGTGTCTGATATTCTTTCTTCTATCTCTTGTATTCTGTTGATAGTACTAGTCTCTGTAGTTCCTGTTCGTTTACCCAGGTTTTCCATCTCCAATCTTCCCTCGGTTTGTGTTTTCTTCATTACTTCCATTTCGTTCTTCAAGTCTTGAACCGCTTCCCGTACCTGTTTGATTGCTTTTTCATGTTTCTCTTGGTTTTCTTGGGTATCTTTAAGCAATTTATTCATTTCCTCTACCTTTTTGTTTGTAATCTCTAATTGTTTATGGCAGTTTTTCACCTCCTGCTTAAGGTCTTCTATTAATTTCATATAATTCACTTTTGAGTTGATTTCTTCTAATTCTTCTGGAGTAGGGTGTACAATTCTTTTTATTTCGGCATCCCTTGATTCTGGTGAAGTCATGTTGCCTTTCAGGTTGTTGGAGGAAGTCTTGCATTGGTGCCTTCCCATCTCCTCCTTCAAATGGAGCCAGGAGAGGCCTGGTGTCTTGGTCCAGTCTTTGCTGTGACTGAGTCTCTGGGTGTATCTCTTCAGTGTAGAAGCAGGGACTGTCCCGTTGAGCTGGAACTCCTCAGCACCCAAACATGGACTACCGTCCAGATGGAACTCCTCGGCACCACTCTGGGTGGGTTGTGGATGCAAGCCTGATGTCTCTCCTGGTGCCGGGTTCGGATCTCCTTGCTGCTTGGGTGTCTCATAAACAAAGGACCTACCTAGCTTGCTCGCTGCAGGCAGGCTAGTGGGGACAAAGAAGCTACCACCCTCCTGTTTGCCCTGCCGATTCGGTTCGGTCCTAGAGCCCGGACAGGCTGGGCTGGGAGATGTTATGTGGTCAAGGAGGGAAGGGAGTCAGACGGAGGGGGGGAGGGTTGTGGATGCAAGCTGGGTGGGATAGGAAGAGAGCGGGGGTATCGGGCAGAGTAGCCCCTGAGGATCTCAGTTGGCAATTTTTCAGAAAATTATAAATAACCTTCTTCAAGACCCAGCAATACCACTTTTTGGGTATATTTCCAAAGGATGCTCAATCATGCCACAAGGATAAGTACTCAACTATGTTTCTAACTGCATTATTTGTGATAGCCAGAACCCAGAAACAACCTAAATGCCCCTCAATAGAAGAATGGATAAGGAAAATGTACATTTACACCTTGGAGAACTACACAGCAGAAAAAAAAAATTGCAAGCAAATGGATGGAGCTAGAAAACATCATTTTGAGTGTGGTAATCCAAACACAGAAAGAATATTATTATATGGACTCACTCATAAATGGCTTTTATACATAGAGCAAAGAAAAGCAGCCTACAAATCTCAATCCCAGAGAACCTAGACAACAATGAGGACACTAAGAGAGACTTACATAGATCTAATGTACATGGGAAGTAGAAAAAGACAAGATCTTCTGACTAAATTGGGAGCATGGGGAGCTTGAGAGAGAGTTGAAGGGAAGGGAAGAGGCAGGGGGAAGCAGAGAAAAATGTAGAGCTCAATAAAAATCAAAAAAGAATAAAATCAACTTCAGAGCATAATACAATATGTACAAAAGAGAGAGTTGAAAATGTGCAAAATCATACTTCAATGGTTTACACGGAAAATTATCCTTGTAGACTCAGGTATTTGAACACTCAGTCCCCAGCTGGTGGTGAGTTTCAGGTTATGGAACCTCCAGGAGATACATCTTTGCTGGACATGACAGGCTTTGAGGATATAAATATTTACTCAGATTGTGATCTCTCTGCTTCCTGTTTGTGGATGTAAATGGAACTAATCAGAGCCCTGCTCATATCACATATGTTCTCTTTTATGACAGATTAAAGACTCAATCCCTCTGAAACAGCAAGCTAAAATAAGCTTGTTATTCCTGGAATTGCTTTCTGACAGGGTAATTATAACAACAACAGAAAATAATAAAAACTGTACTGGGTGCAGGTTTGCTTCTGTGAATGCAGTCATGTTGCTTTTTATATAGGATTGATAGTCGTTAAACTTTGAGCTAATGTAACTACTAAAACCACTCCAAGATGGTGGTTCACTATAAGATCTGACATTGCTATTGTTTCAGAACTAGGTTCACCCATGGATTTGTGATTAATACAGCTGAGATTTTGCAAGATCACTGGAACAGGAGCTGCAACAGGAAATACCTACCCCTAGCTGAGGAAAATCCATCCTGCTCCAGCCACCCCACAGCTATTCATGAACATCATGATGTGTGATTTTGCAGGTTTACCATGATCATGGAGAAGACATTCCATATTGACTCTCCAGAAGAGACTTAAGAGTGGATGTGGGCTATCCAGATGGTGTCCAACAAGTTGAAGTAGGGGACCCAGGTCAGGATGCTATAGCATACAAGTATGGCTCCCCTAATGACTGACTCTTCCACATCTGAGATGATGGAAGTGGTTGTCAACAAGGAATGGGCCAAAGTGACCATGAAAGACTATTATCCCAAACTCCTGGTAAGGACACCTTTGGCAAAGTCATCTTAGTGCAGGAGAAGGCCTCTGGCTGCTATTATGCCACGGAGATCCTGAGGAAGAAAGTCACCATTGCCAAAGATGAAGTTGCCCCCCACACTCACTGAGAGCTGGTTCTACAGAACACCATGCATCCCTTTCTTACCATCCTGAATTATGCCTTCCAAACTTCGTGATGGAGGGGGTGAGCTATTCTTCATCTCTCTTGGGAGCAAGTCTTCACAGAGTATCAGTACCGATTTTATGGTACAGAGATCGTGTCAGCTCTTGAGTATTTGAACTCAAAGAATGTGGTGTACTATGACATCAAGCTGGAAAACCTTATTCTGGACAAAATTGGGCATATCAAGATCACTGACTTTGGCTTGTGCATAGAGGGCATCAGTGATGGGACCACCATGAAAACCTTCTGTGGTACCCCAAGTTCCTGGCACCTGAGGAGCAGGAAGACAATGACTACAGTTGTGCAGTGGACTGGAGGGGCTGGAATGTGGTCATGTAGGATATGATGTGTGGCTGCCTGCCTTTACAACCAGGATCTTGAGCACCTCATTGAGGCCATTTTCATGGAAGAGATATACTTCCCAGAAATGCTTGGATAGAGGCCAAGTCCTTGTTGGCTGGACTGAAGAAGGACGCTAAGCAGAGGCTCAGTGGAGGTCTCAGTGATGTAAAGGAGGTCATGGAGCACAGCTTCGTCCTCAGCATCAACTGGCAGGATGTGGTACAGAGAAAGCTCATGCCACCTTTTAAATCTCATGTCATGTCCGAAGTGGACACAAGGTACTTTGATGATGAGGTTACCGCCAAGTTAATCACAGTCACACCCCTGGAACGCTATGACAGCCTGGGCTTGTTGGAACTGGAGCAGCAGATGCACTTCAGCAGTTCTCCTTCTCCGCCAGCATCAGAGATTGAGCAGCCCTCTGGCACCACAGGACTGAAGTGTGGCTGCCATCCACTGCCTGGGTGTCTTATAGAGAAAAAAATTCTTTTGCCTTTTGGCTTTTATTCCCTTCCATGTCCCCCTCACTTCCATATCTAGTTTCTTCTTCAGCTCTTGCCCAGCCTTAGCGGTCCTGGCAGCCCTCTCTTCCAGTCTCCCCTCTGCTCCCAGATGAGTGCTATTGGGAGGATGGACTGTTGGGAGGATGGAGAAAAGTTATATCACCACATCCTCCAAGAGGGTAAAGTGGGAAGCCACTGGGGCACCTGGGTTTGGAGGCAAGCCAGGGAAAGCCACATCTGGATGAAACCTGCCCCCTCCAGCACCAGAGTCCTTGTATGCTGTCATCTGGGCAACCTAATCTGCCACCACCTCATCTGGGGCAGATAAACCATAATGTCCAGGGACAGACAGAGGCCTTTGGAAGTCCAGGCATCTGGATTTGGCACCATAGAAAGTGGAACCAAGCCCTTGGGTCTTGGTGGGTGAATGAGGAGCTGCCTTTTGAACCTGCCACTTCTTCTCAAGCTGCTCTCTTGATTTGCACAGGGCAGGATGAACATTTGGGGGCCAGCCTTCCTGTCCACAGCTGTATATCTTACCAGGGATTCCCTCTAGCCAGCCCTGTCTCCCACTGGGTCCCAGTCAACCTTGAGTGTTACACTTTTCACAACAAGACAGTAATAAGCCCCTTGTACTTGACTGCAGTCTGAAAGGAGAGAGAGATGGGGATAGAAGTCTCTGGTACACATTGGAATGGGTGCCACCTCATCCAGCCCCTCGTTCTGGAGCATTAAGTTGAGTGTGCAAGTCAGAATCTGTCAGTGTGGTAGGTGCCAGTGAGCACCCTGCCCTAGCATTGAACATCTAGGTTCATGGGATACAGGTGCCCACAGCTGTATGCAGCACATGTGTGAGTGAGCTCAGTTCACAACACCAGCCTGAGTGTTTGATCCCATGGGGTAGAGTGGAGGAGGGTGTCCACCAGCTGCTGTGGCCAAGCTTCCCCATCCTCCATATCTCTGGGCATTTGGAATTGAGTTTTCCTTGTTTTACTCTCCCACTACACCCCTCAGAGAAGGCATTAAAAAAACAGTAGGGTGGGGTGTATGTAATGATGGTATGGGATCATCTGCTTTTTCATTTTTATGTGGGTTATCTGATAGTTCTCTCCTATCCCTACTGGCTTTTCTTACTCCTCATATTTGTATAGTACAAGCAATAAAGACACTCATTTAAAAATAAAATGGGATAATAAATAAATAAAGAGTGGTCCCCTTTTATAGGCTCTACGTGTGCTATAGAGAGAATTGCACACATTTAAAATGACTTTTAAAAGAGCTTAGTTGAGCAGGGTGGTGGTGACAAATGGCTTTAATCCTAGCACCCAGAAGGCAGAGGCAGACAGATCTCACTGAGTTTATGGCCAGCCTGGTCTATAAGAGCTAGTTTCAGGAGAGGTTCCAAACCTACAAAGAAAACCTATCTCAGGAACTAGAAAAAGAAAACTTTATTTGATAGTGGATAATTGAAATAGAAGTGATTGTATTTGACTTTAGGAGTAGTTAAAGACTTACATCATTAAATCAAGTATGAAAAAATTTTTAATATCTTAATTTCTAAAATATATAAATTATAGGGAGCCCAATAATAGCTATGTACATTGATAAAAACAGTTGTTTTCCTAACAGAAACCAGGCCTGTGTAATTCCTCTCACTTTGATCAAAGTTGTAGATGACTATGGTATGATGATGCAATCTACTGGACAAAACTCTTCCAACAGAATGTACTTCACATTGTTGTATCACAGCTATAAACTTTTAAATGTAACTTTCTGTCAAATACCCAAAGGTTTAAACTGGCTTTTCCTGTGTTGTTATTCAAATTCCTTCCCCATGAAAGGTGTCTTAGTAAATACATGGAAAGGATTCTTTAAGTATAAGCATATACTAGGTGTATAAGCATATACTGGCACCTTACTCCTTTAAATAAAAACTCATTTGCAAGAATCTAAATCAGTAGAATTTATTGGTTGCTTCCACTGTCAGTATGTACTGGAACTGTCACAGTGGGTCTTTGCCTAGCCTTTTTTACGGCCAAGTGAGTCCTTAATAGACAGGAGTTGTTCCAGTTTAGCGAGCTCATTTTCCACGATGTTCAGATTAACTAGTATTCTTTTGTACATGGATAACAACTGTGTGATGTTAACACGGCAAGATTGAAGTTGTTGACTGGGAGATGTGCAGCATTGTTCCTGTGTGGTCTGAATGGGATTTCTTTGAAGGGGTACAGGAGAGGTTGACTCAGGTGACCTTTCATTCACTTTTATCTGTAAAAAAAAAAAAAATTATAACTGGTTTTTTTTTTTCAGCCTAGAAATTTCTAAATCTGCCGAGAACAGATATTTCACCAAGTGATATAGATTGGCTTATGTAGAAGAGAAACATTGAATGCCAACTATGTTTTCCATAATCACAAAGAAAAATGATGCCACCTTGTCATGTCTGGCCTTTGGAAGTTCAGGAGAAGCCTCCAAACATGTTTTTGATACTCATGATAAGCATTGCACTTGGAATTTTAAGTACCATTCATGCATACACATTTGGAGCTGAGAATACTTGTGAGAACTTGGCAGTTCCGAAAGCCATTGAGGGAGGGAAAACAGGAAATTGGCTCCATGGTGAGATGGAGTAGGGTGCAATGGGAGAAATACAAGAAGAAAAGAAACTGGTTCCATTTAAAGTGGAGTCATGACTTTAAATGTCAGTGTATGATACATGTGGGAGTGACTTTTGTGTGTGGTAAAAGATAGGAAACACACTTAAGGACTTTAGAACTCATCTACAACATCATAGGAAACAGTCTCAAAAATCAATAAAAAAGACCACATGAAATTGAAATGCTTCTACACAAAAAAGGAAACTGTGAAAACAAACTACAAAACTGAGAAAAGGGTACAATGTTTTGTGCAGGCAAAGATTGAAGAAAAAGGTATGGAGGTTGCCTTGTACAGTCATGTTCTTGCTTTATGAAACTCAGTAGTAACCTTGACATATGACATTAATTCTATTATAAATTCACTGCACTTATTTTAAACCAACACCAGGAAATTCACATTTACACAGGATACCATCAGAGAAGTGAGAGAAGACAAGAGAAAGGACCCATTCTTAAGGTGAGACTTTGATGGTGAAGAACAGACCAGTTCAGCTCTCCTGTTTTCTTGTGGTGAGGGAGAGGATCGGTGGAACCTGACCATGTTATTAGTGACACATGTACTTTCTGAACCTAACTACTGAATTCAGTCGTGACAGCTTGAGAAGTTGATGTGGGACAAACATCAAAAATGTCAGGGCTCTATGGAGAGGAAAGGCGTTATTTGGTCTTCTTCCCTTAGTTCCTTTCCTCTTTCAGCAGTCTTTCAAAGACATGGCCGTGCTCGCCTTTAGCTACTTTAATGTTACATACTGCTTACCTGAAATAGTCTCTCCAGGATGTAAAAGATGAAGGCAAATACAATGCTGCCCAGGAGGATGAATACGATGTTCATGGCGCGACGGCTGTCTTCGGAAAGAAGGCACCAGGTTCAGGGAGTATCGGCAGTCGGAGCGCGCAGGTCAGCTGGAGTAATCTGGGAGCAAGGAGCTTCTTTCCATAACAGCCTGCTAATAACTGGCTTGAGCTGTCTGCTGCCCGGCCTTACATATTGCAGGTGACGTCAGGGCTCCTCATTGTCTACAATGTGAGACATCATAATCAGGGCCTTCTGGAAGAATCATCCTTGCCTACAAGAAGTCAGGCTGCTGCCTGACTGGGTTTAGGACTAGGTTGTGAGGCTGGAGAGGAGAGAATGTGAGGTGGGGTGAACCCATCAGTAAGATCTGAGAAAAACATACACTTTAAGCAGATCCATCAAATGTGCTATCAAAAAAGCATCCATCCTTAGGCTGCACCCTCATCTCTCACTGGAAAACTGGTTTTTTGGGGTGTTTTTGTTTGTTTGTTTTTTAAATACAGAAACACTAAAAAGTGGGAAGCCACACATTGAACACCACTGCAGTACCAGAATCTGAATCTTCTTTACTCTGCATGGTTTTCTCATGTCTTAACAGTACTTTAGGCACACTAGATTGCCATGCTCGCTTCCTTCTACATACCTCACTAAAACTTTGTTCACTTGGCATCATGATTTCTAGTTGTGGTTTTCAAATGTGAAAGAGATTGGGTGTTAAAAACACAATGAGTTCTTGGTCTCAGTTATGCCCTTTTTGCTCCCCCCACCTCATCCACATCTCTTCATTCCCACCTCCACTCTATTTTGTGAGGAACAAATTTTGTATTTTGCAGTTGAAGAATTTAATTTTTTTTATATCATACTAATTGTGAGTGTTATAGTGCTTCTTACCCAATTCTGGCTTTGGGAAAGTGAAGTCCTTTTCCTTAAAACAGGAGAAACAGGTTCTCAATGAATGATTTTTCTATGGAATTAAATATCAAATAGTTCTTTTTTCTTTCTTCCATTTGCAGGTGTCCTTATATGTCTGCATAAATGTGATGTTGTATATGCACATATTTGTATAAAGCTGCAAGATTGATTGCACTAATCTTTCCTACTTCTTCCACCTTACATTTCGGAGGCATGTTCTCTCAAGCAAACTAAGCGTTCATGAATAAAGCTAGTCTTGCACCTGCTACCTGCTTTTCACAGCTGTTGGGCTGGAATATCGAGTTGGCTGCCATGTCCACTACATATTTAGTTGATGGATTCTAAGGTTCTGAATTCTACTCTTTCTTTCCTTCTTTTCTTCTTTCTTTCCTTCCTTCCTTCCTTCCTTCCTTCCTTTCTTTCTTTTTTGGATTTTCAAGACAGGGTTTCTCCGTAGCTTTTTGGTTCCTGTCCTGGAACTAGCTCTTGTAGACCAGGCTGGCATCAAACTCACAGAGATCCGCCTGCCTCTGTCTCCCGAGTGCTGGGATTAAAGGTGTGCGCCACCACCGCCCGGCAATTCTACTCTTTCTTGTGTGACATGTATAAGTGCTATCTCCCCACTGAGAAATGTTATATTTTCTTAAGCATGATACAGAGATCAACACTGGTCACCTTGTAAAGTGGAATGCCCAGCTTTAACTGTGTTCTTGTATCACATTCCTCACCTTACTCCCAGAAAAGGCATTTTTTTCTTTAAGGTTGTTGCTACTATGAGGGTGCTCATGATCCAGAAGGTCGTCTTATAGACATATATATGCAGATGGTGTTAAACACACTCATTGGAATTATTAAGTTGCAGGGAGGACGAGGGAATAGGAAATGAAAAAAAAATGGGGGTGGATTTTAACAAATGCATTATTTATATGCATGAAATTCTCAAACCAAAAATCAAAATGTAAAAACATACCAAATAATGTTAGTGGAAAAATTATGTCATGTCTCACACTGAAGATTCATAACATTAAGCTCTTAGTTATGTTTTAGATTTTGCATGGTCATAGCAGATCTTTAGTTACTGTTCCCATTGCTATAAGCTCAGCAAAGGGAATATAAATCTTCTAGGAATTCTCCAAAACAGGATGAGAGTAAAAACTGTGTTACTAACTTCAATTCTCATTGATATTTTTTATTATTTTTAAGCAATTCTTTTATTTTACATTCCAATTCCAGTTTCCTCTCCCTCTGCTCCTACCACTCCAGACCCACATTCCCATAAACACGTTCCCATCCTCAGTGGTGGTTAGGCCTCCCTTGGGGAGTCAACAAAGACTGTCCCTTAAGGAAGGAGACTACTTCCTGAATATGACACCAGTAGCACAGACACTGATATGGGCTATTGATAAATAGGACTTCCTGAAACCTAGAAGCTTCTGTAAAACAAAAGTCACAGTCAACAAGATAAAATGACAGCCTATAGAACAGAAAAAGATCTTCACCATCCCCACATCAGACAGACGGTTGATCTACAAAATATACAAAGAACTCAATAAACTAGGCCACACAACAACAAATAATTCAATTAAAATTTGGTATAGATCTAAACAGAGAATTTTTTGTTGAGGAATCTGAAATGGTCAAAAGGAACTTAAGGAATTGCTCAACATCATTAGCCATCAGATAAATGGAAATCAAAACAACTCTGAGATTCCATCTTACACCTGTCAGAATGGCTAAGATCAAAAACACCAGTGACAGCTTATCCTGGAGAGGATGTGGAGTAGGGGGAGTACTCCTCCATTGCTGGTGGGAGTACAAATTTCTACAGGCACTTTGGAAATCAGTATAGCAGTTTCTCAGACAACTGGAAACCAATCTACATCAAGATCCAGTAATACCACTCTCTGGCATATACCCAAAGCTTGCACACTCACACCACAAGGACATTTGCTCTACTGTGTTCATAGCAGCATTATTTTTAATTTCTCATTGATGTTCTTCAACACTCCTGTCTCCCTTCCACTCTTCTCTCTCCTATGTTTCACTTTTCTGTTTGTACCTTTGCACATTTAACTAACACTGACAGCCAGTTATCATTAGTGTTGCATGGGATTCTTTCCTTTCCTCACTGTTCTAGCCAATCCACAATGCCCAAGGTTTCCCTTATGCTTTTTCAGTTTTTAACGGACAGATATTGATGAAACCCATTGTTACTACATGAGTTACATTTGTTCTATGTTGGACATATGGAGCAGAAGGAGAGAGAGAAAGAGCAAGGAACTCAGGACCGCGAGGGGTGCACCCATACACTGAGACAAGGGGGATGTTCTATCGGGAACTCACCAAGGCCAGCTGGCCTGGGTCTGAAAAAGCCTGGGTTAAAACCGGTCTCGCTGAACATAGTGGACAATGAGGACTACCGAGACCTCAAGAACAATGGCAATGGGTTTTTGATCCTACTGCACGTACTGGCTTTGTGCGAGCCTAGGCAGTTTCGTGGATGCTCACCTTACTAGACCTGATTTTGTCTTAAACCTGAGTGGATAGTGATGTCAATTCTGTTTCATCTGGTGTACATTCAGTGGTTTCAATATTCAAGACAACTCTTTCTGCATATTGGGAATCAGCAACTATATTGAGAGGTTATTTAAAAATCCCTTAGTACCATGAGAATAACATATATATCTGCCTTTTAGGCTGAATTATAAGAGTTTTGTTCCAACTTACTTAAGTCTTCTGATTTGTAACCTACCTTTCCTGATTTATTTGCATCACTATGAAATGTACTGGCTCTAGTTCTGGTACATCACATACAATTTGGGGAAGAATCCAGGTAGTTCTCTTTGTAAAATTAATTCTTTTGCTTTTGGGATAATTGCTATTAATTTCTCCCAAAATATTAGCACATGCTCTTTGCCATTGTTCATTGTCTTCCCATTCTTTTATTTCATCATTAGTGAAAGGCAATATAATCTCTGCTGGGACAAAGTCTCAATATTCCTTTTTATAATTAATTCAGAGACCCTGCCTTTAAAATGGTTAAAAGATTCCCATTGTTAAACTCAACAGCAAAATTCTTCCAGATAATTTTGTCAAATTGATGTTATACCTCTCCATAGTATTGATCTTCTCAAATATCTGTTTGTAAAGACTATGCTATTTCAAAAACTCCTTCATACTTGGCCATGTTATTGAACCATTTTTAAAGAGATAATATTGAAAATAAAATTCCTAGAATCAAATAAAGGAATATAGAAGGAAAGTTGTGCAAGGCTTGCAGAATACCTTCTATAGTATAAGCAAAATAATTATTTTATTGAACTCCTGGATAGTTATGTTATTAGTAATTTTTGTAGTTTTTCAGATCTTCCCTGTCATAAGGAAATTAGAGTTGGAGTAGGTGTAATAATTGTTATTGACCAGCAGATGTCGCAGTTGTTGCTGCATGTCTGAGAGATGCTAGTAGTAGTGAACAGCATGTGTTGCTTACTTAGGTACTGAAAAATATGCTTTGTTTAAGAAATCAAGAACAGTTATGAAAGCGATCAAATGATTCCAAGAGCAGGGGTCCAGGATAAAGAGAAAACCCAAAGTTTTCTTCAGTGCGCGTTGCAGACTATGTGCACCAAGGGCATCTCAGGCAGCAGCATGTGGGCTGGTGAGAAAGTTAGCATGTGGATCACGAGCCAGAGGCGCTGAGCAGCAGCCTGCTGCATCTGAGGGCCAGCTTCAGCCGTGGGAAGAAGAGTCAGTGTCCAATGTGCCAGACAGCTAGCATACGGAATCCAAAAAGTATGGAATGGTTCCCACGTTGAAGCATCAGATGATTAGGGAAGTTACAAATTAATCCCACACTAGTTCAGAATTGCATATAATAAAGGGTTCTTTATTCTGGGGGAAACTCACAGATCATGTGCTAGCTCACAGTCCTCTGCACAAATGGGGAACAAGAACTTACTAGCTGCCAGAAGTGAGAACCTAACCAAGAGTGGGAGCAGACACTTTAGAGTTGCATTTATAGTATAAGAGACCACACCCAAATACGCTGGTATCTTAAAGACTATTGGGTGAAGGAGCTGGAGGAGCTTCCACAGCATAAGAGTACACAGAAGGGGTTGTAGAGTACTCCTCCATGGCTAAGAAAAGAGTTGGTGAGACCAGGCATGTGTCAGGGGTGACCCTGAATGGAAGCCTGGAGAAGCCATTTCATGAAGATGTGAAGGAGAAGTCTGAATTGCCTTGGAGACCCCTAGATGTTAGAGATGCCACAGTTATGGGATACCTGCCAAGAAAAGCTGCTAACAGGGAGCAGAACCAGCTTGAGAGAAAGGAGTATACTGTATGTGTCAGTATATACACTTGCTTTCAGGTGCTGAGGCCAAATGTGGCTTTCTTTATTGTTATTTTCTTACATGTATTGTAGTTTTTAAAAATTCTATTATATTTTTAATTATTAATGTGTGTCTGTGCTGGGTGTATATGCCTAAGGAGGCCAGAAGAGGGTGTTGGTTCCCTTGGTTCCCAGAGCTCAAATTAGAGATTGTTCTGTGCAGTCCAATGTGGGTGCTGAGAATGCAGCTCAGGCCCTCCTGAAGAGAAGTACAGGCTTTTACATATGAAGGAGTCTCTCGAGATATTAAATATTTAGCTTTGGTAACTAAAATTCACTGAATGGGCTAGGCTGGCTGACTGATGACCTTCAGAAGTCGATTTGGCTCTGCCTTTACACACTGATCAGGATTAACATCCCACACTACTGAATTTGATGTTCCATTGAATTTTGGGCATCTGAATTGAGGTCCTCACACTCATGCTTGCACAGTGGGCACTTTACCAACTAAACCATTTATCCAACCATGTATTAAATGTTTTAAATTCCCCCAAAGAAAGAATTATGCTGTGATTTAAAAGAATCTAGTTAAAAGAATCTGGTAAGATAGATTGAACTAGAGTTGAAGATGAAGTGTCCTTCAAATGAGTCTAAGCTGGCTGGATGTGGTAGCACACTTCTGAAATCCCAGCACTCAGGAGCCAAGGCAGAAGGATTGCTTCAATATGAGACTGATCTGGGCTGTACAAGTTTTAAGTCAGGTAAGGCTGCATAGCAAGACTCAGACTCATAAATCAAAATTAAAAACAAAACTAACTTGGGTTGCTTTACAATGCAAATTTTGACAGAATAGGATGCTGTTTTGTGTATGTGCATGTACGCACATGTGGTTGTGTGTGTGGGGGGGGGGCGGGTTACATACTCAATGAAGCCTGGGTATGTACCCAATGAAGCTGGAGGCTGATAGACAGGTGTCTTCCTCACTCAGTTGTACTCTATTATTTTTTATAAAAGCAGAGTCCCTGACTAAACCTGGATCACACCTATTTGGCTAGTCTGTCTGATCAGGGATCATCTTTCTCTGCATTTCCAGCACCAGAATAACTAGAACATACCCTTCATGAAACACATTTTCTATAAGTATTTGGGGTCTGAAATCAGGGTCTCATGACTTGTGTGATTAGCAGTTTGTTTACACAGTGAGCTATCAGTCTTAGGCCCAGGGCAATTATTTTTAACCTAGGGTACTTGTAGATTTCAAAGGTTTCTTTCAGTACTTTTTTCAGTTGTCACATCTCTACTAGATGGAAGCCCAGACTTCTGTTGCAAGTATATAGTACCTTGTAAGTATCTTCTGACTGCCCCAGAAGCACTTACTTCATACATCATCATGAGACTGAAGATTGCTGTTCCAATAAGAGTTCCTCTGATCCCATTTTTAGTCTGTATGGCAATGTTTTCCAAGTTGCTTCATCAGACAGAGGATATGTAAAGATAGAGGCTCCCCTGCTAGGCTGAAATATTGGCCATAATTTGCTCATCTTATAGTTTTTTCCCTCCAAAATTTCCAACTCCAATTCATGGAAATCTTTTATTATATCTAGTTTCAAAATTATTTTCAAGAAATCCAGAATTTTTTGTGTACCCACCAACTATTTTTATTAGTGTTACCCTTTTTAAACTAAGCCTTCAGATATTTGTGTAATAAATGGGAATATAGATTACTTAAATACCATCCTAGAATATATTGTCATTGTGTACTGTAGTCTCTTTCCTAGTTCCAGAATCCTGCCCCAAGTATTTAAAGCTAATATGCTATAAGTTCAAGGTGTGTTTGCCATTGAGTCTCATCCTGAGGATCAGAGTTATGGTCCTCACCAAGAATTTAATAATTTAATATTGGGAAGTCTCAAGTCCTGTTGTTCTAAAAAATTTTTCCTCTTTTGTCAATAATATTACCAAAGCATCTGGGGTATGTCTTCTATGACAGCTGAGATAAATTGAAGCCATTTGTGTGGGGGAGCCTTATTGCTTGAAGTGTACATTTTCACCATTTCACTAACAGATGGTAAAATGTAGTCCATAAGCTACTATTGCATGTTTAATTTCATTTAGATGACCTATAGGTTGCCATGCATATTCTTTGACTACCTAAGGGTAAATTGTCCCAGATGGTTTTTCCAAGAAAATTATTGGATAGGCAATTAAAACTCTGGGTAGTCCATTCAGAATCTGGCATGTACTGACAAGGCTAAATCATGCTCTTGTACCTCTCCCTGCTCTTCAGTCTCAATTTCCTCAATATTTTCTAATATTTTTACCACTGCCTTTCATAAAGTCTGAATCTACTGTCCAGTGTTACATTCTAATGCCCTTAGTCAGGATTCCAAGGTTTGAAGTTTGTCCAGTAAAGATAACATCTCATCTTTGGATATAATTTTGATGGTGTGCTTATTACCTTCCTGGAGTGATACCTTATCCATTAGTGTATCATAATTTTACAACAGATTCCAATCATTTAATGCAGCAGCACAAATTCTTTCAGATAATATCGCAGCACCCTTCAACACTGATTAAATTTTGTCGGTCAATTTAATGATTTTCCTCTACATAATGTTAATTTTCCAACTAGCATTTAATTATTAATTTGTAAAGATATTATCATTTATAAAAGTGCCTCATTCTTGGATCTCTTATCAAATCATTTTAATGAGATAATATGAACACCAAAAGTACCCTTGATTCAATAGTCTGCTAACAGCAAGGTAGGGCTTTTGTCTGCAAGGTCCCTGGCTAGCAAGGGGCCCTGATCCTGTACCAAAAGATCCATCAGAGGGGTGAGGTGAGTTCCTGATGGGCAGCAGAAGCCCGGAAATGGAGCACAGACATTCTTCAACCCCCTAAACTTCCCGGTAATTCTGCAGGGGCTTCTCTCCCCCAGCTACTGCCCTCTCTCTTCCTATCCCATCCCAGCTTGTGCCCAGGGGAACCCCCTCCCTTCTTCCTCCCCTTCTTTGGGGCCATAAGATCCTCCAGCTCAGCCTGTTTGGGTGCTGGGACAGGGTGTAAGTGCAACTGGGCATGAGTTCCCTTTGTTTCAATAGCCTGCCTGCAGTAAGGTTGGCCTTTTGTCTGCGAGTCCCCTGGCCAGCAAGGGGACCTGAACCTGTACCAGAAGATCCATCGGAGAGCATTTGAAGGAAGAGATGGGCAGGTGGCAATGCAAGAATTCCTCCAACAATCTGAAAAACATGTTAATACCAGAACCCAGCGAACTTACAACAGGAGGACTTGAAAACCCTAATCCAGAAGTAGAAAAAAAATTGACATTATGAAGGTGATAGAGTCCCTTAAGCAGGAGGTGAAAAACTTGTTTAAAGAAATGGATGAGAAGAATAACAAAAAGTTTGAAAGAATGAGATAAATCTGTAAAAAGATACCCTAGGAAACAAAAAAAAATCAAACAGATAATGGAAAAAAGTTCAAGAATTGGAAACTGAGATGGAGGCAATAAAGAAAACACAAACCTAGGGCTAGCTGTATATGGAAAATCTAGGTAAATGAACAGAGACTACAGAAACAAGCATAACCAACAGGAATACAAGAGATAGAAGAATCTCAGATGCTGAAGACACCATAGAGAAAATAAGTGCACATGATCAAAGAAAACAGCAAATCCAACAATCAAAGAAAATCAAAGAAAACAACAAAATCTCTGCACAAAATATTCAGGAATTCTGGGACAAAATAAACAGACCAAACCTAAGAATAATTGGGGTAGAAAAGGAGAGTATAGCTCAAGCTCAAAGACCCAGAAAATATATTCAACAAAATTATAGAAGAAAACTTTCCCAAATGAATGAAAGAAAGAGTGAAGGTTCAAGAAGCATACAGAACACCGAATAGACTGGATCAAAAAAAAAAAAAAGAAATCTTCTCGCCATAAAATAATCAAAACAAAAAACACTACAGAATAAAGAAAGAATATTAAGAGCTGCAAAGGAAAAAGGTCAAGTAACTTATAAAGGTAAACCTATCAGACTTACACCTCACTTCTCTACTGGAAACCATGAAAGCCAGAAGGTACTGCAGAAACTAAGAGAACATGGATGCAAGCCAGCCAAGCTTTTGTTCACTATAAATGGAGAAAAACAAAATATTCCAGGATAAAAAAACAAATTTAAACAATACATAGCCACAAATCCAGCCTTACAGAGTGTAATAGAAAGAAAATCACAAACCAAGGAGTCCAACAATGCCCCCAAATAACTCAGACATATACCGAAACCCTTCACCAGCATAACTCAAAGAAGGGAAACACACAAACTCTACCACCAAAAAAAAAGGGGGAAAAAACGGAGTTAACAACCACTGCTCATTAATATCACTTAAAATCAATGGACTCAATTCAACTATAAAAAGGCACAGACTAAGAGATTAGATACGAAAACAGGATCCAACATTCTGCTATTTACAAGAAACACACCTCAACCACAAAGACTATTCAGAGTAAAGGATTGGGAAAAAGGTTTTTCAAGCAAATGGACCTAAGAAACAAGACAGGTGTGGCCATACTAATTTTTAACAAAGTTGACTTCAAACTAAAATCAATCAGAAGAGATGGAAATGGAAATTTTATGCTCATAACAGGAACAATTTCATCAGGACGAAGTCTCAATCCTGAATATCGATGCCCCTACTATAAAAAGCACCCACGACACGTAAAAGAAATATTACTAGAACTCAAGGCAGTCACCAAAACCACACACACTAATAGTAGGAGACTTCAACACTCCTCTCTCACCAATGGACAGGTCAATCAGACAGAAACCCAACAGAGAAGTAAGAGAATTAATGGAGGTAATGAATCAATTGGACTTAACAGACATCTATAGAATATTCCAACCAAATAGGAAAGAATATACTTTCTTCTCGCAGCTCATGGAACCTTCTCAAAAATTGACAACATACTGGTAACAAAGCAAACTTCCACAGTTACAAAAAAAAATATTAGTAACCACCTGTGTCTTATCAGATCACCATGGAATAAAGTTAGAATTTAACAATAATTCTATCAGAGAAAGCCTACAAACTCATGGAAGCTGAACAGTCAACTACAAATCAACCCTGGTAAGGGAAGAAATAAATAAAGGAATTAAAGTCTTCCCTGAAATCAATGAAAATAAAGACACACATACCCAAACCTGTGGGACACTATGAAAGCAGTGCTAAGAGAAAAGTCCATAGCTCTAAGTGCCCACATTAAAAAAAAATGGAGAAAGATCACATCAGACACTTAACATCACAGCTGAAAGCTCTAGAAAAAAAGAAGCAGACTCACCTAGGAGGGATAGAAGACTGGAAATAATCAAACTGAGGGCTGAAATCAACAAAATAGAAACACAGAAAACAATCCAAACAATCAATGAAACAAAATTCAACATCCCTTTATGATAAAAGTCTTGGAGAGACTAGGGATACAAGGGTCATACATAAATATAATAAAAGCTATATACAGCAAGCTGACAGCTCACATTAAATTAAACGGAGAGAAACTCAAAGCCATCCCACTAAAATCAGGAACACGACAAGGATGTCCACTCTCTCCATGCCTCTTCAATATAGTGCTTGAAGTTTTAGGAACAGCAATAAGACAACATAACGGGATCAAGGGTATTCGTATTGGAAAGGAAGAAGTTAAACTTTCATTATTTGCAGATGATATGATAGTGTACATAAGCGACCCCAAAAACTCCACCAAAGAACTCCTACAGCTGAAAAACACCTTTAGTAATGTGGCAGGTTACAAAACCAACTCCAAAAAATCAGTTGCCCTCATATACACAAAAAATATGGAAGCAGAAAGGGAAATCAGAGAAGCATCACCTTTCACGATAGCCACAAACAGCATAAAATATCTTGGGGTCACTCTAACCAAGGAAGTGAAAGATTTATTTGATAAGAACTTTAAGGCATTGAAGAAAGAAATCGAAGAGAATAACAGAAAATGGAAGGATCTCCCTTTCTCTTGGATTGGGAGGATCAACACAGTAAAAATGGCAATTCTACCAAAGGCAATTTATAGATTCAATGCAATTCCCATCAAGGTCCCATCAAAATTCTTCACAGATCTTGAGAGGACAATAATCAATTTTATATGGAAAAATAAAAAACCCAGGATAGCCAAAACAATCCTATACAATAAAGGATCTTCTGGAGGCATTACCATCCCCGACTTCAAACTCTATTACAGAGCTACAGTAATGAAAACAGTGTGGTATTGGCATAAAAACAGAGATGTCAACCAATGGAATCGTATAGAAGACCCGAATTTTAACCCACAAAAACCTAAGAACACCTCATTTTTTTGATAAAGGAGCTAAAGCATACAATGAAAGAAATAAAGCATCTTCAACAAATGGTGCTGGTCTGGAGCACTGGACTGAGCTTCCAAGGTCCCAATGAGGAGCAGATGGAGGGGAGAACAAGAGCATAGAAGTCAGGACCACAAGGGTGCACCCACCCACGGAGACAGTGGGGCTGATCTATTGGGAGCTCACCAAGGCCAGCTGGACTGTGACTGAAAAAGCATGGGATAAAACCGGACTCTCTGAATATGGTGGACAATGAGGACTGATGCGAAGCCAAGGACAATGGCACTGGGTTTTGATCCTACTTCATGTTCTGGCTTTGTGGAAGCCTAGCCAATTTGGATGTTCACCTTCCTGGACCTGGATGGAGCTGGGAGGACCTTGAACTTTCCACAGGGTAGGGAACCCTGACTGCTCTTTGGACTGGAGAGTGAGGGGGAGAGGAGTGGGGGGAGGGGGAGAGGAGTGGGGTGAGGGGGAGAAGGGTGGGAGGAGGGGGAGGGAAATGGGAGGTTGGGAGGAGGCAGAAACTTTTCTCAATAAAAAAATAAAATAAAATAAATTGCTTGACTTTGAAAATAAATAAGTAAATAAAAATAAAAAATTAAAAAAAGAAAACAGCTTGGTATTGGCATAAAAACAGAGAAGTCGACCAATGGAATTGAATGAAAGATCCGGATATTAACCCACAAACCTATGAACACCTGATTTGCAACCAAGGAGCTAAAAGTATACATTGGAAGAAAGAAAGCATCTTCAACAAATGGTGCTGGTACAACTGGATGTCAATCTGTAGAAGAATGAAAATAGATCCATATCTATCACCATGCACAAAACTCAAATCCAAATGGATCAAGGACCTCAATATCAATCTGAACACCGAACCTGATAGAAGAGAAAGTGGGAAGTACCCTACAACATAAGAACACAGGAGACCACTTCCTATGTATAAACCCAGCAGCACAAACATTAAGGGCAACACTGAATAAATGGGACCTGCTAAAACTGAGAAGCTTCTGTCAAGCAAAGGACACTGTCACTAAGACAAAAAGGCAACTCACTGACTGGGAGAAGATCTTCACCAACCCCGCAATCGACAATGGTCTGATCTTTTAAATATATAAAGAACTCAAGAAACTAGACTTTAAAAATGCTAATTAACCCAATTAAAAAAATGAAGCACTGAGCTGGAACAGAGAATTCTCAATAGAAGAAGTTCAAATGGCCAAAAGACACTTAAGGTCATGCTCAACCTCCTGGCGATCAGGGAAATGTAAATCAAACAACTTTGAGATACCATCTTACACCTGTCAGAATGGCTAAAATCAAAAACACCAATGATAGCCTTTGCTAGAGAGGTTGTGGAGAAAGGGGTACACTCATCCATGCTGGTGGGAATGCAATCTTGTTGCAACCACTTTGGAAATCAGTGTGGCAGTTTCTCAGGAAACTGGGAGTCAACCTACCCCAGGATCCAGGAATTCCACTCTTGGGAATATACCCAAAAGATGCCAAATCATACTTCAAATGCATTTGTTCAACTATGTTCATAGCAGGATTATTTGTAATAGCCAGAACCTGGAAACAACCTAGATGCCCCTCAATGGAAGAATGGATAAAGAAAGTCTGGAATAAGTACGCATTAGAGTATTAGCAGTAAAAAACAATGACATTTTGAATTTTGCATACAAACGCATGGAAATAGAAACCACTATCCTGGAGTGAGGTAACCCAGACCCAAAAAGATGAATATGGTATGTAGTCAGTCATATGTAGATTCTAGCCATAAATAAAGGACATTGAGCCTATAATCTGTGATCCATGAGAAGCTAAATAGGGAAGAGGAACCAAAGAAAAACATATAGTTATCCCTCTGGATATTGAAAGTAAACATGAGTTCCAGGCAAAAATTGAGAGCTCGGGGGTGGGGGTAAGGGGAGATGGGGAGAAAGAAGTGAGAAAGGGAGGATGGGGAGAGCTTGGGGGAAAGGGATGGTTGGGGGATTGAGGAATAGTGGATATGAGAGCAGGGGAATTATATATCTTAATTAAGGGGTTGGCAAGATACTGGACTCTAGAGGGGTTCCCAGGTTTCCAGGGCAATGTCCCCAGCTTGTTCCTTCAGCATCTGAGGAGAGGGCTCCTGAACTGGTCCTATGCTATAGCCACACTGATGTATATATTCCATATCACCATAGAACCGTCATCTGGCGATGGATGGAGACAGAGACAGAGACCCACACTGGAGCACCGGACTGAGCTCCCAATGTCCCAATGAGGAGCAGAAGGAGAGAGAACATGAGCAAGAAAGTCAGTACTATGAGGGGTGTACCCACCCACTTTGTGCAGACAATGGAACTGATGATCTATTGGGAACTTACCAAGGACAGCTGTACTGGGAATGATGGAGCATGCGTGATCAGACCAGTCTCTCTGAAAGTGGCTGACAAGGGGAGGGCTGACTGAGAAGCCAAGGACAATGGCAGTGGGTTTTGATTCTACTTGCATGTACTGGCTTTGTGGGAACCTAGTTTGTTTGGATGCTCACCCTTCCTAGACCTGATAGAGGTAGGAGGACCTTGGATTTCCCACAGGACAGGGAATTCTGACTGCTCTTTGGACTGGAGAGGGTGGAAGAGGGAGAATTGGGGAAGAGGAGTAGAAGTAGGAGGAGGGGTGGGAGGTAAAAATTTGTAATAATAATAATAAAAAGAATTTCAAATAAATAAATAAATGCGATGAGGTGAAAAAGTAAAATTAAATTAAATTAAAAAGAAAACCAAAAGTAATCCCCAAAGTCAAATAAATGGATGCATAAGTAAAATCACATTCACCTTGCAGAATTCCATTCATTAGTTTCAGCAAATTGATTATCAAATTCCTGAATGCTAAATGGTGATATTGTGTCAGCAATCTTGTAATTCAAATCAATCACTTACCTCCTGGGAAAATTTCATTGAGGTTCGGTCTCTAGGACCGGAATCCTGGGAGGGCAAACGGGACGGTGGTAGCTCCTTGTCCCAATAGGCTGCCTGCAATAAGCTAGGTAGGCCCTTTGTTTAAGAGCCACCCAAGCAG